>JAOXNN020000050.1:2941430-2964091 GCA_028571205.2 Hydropsyche betteni | reverse complement strand
CAAATGCTTACTTACGTATGTAAAAAAGTAGCTATCAAATACGAATCAAAAACTATTGAAGAATCTACGAACAAAACGCCCAATCAAACCGCCAAACCTCCAAAAACAACATCCCAATCACCATCCACGCACACAAAACAACAACAAAACACCCATCAATATAATCAACCCGCAATTATTGCGACATCTTCGATTCAATGGCGGTTGATCGGAGCGCATGAATTGTTAAAGCTGGTGCAATGCGCGCGTCCTGCACAATGCACCATATTGCATGCATGCACAATTGCACGCACACGCGCAAAACTATGAACCGGACAATGAGCGTTGATGTTAATGATGCCATGTGCCGATCGAATTATGTGTTTAAGCGGACAATGGCGTTTTCCGGCGGCGATTCGCGGCTTATGGCGTTTTGTGCGGGCCGAATTTCGATCGGTCGTGAATTTATTATGATGAAGCTTTCGGGTTCGATTTTGTATTATAAACGTAATAGTATATAGGCTCGATGTTAATAGCATCGGCTGTGGTTTCGTTAAGAAACGGAAAACAATAAAATGTGAAAACCCGATTGTGTGAACTCGAAATGTGTACCCGATTTCAATATTTAATATTTAATTAATAAAATCGAAATAGTTAATTTGTTATTTGTTTGTGACGTATAGGCGAAACCAGAGGTAGAAGCTAATAAATGCCCGTACTCGATTTGAATATTTATTATTTAATTAATAAAACCAGTTTATTTGTTATTGACATAATTACGACATATGATTATCATCATCATAAAAAAAAGTCGCGAGCGTCATCGAACAGACAGACAGACGGAAAAAAACACGCACAGAAATCCGCTATTATATATAAGGGATATAGATGAATGTGCGATTAATCTGAGTATTTTATATAATTAGTGTGAATTGAAAAATATGATGAATGCATTTTGCATGAGCATTGAAACGTATGCATTCGAAAAAATATTTTGATCATTGAAAAAAAATCTGTAAATAAAACGAGCTTTAGAATGGATATAAATAAAAGATTGGTAACGACGCAAATGTGAACAGGATGAAGTACCAATCGCACTACCATTATTTACAATTTTCATAATAAACAGAATCAAATTGCTAAAATTTTAAGAAAAGGAAACGTTGACAATTGACAGTTGTATTGTATTGTTTATAGACGAAAACTTTATTTTAGCAACATTGCCAACTCTCGATCATTTCAATGCAGAAACTATTTTTTTTATATTGTTCATTTCATATTTTTTAACGCTCACTTTGTAATGCTTATTTTTTTTATTATTACACACTATAAATAAAATGATGGTCGACACGAAGTCAGAAATAATGCACATCGTATATTATTCTAATGCACAATTAATTCGTTTTAAGGCATAATCTATATTTTTTAATGCATAGTTATATTGTACTCTTTTCGGTTATAATGATGTGTTGATTCGAAAATTAAGGGAATTTGCTAATTTTTAATGGGGATTTGAGGTGGTTTTTCAGCGTCACACGCGCGGATAATAAAAGCGGGGCGTGACGAAATTAAGCTGGCAATTAATACGAATATTAAAAAAAATAAGATATTATAGAAGAAAGTTTTTAAGGCTTAAAGGAAAGTTTTATAAAGTTTTTTTTTACTTGTGTAATTTAAAATCATACAACGCCCGATGAATATAAATATTTGCGACCGAGCAAAGTTTCTGTGTTATATTAAAATTATTTTGAAAAAACAACAAGACAGCTTTCAGTCATGAACAGTTCGATATGAAATCGAAGATTAATTAGTGTAATTGACATTGAATAATAACCGAAGCAATTTGCGCGATCCATACTCGAGTTGATTTATATAATATATACAAATTATTTATGTTCCGTTACGATCGTGACGTTTCGGAATCTGTCCTTTGTCGAATATCAAAGTGATTTAATTCGAGTGGTGTTTAATTAGACATATGTGAATTGCTAATTGCCGTTTGCGATTTTCAGTTTCGACGTCGAAGCCTTAATTCGTCGAGAACGAGCATGAAAAGGGCGAGTATCAAATGTTAAGCGAATGTAAAGAGGTTTTTTTAGCTATCTGAATTGAATTTCATGGAAAGTATTTATAAACTGATCGTATTGAGATTAAAAATATAGATTATATGTTCGATAGAGTAAAAAATAAAGTATTTTGTAGCCATGTGCACTTAATGTACATCCCAATTTTACAACCGCATAACACTAAAAGCCTTCGAATTTACGTAGGGACAGAAATTTAACGGTTTCGGTTTTCGATCCTCATCTAGAAACGTGAAGCCGTTTTAGCAGAAAACCGCCAGAAATCAAACTATCGACCAGCGAATGTTAATATTAAACTTGACAAGTTTCTCTAATGGAACACACTATAGTTGACAGAGATTTTCAACAATTTCGACAAAGTATTTCTATATATAATTATTATAATTACATATAACCATATGATTTTGATATGGCGATTACGTTATTGCTGATTAATATAATAATATCATCGTGAAGATCATGATCCGATTACTCGTCAATGGTATGATGTAATGCAATACAAAGTTGATAATGAATATTTTAGTTTGGTTTTTCAGATAATGTCCAATATCAATATTTCGTTCAACAGCACTGTTTCCCTTTATTGGGTGATGGTCGCGAAATTTACGCGCCACTAAAACCGCACGTCAAACACGTGACAGCTGCGAATTATAATATTATACATTATGCGATATGTCGTATAAATTTTGACGATTCAATATGCGGTCCGTGTGTAATAAAATGGAATACCTTCAGCAAAGTCAAATAAGCGAGAAAATGTAAGAAAAAAATAGTGTTTTTATCAAAAAAAAGCATCTTCAAAGAAATCGACCTATCATGTATAATAAATAAATTTATTATAGCTATGATTTAATTGTGTATAAAAAAATATAGATTGTATCTTAAAAAAAATAGCTTTGTATTAGAAAAAAATACGATGTGCATTATTTCTGGTGTATTCAAGAATTTCATATTGAGTATTATTTTATTCATAGTGTGTAAAGTGTGCATTAAAAAAATAAGAAATGTGCAATAGAATGAATAGCTTGTGCAGTAAAATGACAGAAGGCGGCAATGTCGCTTTCTCTATAGTTAATACAATACAACTGTCAACTGTCAACGTTTACTTTTGAATAAACGTTGATTTTGATTGAATTCGGTTTGATACCAATCGATGCTATTATGAAAATTGAAAATATTTATCGTGCAGTGGGTATTTCGTTCTGTTCACATTTGCAGCGCTGCCGTCCTTTATTTATTCTGATGCACGTTTAACCGTTTTAAAGTACAGATACTTTTTCGAATGCATACATTATTTTTTAATACACAAGTATTTTATTTAATGTACGTATAAATTGTTCCCTTTATTAAATTCAATTACAATACTCTTTTGATGTATAATTTTAATCCAAATCATTAAAATTCAATAATTTTTCTATTTTAAAAATAAATTTCAGACCAATCAACATATATCAATCCCATCCGATACAATAATCCATCACCGTTTAAAAAAAAAACCAACAGCACGTCCCGATAGCATAAGCCCATTTCCTATGGGACTTTCTTTATTCCTCCCCCCTCTTCAGATTCTATTTCCTCTTAATTTCGTTTATTTCGTGGGTGGGCATGGGCGACAATGCCCCTGCCCTGCGGCCACCCGCCCCTGACTCCGGTCCTCTTGGTATTCGGGTCGTGCCCGGCCCGCGGCTGTATCTTCGAATCGCATACTAAACAGGTGAATATTTTACCAGGGGCGGAATTAGTGCGAAACAGGTTGGACGGGCCTAGGGGGTGTGCGTCTCAAAATAAAATTGTTTTTTTTTTTTTATATATTTGGATGTGTTGAGTTTTGAAATTGTTGGATGCTCTATGGTTTTGAAAATTAAGTTGTGCATTTTCAAGTTTGTCTTAATAATTTTTGACTAAATAAGCCATTTCTGTATAAAGGTATTCTTTTTTGATTTAAAAAATTGTTTTTTTTTTTAAAATTCTGTTTTATTGAGATATACGTAAAGTGATACAAACGACTGAGAATTACGTTTATGATGCGTTTGTGCCTTCAAAAAGTGACACCTGAAGGATAATAATTTGTACATATTTTAAACATTTAGTTTCTTGGAGTTTTAACTGTCAGTCCCAAGCGAAACCAAAAGTTGTAATGACAGCTTCATAAAAGCAAAAAATGACATATACATTTTTTTGATTTTTATATAAAAAACCATTTTCCGTACATTTATAAGACTCATTTAATACGATTTCGTTTTACACACCGATTTAGCGGAACCTATTTACCATATTAAACAAGGGACACCTGTATATTATATAATAAGATGGATACGAATTATGATTTTAAATTCAATTTCGATAAAGGATAAATATTGTATACAAAATATAATAATTGTCAACGACACGCATAAACAAAATATGATGTTTTTAATAATCGATGGGAAAAAGCTTTCTCGAATCCTTTTATTGTTTCAGCTTTTAAGACAGCTGCTGTCAAAAATTTATATTATGTATAAAAACTTTTCAGAGAATTTCTCTTTTTCTTTGTACATCGATGTGTAATCAATCATGAAAAATTATACATAATACGTCAGCGCTTTAGCCGCATAAAAACGAGGCCATTTAATAGGAAAAGTTTTCACATAGAAACTTTATTTTTTTATTTGTATAATGCATGCTTGGAAATTTTCGCAAACGATAACTGAGTCATCATAATAATAATTATAGGAAAAATAGTTAATATTTAATATTTAATTTAATTGTTTTTTAATGCAACATATGTTTTCATTTCATCGAAATTATTTTTTTCATATTTCATAAAATTTTTATGGTTGCACATACTTGCACTTCATATGAATTCGTAAAAAATTACGATTTCAAATCAAACCACATACCATACAGATTTCAATATATAAATATTAAGAACGACATCCATAAAAAACGAATGCATACAAAAGGATCGCTTAAGAATTTCTTTTTCGAAAAATATAAAATATCATATTTGAACTGGCAGAAGAAATGCGAAAGAGAACGAACGTATCAAATCTTAAGATAAAAAAAATACACACACACACGTATCCACATATTCAAATACGAAAGCCGACACTCAGTCAACATTATTTCAACATTTTGCCATACCTTGAAAACGGAAAATAGTACATGTTTCCACGGAATGTATATAATATAAGGGAAGAAAAAAAATGATTGAATATATCGCCCCGGGGTGTGGTGGTGACGAGAGGGAAAGACAGACAGGCAAAGAAAACAAAGTCTGCAAAGTATAAATAAATGAATCTCCATGGTACAGAGAGCTTCTTCACATTTCGAGGAATATTCTGAGGTTTTATCAGGCCCCCCCCTTACCGTTGAATAAATAGTTTTTTCGTTTCTGCACGAAGGGCGACGAATCAAAACTCACATTCGACGCTCGAATGACTTTATGGGGAATCCCTAAAATTTATTCACTCATACAAAATATTGCATAGATTTGACGTTAAAGTTTTGATAAAACAAGCTTTTTGATTTGAAATATCAAATGTTTTGAAAAGTTAATTATTTATTAAACAGAATCATCTCAATATGTACATTAATGAATTTGATATAATGTCTATGTATTATACATAATTGTATCTACGTTGGTTTATAGAATGGGAGTTTTGATTCTTTTCTTTCCAATATGTAATATTTTATGTATTTTATATACTTTTTCACGTGGTAATACGAAATTTCCCGGTGGCGTACGATCGAAAAACGAAAATGCGGAATATTTCCCATTGCGGGGAAGGTGTCTTTTGAGCAGAAGTAGATTTTCAGATGAACTCTCAACGTCCGTGCTGTAGTATTGTGACTTTGTGATATAGCTGCTGTTTTTTTTTTAAATTTTGTGAAAGTTTCGCTTTACCCGTACAAGGAAAATACAGAATAATTTCAAAAACGAATTTTCACCCGATGAGCATGGCTATAATTCACTCATTTTTGTGAATGTACCGAGCGTCTCACTGAATTCACTATTTTTTCAAGTGGTTTTATTTTGATTTTCGAGTTGACTTTTTACATATAAAATGCAGATGAACTCTAGTTGAAACTCATCATTTTTATTTTCATATAAAAAGAACAGTCTAACGAAATAAACGAAAAGATCAAACGAATTCATTATATAATATTATATTATATAGAATATATCAGATTTTATTGTTCTAGAGATATAAAAATGAATTATTTTGAATATTTTTACAATAAAACAATATATAAATTTAAATAACTGATAAAAAAATGTTTTAAATATTTCAAAAAATTAAAATTTTTGATTCACACCATATTTCAATACTATATAGAGCATCGAAACAAACCTACATTCAGAATCGAATTCAAGTGCATTTTCTCCACTAGAACAAAATGCAAGCACATGTTACACGAACTGCAACCGCAGCTCTCCCGAACCCTTTATTTCCCTTCAAGTCCCGTGGGATAGAGACGAACGGCATTCGGTAAATGAGGTCTCCACGAAAACGGTAAATTTTATTATGAACGCAACGATCGACAGGTTTTGCGGTTATTACTCCGGTTACTAAGGTTTTTGGGGTGTTGTTATTGTTGTCGATGGTGTAGGTTCGCCTTGGGCTAATACGTGCCTTGCACGTTTGAAAATCTGATCTTGGATTGCATTGGGAGCCTGAGGGCAGGGTTGCTCTTAATATAATCAAGGGCGAAAATTCGTATGGCAATCTTATGATATAATCCGATTAATGGAACCCTCTTGATATTTTTGAGACGTATACGTACAGTTAAAGCTATATAAGTTGATTGACAAATTGAATTTTGTGTAATTATGATAAAAGGTATATTTCAAACGAATCAAAATCGTGCTTCAAAATTAATTAATTTTTTGATGAATAACATGAGATATTGATATAGAAAAGATGAAAGTACAAAAAAAAAACAAGCGCATATGTTACCCTCTATTAATAAAATGGAACGACTTTCGATCCCGCCATTCCCTATATAAATACAAGAAAATATACGACAAATCGAACAATCGAAAGCACACAATCGCGCTCAGTATAACGGCTCAGATTGAACGTCTTCCGGAATAGGGGGTAACGAATATGGCATGTTAAAAGCACGAAAGTAACCCGCCACCATTCTGGAGTCGATTGTTGCCAAAATCTCGACTACGACACACAGTTGCTGATAGGGGATAGGGGATATGAGCGCAGTGGTGTGGGTCCGGCTGATAATCGAAGGGAAAGCTAGCAAAAAGTTGAGAGAAACATGAAAACAAGACAATTACCGGGAAATATAGTGTCCTTATTCGAACCCGGAATGGCTATTAAGGGGCGCAAGGGGGACACGGCTACCGAAATCTGTGGGGAGTAAAAGCTGATATTTGTCTTTTTTATGGGCACGCGGCTCTATTTCTTCAGATTGGTCTCGATCGGACTTTTGCCTTCGGATTCTCACTTATCTGAATCTTCGAAGATGTTTTGTCATCGATGTTGTACTATATATTTTAATTTTTAAACTCCTAATGGTGAAATAATGTTAATTTTAGGGCACAACAAGATCTTGTTAAAAATTAAGTTAAAAAGTTAGTTTTAATTTGAAAATTGTGTCTTCGATCATTCAATATCAAATTATGTGGGAAAAAAATTTCGTTTTCGGATAATTTATTAAAAAATACAATTTTATAATATAAAAATAAGTTCTTTGATTTAAAAACATATTTGAAAAGATTCAATCTACCCAAAACATCCTTCAGCACATTCGATTAACCAACACTATCACAACAACAACCTTCCGCGCGACATTGAAGCACCCACCCTCCGCGCAACAACCACTCTTTTGCGGCTTTCCTATGATTTATATAACGTGTCTCCAGAGTCTAGACTGTAAAACGGATCCAGACCAGGATGACTAAGAAGTTTCTCTTGCATTTTCGCGATATAGCCTTTATCTGTGGGCCCGTGATTTATGGGCATCCAGGCTTTTGTCGCGACGAGCCCTTCCACCCTTGCCTCTCGCGCTTAATTGAATCCGCGGGATAGACTCGTTCCCCCGGAAATAAGTCATCTCTTCCATTCCCTTCGGCGATTGCATTACGATAAAAATTTCCCAGCCCTTTGCGATTTAAAAGAGGATGAATGAAACTATTCGCTCCGTCTGGGGGATGGCTCAGGAAAGTTTCGGTGCAGAATGGACAGATTTACGAGGTGACGCATCGCGGGTTTCTTTTCTAGCCAAGTTGTTTGCGCTCGTGAGTGTGTAAAGTTTTTTTTTTTTGAATGAATAAATTTTCGAAGATGTCGTTATAGTATGATATAGTCGAGGGAGTTGATTATTTTTTATATTAAAAAAGTACGTATTTTCGGTACATTAAATTCGAATTTTATTCATGATCCGGAATAAACAGGGATTGAATAGTGCGAATAGCGAAAAATCCAGATAATCGAGATAAGAAAAAAATTGGATTGATTAGAAATTAAATGAAATTATTTATGGAAATTTTTGGTGTGTATAATTATGCAAACAATCTTTAAGTATTTACAGCCTATTCATTTTTACTATTTTTAGTCATTTGATACTGTAAATATTTGTGAATATAACATAACATGATAATATATTCATCGGTTTCCAAGCTAATGAAGTCATAATTTTTAATACCATATGTGAGAAGTATTTTAATTCCGAATCAATTCGGATAATAGAAGTTCAACTGTATTATATTTGAACTCAATCAATTTTTTATCAATATTAAAAGTGCATTCGGCAAAATTCAATTGTTATCGAATCATATACATGAAAGTCAACGGTAATACAAAATTGCATACCGAGATGCGATCAGCCAAGCGCATCGAAAGCAATCATAAATTTCACGTACCGATTCACTCATATTTATTTACACAAAACCAACACATTTTAAAGTGTTTACAGACGTTCGGACATGGTTACGTGCAACCAATGGGTTTGTTGCGCTCGCAACCATGTTCGAACGTGTGTTCAGCGGTATAATAATAACGTGCAGTCGAACCGCTGAACACACGTTCGAACATGGTTGCGAGCGCAACAAACCCACTAGTTGCACGTAACCATGTTCAAACGTCGAACATGGTTACGCGCAACTAATTAATTTGTTGCGCGTAACCATGTCCGAACGTCTGTTAACACTTTTAAAAACATCGATTCCAACAACACAAACTATACAAAAAATATATATTTCTCGAAACAATTCGCAAGCACACAGCCTGTTAGCGTCAATAATGGCTCCGAAATTTTTGCATCATATCCGGACAGGAATCCGCCCTTTGTATCGTATTTGTTTCGATAGTAATTTGGCTCCCTGGCCCCGGGGCCCCAATTGTGCTATGCCCGGTCCCCATGGACACGGAAAGGGGATTCCGCGAAAATATGAGGGAACGTTGTCAATCACACGCCGTATGGGCAACATCAAACGAAATTCGACCGTTCCGCACGGAACTGCCGATCTGCGAATTTTTAACGGATTGTCTGGGATCAGTGTGCTGAAAAGTTGTTAGGTTTTTGTGGGAAAATCGAGTTTGTTATGGGTTTTGATGTTGGGCGGTTGCGGATAATCTGCGATGTTCGCGTAATCGCGTTTGATGCGGTTGTAATGTGCCGGGAAATTGTTCGTTCGAACTGTTGAGATTTGTGCGTGAAAAATTGTAATTTTTTTTTTAAATAATTTTTTTATAGTATGAAAATGTATATGTAGCTTTCACATTTCAAATTCAAACTTATATCAATCAAATTCAATCTTTTAAAAAACAAATCAAATTTTATAGAAATAAAATTCAATCATTAGAAATTTATTTTCTTCATTTTTCAATTTATTATTGTGATTTCAAGAAAAATATTAAAGAAACGTTAGATACATAGTCATGGTACCTATTTTCAAATCGATTTATAAAAAAAAAATGATTTTATTTGTAAAAATCATCAATTGACAATGAGATTATCAGTCAAATTGAAAAATAAATTGTTTTTCATTCATCACTATAACAATAGTCATAATAATATTTTTCATTTATTAAATTTGATATCTAAAAGGTTAAATTGAAATTTGAAAGGCTTAAAGATAATAAAAATGTGTTTTTTATCGAAATTTGTTCGAACTTCGTAATAGAAAGTTGACGTATTGGCTGGAAATATTGCGAAATTTTAACAATATGAAATCATAATAAATAGAAAGTGAATTAATTTCTTGTATATCGTAATTAAAATTTTCATAATATTTCAATGAAATATTTATGAAAAATCTTGCAATTTTATAGCCGTACATAACGCATAAACCGGTAAAATCAACGGCAGTTGAGCGTAAATCAAAAGTGCATACCTTTTCATATAATAAAAATTAAATGTACAAAAACCATTCAATCTATTGAAATAAAATAAAAAAATCAACTACACTCAAATATAAATAAAATTCAACGATTAGCGAATACAAAAAAACTTCTTCGCCCAACGTGGGGCTCGAACCCACGACCCTGAGATTAAGAGTCTCATGCTCTACCGACTGAGCTAGCCGGGCAGTTACCTGGCTCTACCAAAGTACTGTATATTAAAAGAATAAAAATAATATAAAAAAATATTTTTAAATTATATCTATCTTTTTTATTAATTAATATTTTTTTTATAAAATACATTATTATTTTAATTAAAAAAGGTATACCAATCATCAATATGTAACGATGGTTCAAAAGTTTCATTTCAAAATATAATTTACAAAAATATTTATTTTCGATTCGATATTATTGATTTCCGAGAATGACAAAACATTTATTGATACCCGACATTTATATATTCATCCATTATGTCCATTTAGTCGTTGAACCGTCTCGATGCATACTAACGTCCCGGCGCGACTCCCACAATTAATAACCCATCAATTCGTTCTTTATCAAAATACACGTCTATCAATTCTTCAATGTCGAAGAGCGAATTCCACCGCGGCGACCTGGTCTCCGATGAAGATACCGGCAGAACAATGGTTCCCGAAACGAAACGGTTATCAATCTTCGTCCGAATGTGTCATGGACATGGTATTATTTCGCATTATCACGATGCAAAGAGATCACAAAAAAGCTCTTTGACGCAAAACGAGACGTTTTTTCACGAAAAACGTCTCAATTATCTAATGAATAGATCGATATTGAAAGAGACCGTTTGGAAACGCGTCGGTTGTCCATTCATCGCCGAAATAGCCTCGCTCGATAAACAATGGACATGTAAAGTTCGCGGCGGATAAAATTTATAAAGGAGCCGTCCTCTCCGCCATGCATAATTCATGGAGGTCTTAATTTCGAAAGTTTGCGGCGAAATTAGCTTGTTATGGCTCATTGTTGGCGCTCGAAGACGGATTTATATAAACGAATAAAACGGTCGTATTGTTCGTGCGATTCGAATACAAACGATCGCATTGTTTGTATTTGACATTTCGGAATTCCGCGCCCGAATGAGTTATTATTGGAAATAAATAGCAATTATTCGACGATAAGTATCCAGACGTGGACCGAAACTCATATCCACCATTGTATTCAAATCTCAAATACTTTGAAGGAGAACAGTGTCAAATCAAACCGATCGCTCGTACGAAACTATTATTTGGGCCCGATTCGGGGTTTGGGCCCAGTTCGGGGTTCGGGCCCAGATTTCCGCTGCCGGCGGGCTGCGGTAGATCGGCGATGAATGAAAGTGGGCATATCGATGGTGGCATATCGGAATTGTGTAATTGGGGAAAGGTTGCGCACCGCTGGTGGAGTGACTCGGCATGGCAGCCACTTGTGTGGTCCGGCGGCCCAGTCTCGCGACGCGGTGGCCCAGAAATGTTCAACTCTTGTCGGGTTTTTTCAAATGTTTCGGTTAATTGTTGGACGTTTGTGAACTGCGAAATCAGTTTTCGGAATTGAATCTGATTTGAATTAGTCGCGGTGCTCATTTTCGGTCGATGATGGCTAGTTTGGCGTTCTTCTGTTTGAGTGAAATAATGTAATCAATGTGGAGATTGGTCATGTTTTGTATTTTTGTCGATGATGGAGGTCAGTTTTAATGTTAAATTTTTTTTTAAATATCTATGATAAAGAAGATAAGAAAATAAGTTCGAGTTGTGTTTAATGTTTGTCTTTCTTTTTTCAAAAAAAAATTCTGTTATAGATAAATATGATAAAACGTAAGAAATAATAGTTGGGGTGATATTGAATAATCAAATCGCTTGAAAATAAAAACTACTTAGGTCTATTTGATTTCGGCATCGGATTGACATAAAATACCTCCCGATTTTTTTTTGTGATTTTTATTTACATGACACATGTCACATTTATTTAAAAAAAAACTCATGGCGTCGATTTTAATACAAAATAAACGAAAAATACTAAATTTCATGGATGTTAGAGTTGAATTTCTTTCATTGATAATAAATAAAGTTTTTTATGAAATTAGGACCAACGGTCTCGCCTCGTTTGTCAAACTGATGATCTTTGCGATCGCAAAGTGATCAGCGAGAGCGCAGTCTACTCAGCCTTTAACTCGTTTATCCCGCTGGTGGCATTGCAATTTACTTAGAAGACAGCGACCACAAAATTTAAAACATATACACGCGTATCGCTGGTCTGGGAGCCTGCTCCGCTGGCATGGCCTTGTCCTGCAGTGGATAACTAATAGGCTGCTAATGATAACGATGATAAAATTTGATACTAATTTAAAAAAAATGAATGCATTTGAAAAAATTACGTTATAGGATGTACCGTCGCAAACGTTATAGGAGGGTTTACTGTATTCGGATATGATTACAGTAAACCCCTTATAACGTCAAGATAGGTTTCTACGTTATAGGGGGGGGGCATAATAATAAATGAAATATTCTTATTTTTTGGACATTTTTAATTGCTTGTTTTAAAATGCATTTGAAATTTAAAAAATTTGAATGCATTTGAAAAAAAATACGTTATAGGGAGTACCATCGCAACCGCTATAAGGGGGCTTACTGCAATTTGAAAAAACGAAGTCACACAACCTAAAATAAAAATAGAAGCGGCGCAGTTTGTAAGTCCTGAAGTTGATGTTTTCGTACGGGAAAGCTTCGTGCGCGCTCGGCAATGTTCGGGCGTGTTCGTGTCCGTAGAGGCGAAGAGCGCGCCGCTCGGCCGCAGTCCGCGCGCGGCGCTCGCGCGGTGTGCGCGTGTCAATCGCCGCCATTGGCGTGTCCCGCGAGTTCCGAGCTTGTCGCGCGAATGTGTGTGTCTGCTGTTGTGATGGCGCGGAGTCGCGCGAGTGCTTGAGGGCGCGCCGCCGGCCCCATGCTGGCGAGCGCGCCCCCAGCGCGCGCTCCGCCCCCCGCGCCTCTGTGTGCGGGCGCGCCCCCATCGCCACCCTCCGACATTCTCGTTCGCACCAGCTGGATCGACGCTGCGCTCGCCCTCAGACAACTCGACAAGGTGTGAACGCGATGCGGCTAATATGCTGTCAAATCGTCTTGTTTACAAGTCTTCGCGTTTCGGTTTCCCGCTTCCGTTTCCGCTTTTCCCTAGCGGCCGTTTCGTGCTTTTCATGTATTTGTATGTTTCGGAAGTTGGAAAAGTCACGCATCTGTTGCGTTTCGCGCGACTCGAACGCGCAGACGCTGCGCCGCTTGGAGGTTATGTTGCTACTGTCAAAGCAATGCGTCCATGTTTACCAACTGTCGCGTTTGACTTTCGCGCGAACGCTTTTGCGCAATCGCTTCCGTATTTCGACCATATCCGTAAAATATCGTCTATCTTTTGTACCAGAATCATTAATTTTGCATAATTCAAACGTGAACAAAATTATGTATGTATTTATATTCATAGAATTTTTTAATACGCGTAATAAACGAAATTTAAGTTCAATCGTGCATTATGAATATGAACTTCCGAGTGTTGCCACGCGAAAGCTCTTCGATCGATCGATCGAAGCCGGGAATAACAGTTTTTCCTTGCGCATTCCACGCATCGAATTCACATAATAGAGTCGTTATAGTCGACGGTAGCTTTCTACCTGTGATATAATAATGCACACGCTCGCCGAAAAGAGCCGTCGTCGGACCGTGCACGTACACGGGATTGTTTAGGCCGCGAGTGTGTGCGAGGTTTGTTTGTGCCCACTTACCTACCGCCTACCCGGAGAGACCTACCTCGGGTCCTACCTATATTATAACGGAGGGAAATGCCCGTCGGGCAACAAACGGCGGCCTCGGCCCTACGCCGAGATTGAGACATCTCAATTCCTGCGGTATACGATGCCAGGGGTGGCGAACAGTTGTCGCGGTGTGGAAGAGAAATTGCAATTTTTTTTTTTGGGTGCTTTTTTTTGATGTTTTGAATGATACTTTTGTGCGGAGTGTGCGCATAGTAGAGTCGAAAATATTTGTTTAAAAATTAATACATGTTGCTCACAATTAAAAAG
Organism: Hydropsyche betteni; assembly: GCA_028571205.2. Taxonomy (NCBI): domain Eukaryota; kingdom Metazoa; phylum Arthropoda; class Insecta; order Trichoptera; family Hydropsychidae; genus Hydropsyche; species Hydropsyche betteni. Next base: position 2,949,608 of record JAOXNN020000050.1, on the reverse strand, counting down.
TTTTTACCTAGTACCAGTTTGCTACAAATTAGTATGATATTTCAAATTCTTATCGTTGTCCACTATATAATGTATTTTTTAATTTTTTTCTTTTAGGACTATAGTTTAATTATTTAATTCATCCCATCTCCAATCATTGTCAGTCTGTTTTTCTTTTCATCAAATATTTTAGAACATCACACGTTCATCTATAATCCATTTAAAATATTCCCATTTCAATTTAACTAGCTCATAATATTCCATCATCATAATTTTCATTGAATCTCTTCAGTTTATTCCCGTTTCAATCTAGCCAGCTCATAATATTCAATTATAATTGAGAGGCTCGGCAGTAAATAATGGTAAGCGACATTTGTCACTTGGAGATATTAAGAAAAAAGTTTTTAAAAAACAGTTTGCTTGCATTTAAATGCAAATAACACTAGGAGTAACCCGACATAGTACTGTCATCTTTTGAGAGAATGCGGGATTATTTATTAATTTCTGTAGTAAAGTGCTAATTTTTGCAGTAAATAAAAAAAAACTCAATTTTATAATTTTGGCGCTTACCATTATTTACTGCCGAGCCCCTTAATTCATTAAATCTCTTCACTTACTTCCCAAAGTATTTCCGTTTCAATCTAACCTGTTCAAAATATTCAATTACATATTCAATGAATCTCTTCACTTTATTCCTAAAAATTCCCTAATCATAATATTAATTGGTTGTTTTTAAACGAATACTGATACATGATAAGCCTGTTTGAAATGAAAAATCCGGGAATCGAATGACTTTCGTTGCCAACAGGGCGGCCCTCCCACGTTGCGCGCTTAAAAACCGCAAAAATTTCATATCGCGATTTTCGCATTTGTGAATAATTGCGGTTTCATATGACGTAAACGTGGCGTCCATGTAGGTCCCGAATCGTACACACGATACGTATCTGCATAATGGTCTCAGCAATTTCGAATCGGTCGCGCTGTTTGTGCGAAAATTAGCTTCGAGACCGTTATTCAGGCCGAGTGTAGCTCTGCATTATTATCGACGACTAATGGCTTTCGATTACCGTTCTGAAAGTTCATATCCATTACCGTTCGAAACAAACTCAACTTTCGTCAAATAAATTCGCGTTCGTCATTCGACGGTTGTTGACAGCTGCAAAAAACAATTGAGACATCATCTTGTATACGCGCCAGAGTAGCCTCTTCCGAAGGATTCTCATTGTCTCTCTTCGACGCGTATCTGCGTCCCTTTCACCATAGTGGTTCTTCGAAGCCGACCAAGAAACGCGTGCGTAAACGCAAGAAACCGACAGGGTGACCATGCATTTGCATACTTTTTCCCAAATCGAACCATCAACATTCGTATTCATCGAAAGATTCAAGTTCGAAATATCCGATCCGATCAGACGGTGCTCCCGCAAACGCAAAAAACCGACAGGGTGACCATATATATGTGTACTTTTCCCCAAATCGATCCATCGACGATCTTATTCATCGAAACATTCGAAAGACTCGAGTCCGAAATGTCCGATTCGGCAGTCCCGTCCGATCGGATGGTGCCCCCAACAGTTCGGGTTCCGCCAATAATGATAATGGCGCCGTGAATGGCTCGCGTTTTCGTTTTTGTGTGCGGCTCTCCGTGTGCGGGATCCCTCGCCGGTTGCTGACCTGATGACTTAGCGGACCTCGGCTCTGGCTAACATTCAGCATCATCAGCCGGTCCTCTGAGCTCCTCCGAGACCTCGACACATATCCTTCCCCTCGAAGCCTTCTAGAGTTATATCTCGAATGTTGTTTTTGTCGTATGGGTGGCGAAGTTAATGTTCCGCTTTATTGGGTGTTGAAATAGCATATTAAACTGGTTTAGAATATAAATGATGATCGTGCGAATGCTTATGGTAGATTTCATTAGAAAGTCGACGTCTTTATCGAACGGAATCGTCATTAGTTTAAATAGCGGAATAATGGCTGTCGTTTCTAAGCACTTTTTCAATTAGAATGGTGCGTATTGAGTTTTTTCTTTGATGATCTCCAATTTGGCGTTTGGACGTAATAATTCGGGAATTAAGTGGGTCTGGTTTTCGATAAGCATCGAAATTAGCCGGTTCCTCGATTCGACGAGTGCCTCTGTCCTTACACGAGTCGAAAGGTACGAAATGTCTTTATCAGATGGAGGTGTCGTCAGTCAAATCGGTGAAATGACTGTCGAGCTACCCTAATTATGGGTCTTTCGTCGAGTTGGAATTGCATTTCGACGAACACCTGCTCGAATTTTTAACTTGGTATTCGTAACTAATGGAAATATCATTTCTACTTTAGCTATGGGGCATCGGAACGAACACGCTTTTGTAATTATGATTGAGCTTTGATTGTGAGAACAGCGATCCTAAAGTCGTATCGAAGATCGTCGTTTTATATTTATGTCGATTTTTCGTTATAAACTTATATAAATGTTAAACGAAATTTTATTATTAAGTTTGCTTTTTTTTGGCATTTTCGAAAATTAGATCGGTTTCACAAAATGTCAAAAGTGCCATATTGACTTGTTACGAATTCCTAATCTCGAAATCCGACGCCAAAAAAATCCCCACATGCATTTCGAAAATATACCGTTACATCTCACCGCCGAGTGGCACACGTGATTCCGCCCATTTTTTCAGGCCATTTTTTTGATCCACCAAGTCAAAAAGGCCTTCAACATGTCGATTGATGTCTTCGTCCGATAAATTAACCCTTCGAAAAAAGACGATCCACATAAAATCGTAATTTATTCAACGGAGTCGCACAAGTTATGGGGCGCTCATTATCTCCGATGTCGGATCGCCGTATCAATTGATTCGTATCCGACATTTTATATACTCTTGTACGGGCATACATCATTGCATACATATATATATTTATTCGCCACATTATCTCTGCTTTGGCGGTCCATATAAATACTGTTCGCCGAAGCGCCAGAGGTTCCCAAACACACCGTGTTATTAGAGCCTTTTTTTTGTACGTCTTGTGTACATATCGGGCAACTATATATTTCTCAGTATTATGTATCACGACTAGATAAAAAGGCCAGAGCCGGCGGAACATTAGCGTTTATTATGGGAGGTCGCCAAATGGTATACCATTAAGTCCACGATGGATTGCCGCTGATATAATGAAGATATACGAAAATTTCGTATGGGTACAGGTGCAAATTTTCACCTGAATTCGTATAGGAGGTGGGATTTCGTAATTTTACGTACGCACGATGCAAAATGCGATGATGATGCACCTGCTGCTTGTTGCTTTCGTCGATCGCCATAATGACCGCCGTTATCCGTGGGTCTGATTTACTCACGATGGGCTGTATTATGATCGTACCTTTTCGTTCATTGTGTTGTAGAGATGTTTCGTGTTGGTTGGTTTTTTTTGGATTTTTAGAAAACGAAGTTGTTTCTCGGTTCACCTGCAGACTTCCTGCGGAGTCGGTAACAAGGTCGTTAATTTTGGGATTTTGCATTGGGATGTGAGTTTTTTTTTTATATTATGATTCGATGTTTGGTTGTTTTATTCGTTTCATCATCGTTGTGTTTTGTGTTTTAAAACTTGAAATTACAATTTTATTTGTAAAAGTTGTGTTTATGCGTCCATAAATTTTGCTGAATTCAAGGTACATCAATAAATACTTTAGTCGATTGACCTACAAATTTTTAATACTTTTAAATAAATCAGCATGTTTTTTTGTATGATTTTGCATTATTGTAAATTTATTTTTGTAAATGGTTAATTTTCTAACTCTAATGCCATCGGGTTTTTTCTGAAAGCTAAATGTTATTCATTATGAACATCTTAATTACTTTTTGATGATCAAAATTTTGCTCATGTACACCGTTTAAAAAATTGAAACGCTTTAAAATGTGGCCTTAACGACTCATTGTATATGAAAGGAGACATATTCAAAAGTTCAAAGCTCTTCGATCCGACATATAGATAAAACTTTTCGAAATTAAACAAGTATTTAATTTTACATTCCCAAAAAATTATAAAAAATAAAAATCACTCTTCGTTTCATAAAATTGATTCGCCTGGTTTTTTATACAACGTATTCCGAAGAACTAGAGGTGGCATCGGGATCAACATTTTTCTCGCGCACGTCGAGCTTTTGAAAGCCGCCAATTAGGAGCGACGAAAAGCCACCTCGGTCATCTTCAATGGAGGCAAAACGGGCACCAGCAGGTGCTTCGTCGTCATTCAGTGCTCAATATAAATAAATTGCCACGGCTCGGAACTCTCGAAGAGTCGAGCGAGGAAGACGCACGCACATACACGGACACTTTCGCAATTTATGGGATCTTATTTCGGAGTTAATGACTTTATTGCGGCCAATTAAAAGCGCTCGGAAGCCCCCCTTTCTGGCTTTTCTGGTCTCCTCTTGCCGCCACTCGTCAATCATCAACGCGAGCCGAGCAAAAAGTGTTAATTATCGCCGCTGATGGGTTTAACACTCCTTCGGCTGCCGTTTGCCGCATTTTTGGCTTCTCCCCCCTCGTCTATGTGCTTTTTTTTTGTTCGTTCATTGCGAATTTGACGATTCCGCTTAACCTTGTGCTTTTCATGCTCGCACCAATTAGGACGTCGAGTTTTCTTCGTTTTGTTTTTCGGTACTGTAATTGCTTTTGTAGATCGAAGGTTCGTAATCGAGCGTGTTGATCTTGTCCGATTTAATCGGGCTGATTGTTTCGGGAAGGTCATGTTGTTACGCTTCTCTTTGGTATTTTATAACCGATCGTTAAAGCGGCAGATATAAATATTTAACGCGTCTATTTTTGAAAAGAAAACAGAATTGTCGAATTTCACACCGATTTCAATTCTGAACTGCGATCGATGAATATGAAATCGCTTGTTAACCGCACGACTTTTTTCCTCGGCGTTGTTAACCACATTCGGCGTCGGAATTCAACGCGGTTCTTTCGATTTGTAATTTAAACCTTGCGGACGTCGATTTCACACGCGTTTAACCCTTCATTATAATGTTTTCTTGTGTATGTTTTTTTTTGAGATACCACCATGTTTTTGTTGTGCGGTTTTTAGGGCTGACGCGTGACTTGTCTGCAATCCGATATGCGCGGAAGTGCATCGTCCACAAAAAAAGGAGATGCATTAGTTGCATACCTCGCCTCCGTATTGTATTACGTCGATTGAACACTTTTCATATTATTTTTCGTCCGAGACAGCTTAATCATCGCGGATTTGTTCGATCATCCCTTATGGCGTGTGATGTCATCGTCACCGGCCATATGCCAGTTGACCAGGGATTGCACCTCAAATCACACACCAGCCATATGGTGGATTAAAAAAATAATAATAAATTGAAATATCGATTGAATTAACTAGTCCGTATCGAATTTCGCTATCTCGAATCTCTTCTTCGTACCATCTGTCGTATGTGCGTATTTTTTTTTATCGAACGCGCGTGTCTGCGATTTCATTATAGCCATTGGCGAGAAATTGACTTCCATAGATCGTTTTGTCTCTTGTATATGTATTTTTTTATATGTAGTTCAACTTCGGACCTCCCAGGTTTCGGTTGCCGCGATTGAAATCTTTATCCACGCTCTGATCTCGACCAGTACGTGTGTTGGTCAGTATTCGACATCTCCAACAAACACATCTCCCCGTTCGTTTCTTTTCAATCATACGAGATCGGAACGGATGACCATCTCGCGAGATGTGCTTCATCATCGGTTCGGATCCGATCCGATCTGACAGCGTCCGAAACTCACAATATATTCGTATACAAAGCACTTTGTGCCTCGATACGTATCACGACTTTGCTCCGCACCGGAGAGCTATTTTGTCTCGTGTGCACAATCAGTCTTATTGCCACACACGACTAACCCAAATAGTCGCCGTGATTTATATCGGTAGCATTAATACGTTAGGGAAACCGAACAACTTTCTCCTTCGTATAAATAAACGACATTATTACGTATTGTTTGCAAATGTCAAGAACATTATTCAAGGTTCTGCATAATGAGTCCAGCGGTGGCTCGTCCCAATGGGCTCCCGGGCTGCAGCCCCTCTAAAATTCTAAAGTATATATTTAATAATACATATATTTTATGTATTAACAATATTCTTTTTATTAATTCAATGGGCGAATTATTAACTTTTAAGGCGACAGTGCTGCCGAGCTCGATCTGCTGTAAAGCAGCCGCAGCCCGGAGATACGATATTTACAGCATGTGAGTGAACGAGACGCATATTGCAACTGCAGATTAGCCTTCTCTTTCACTCACATGCATTAAGAATTTGCGTATTTATTCCCTCTTCGGGCTGTAGTTTATTTCGATCATCCTGCAGGTGGCGCTACCGCCGTTCATTTGACGTTTGACAATTGTCATCAGATTCCCGTGTTTTATGACATGATAGAACGTTTATGGTGGCATTTTTTTTTGAATATCAATGCAGCCCACCACTGATAATGACCCGGCACGAATTTAAGATGCGCGCGGATTCATCGATTTCGCACGCCTACGATTCGTAGCTAATTTCTCTTATGGTCTTAGATGCAATTCAATAAGGTCGAGTACGTGAGCCGATGTGGCATATGGTCCTCGGTAACCGGACCCTTTCTTCAAGCCCACGTACTCTCGTATCCGTGCACGTGGGCCACGACATTGCCGGGTGAGAGTCGAGTTTCAAAAATTTTCGATTCCTCGATTCGTAGAATTTTCTAGACTGTTCGATCGCGTTCTTTTCACGGGAGCCAATTAGTGGGTCTCTGGGCAGGTAGGCGCTTCGCGTGAGGTCTTTATGAAGATGCGGATCTCTTTTCATGGTATTGAATCGTTTACCTAGTTTTGTGAATGCTTTCGTTTGTAGTCGGGCATTATTTTCGGTTAATCTTTGTCGAGCGTTAACAGGACTCGGTGTCGCAGACAGCACCCTGTTAATTTGTTGAAATCTAAACTGTTGGGGGAGTGTTCTAAAATAAGAATGTGTTTAGATGTGCGGCTGGTTTATTTCCCTTTCCGTTGAAAGGCGTTGAATTATTGTCGTGATTCTGTTGTATTTTTGTCCGTAGTTTCGTTATGAAGAACGCCCGAAGCTCCTTAATTAACCAGTGTTAGATTCGTATTCGTCGATAACCAATGTAACATTCTAAGAATATTTTTCGATATATAAATAAATCGAATACTTCTATAGATGAAAATTCTTTAGTTTTGTTATCATACGTCTCATGTTTAGAATGCGACTCGATGCCTTATTTGAAAACTTGTTTGGATATCTGCAATATTGGACCAACGTTAAATATAATATTGGCAAATCTTCACACGTGTTACTGATTTATAATATCGTAAACACACATCGTATTTATTTACTATGCAATCAAAGTACGGCAAATTAAAACGATACGAAACAAACAATATTCATTCAAGAACAGCGCAGAACCTCAACTATTCACCGCCGACACTGCTTTAATTAAATCCGCAGGCACAAACGAACATCCATTTAAAAGAACGTCAATTCCTTCCATAATTGGCATCGAATTGCAACTATGCGCGCCTCGCATTCTATCCAAGAAAGGCACTTCGTTTACCGAGAACCGCACCTCCGAGGTCCCGACGACCTCGTTTCCTCGCCCATCACCAGGAAGCAGTTTTCGTTTTCGTCGGGAACAACCGAGTCTCGACGTTTGTTTGTCTCGAGTCTCGTTAGCGACATTCTTCGAGAGGCTCGTCCGCTTTTTACTGGTCCCGTCGGCGCCGGCCGCTATGGCGGAATGCAGTCTGCCGATGCACTTTCGAGTGTCTTCCTCTTCGTCGTGATGGTCGGTCTTACAAATTGGCCTAGGATTTACGGGGATTGGTCCGACGAGACGGGGATTTCGGCGATGGGTCCATTGATGAGGACAATTGGCTGTCGCTTTTGGTGGTCGGTGCAAGGTCGCGTTGGTTTCGTTTTGTCGTTTGGCTCTTTTGCGGACGCGGGGTCGAAGCTATTTTTGATTGAAGGTTAATTGTTATAATTGTTTTGTATTTCTTTTGAGTGTTGTGAATTCGGCACGATTTGTTGAATGGTGCGATTTGACTGTGCGTTAGAACAATATACGATGTGCATTAGAATTTCGTATTGAGCATAAGGCCAGGCGCCCACAGGCGATTAGTCGCGGCGCGATTTATAATGGAACACATTGTTTTGGGTTGAAGTGCGCCC
>JAOXNN020000050.1:2924424-2941330 GCA_028571205.2 Hydropsyche betteni | reverse complement strand
CTATATGGGCGCACTTAAACCTAAAACAATGTGTTCCATTATAAATCGCGCCGCGACTAATCGCCTGTGGGCGCCTGGCCTTATGTGCAATAAATAAAGGTAGAAAATTAAATGGTCAGAATTTTAATCGAAAACGGTCAGAATAAAATAATGAATTGTCAGAATAAAATAACAAATGGTCAGAATTCAAAAACGAAACGGTCTGAATAGGTTAGGTTAGGGTTCTTAATATTATTCTGACCATTTAATATAAATTCTGACAAACCCAGTTGAAATTCTGGTCTTTTTGATTAAAATTCTGACCAATGTCAAATAAATTCTGATAAATGGGACAAAAATTCTGACCAAAATCGTGTTTAAATTCTGACCATTTAAGTAGTAGCCATAAAAAAGTGCAGTATTATAAAGTGAGCATTAAAAAAATATGAAATGTGCAATAGAATGAATAGTTTGTGCATTAAAATAACAGATGGGTGATAAACTTAATTGTTACAAGCAATGCAATATAACTGTCCACTACATTTTGATATTATAATTTTGTCCATTTTTTTTATCAATATTGACTTTGTTTGAATTCGCTTTATTGCGAATCGATTATATTATGAAAGTTGTGAATAATAGTCGTGCTGTTTTAATGCACGTTAGTTCGTTATAAGGTACATATACTTTTTTCTAATGCACATGCTTTAATGCTTATGTAAAATACACACATTACTTTTTAATGCATACTTGTTTTTTTTTAATGCACGTTTAAACAGTTCCCTTTATTAAATCACACGAAAAGGTTGAAGTCTAAAGTTTCAATATTATATATGTTTATTCTATTCTATTTATGCATTGTTGAATAAATTATCACCGATTACAATGGACGGTTCAATATCGAATTCCTATTGTTTTTCCTGTTTCTCATATTCCAGTCTATAAACGATCGGATGAATGCAAAAACTTTCTATGTATTATACAAGTTTGACGGTATAATTTTCCAATATTTTCTGCATATGATTCGCCAAGGCCGATGTGAAAATTATTTGCATATTTTTGTATGCGACGAATTCGCGTTATTGAATAAATTAATAACAACAATGATAACGATAAAAATGAGCATCAAATTAAAAGAATACACGGCAGCAAAAAAGCGTCGAAAAAAAAACCTGTTATTGTAAAGTATTTATGCCACTTTTACCGAAATTCTTATTAATATTCAACAGTCGCGAATGTATCGTACGCGAGTTGAATGAAGCATACGAAAAAGCGACAAAATTTTACGATTCGAATTTTTATTCATATTTACCGATCTTGGATGTTAGTTAAACGTTTTTATAGACACAGTTAAACTTATTATTTATCTTCCGGTCGGAATTAACGAATCTCTGAACGACCTCATCATCGAAAACGTACGTTTACAATTTTCCGATTCATAAAAACACGATCGAATGTAAACACATACTTTTTTTATTACCGACGATAAACAGTGCGTATTTAGCGTAACATTTCATAGACGTTTACGACACTATATATATATTTTTTTTATAATGATCGATCAATCCATCGGTTGAATGGAAGTTTATGTTATAACTGGATCTCGTGCTCGGTTTTCTGTTGCTGCCTCGGATGATAAATTTCATACGATTCTATCTGTGCCGGTCCACATACATCAACCGGGCGCAGTACTTAATGAATTATGGTCACCCGAGCGAAAATAAATGGCCGTCGTCGGCGCAATCGATACAATTATTTGTGCCGTTTCTCTAAACGTTTCGATTTTGCTTCGGTCGTGTGGAATTTGTCAAAACGCGCGCAAAACCGGAACGATCCGTTTTCCTTTTGGGTCGAATGATTTATTCGAGGTTTAAATGCGATATGACGTTTATGTTTCGTTTGTTCCATGTTTGGTACGTGACTTTATCGTGTGAAAATCGTATTTCAAATTCGCGAGTCCTGCAAGTCGGTTTGCGTTTCGCAGAAGAGTGAGAATTTTAGACGGTATTGTTCCGAGTTTATTTTCGTATTTTCTCGGTAAATTTTGTGTTCTGAACTTTTCAAGTTCATCGGAATTGTGTGTTTCTCAGTATTTCCATTACAATTTTCAAATGTTTGAATACTTCTATTGATTGGATTATTATAAACTAGTGGTAGTTCCCGGCGTTGCTCGGGTTCCCGATTCCCGTTGTGAACACGCGTTCTGCACACCTTGGTGTACTGATGCACTGAAATTGTTGCATTATTGTTAAATTAATTAATTTAATTATTTTTTATTTCAAAAACACATTGAAAATACCCCTGATTGTATGCAATCTTCACAACACGACTGTCGGGCGGATTGCGGAGTCTACCCTCATTTTTCATTTTTTAGCTTTTCTTTAGGAATTTTCCTATTATTTTTCTTCATAAATCACCCCTTAGTTAAAGCGAACAAAAGAAAGAAAATAAATACACAAATCGGTTAAGCGGTATTTGAGATTAGCCCAGACAAAATATCTGCCACGATTCATTTTTATTTATATAGATGTTGAACCTCTCAAAAAAAGCTCATTTAAATAATTATTATTCAAATATCGCATTGCATAAAAAAACACACCGGATGGATGCACAACTAATTCCAAACATTTTTTTTTTCATAAAAAACAATTTGTATAAACTTCATGTCGACAACGAAATTATTCATAAACACTATGTAAGAATGGTTATCTATTTTCGATTTAAACATTACGTGCACGAAATAATATATTTTCGAAAACTTTTTTTGAATTCGCACTGCCCTCTGATCGTCCAGTCGGTAAATTTACAAGATCGACCACGTTATATTATTACCACTCGTTGGTGGTCTGCTTCCTAAATCGATTCCCATTATCCTGTGCATAAATCATAAAGCAATAATGATGGCACATAAACGGTTCGAAATTCGCGATGATCCTTTTACGGACACCGAAGCGTGATTCTCGCTCGAATTCAGGTACTTCGTCGTTGTGGTGAATATGTTACAGTCAAAGTGTATTATTAGTTAAAGTATTTTGTCTGATGTTTTAGATATAGTGTACTTGAACACAAGTTGTCTAGTTAAGGTATATTTCAACAGACGAAAATACAGTTTAACTGGTGCTATTTTCAACTCGACAGATGATTTTTGACAGTTCAGATATTTGAAAAGAAACCATATGTGTATTTTACTTCTATATTTGATTACTGAAAAAAATTTAATAACAGAATCTCAACAAGGTATTCATCACAAAAACTAAGTTAGCTTTGAGCCCGTATTAATGGACGAGTGATGTTTAATTGCCCATATTAGTGGACAAATGAAATTTTTGTGCCATTATAATCATATCGCCGATTTATCACAATGTCAATAATGTTAATTTATCGAAAAACAGTTCAAAATTCAAAAACCCTTAAAAAACTACCGAAATTATACTTAATTCCTTTATGTAACTAACTCGACTCAACAATATTTATCGTTCCTTTGTATTTTTTTGATTAAATCTTCATTTTTTTTCAAAAATTCAGGAACGATATACAATCTAGATTTATATTACATTTAACTATTAACTATAATATAATCATTCCTCTCAATGTTTCAAACATTAAATACGTGCGACTTCGAGACGGTTTTTCCAGTGGCGTTGGCAACACTGGCTTTTTAGTTGATGTTAAAATACACATTGTCTGACTGACCAGTTAAATCATATTTCCATTGTGTCGAACGAAATAACTACGTGGATTAGACAAAATATATTTTAACTAGCCAAACTATATTTTAACTGAGAAGTACACTTTGACTGTAACAAATATATTGTACTCGTATTTCTTCAGATGTCTATCGATCGATCGACGTCGTACCCCTCGATTAACCCTTTAATTTATATTGATACTGCCGCACTATATTCTTGATGAGAATTTATGTACGTCGTCATTCCTTCGGTTGTTAACGATGACTTATTGCGGCAATCTATCGCGTTTAATGTTTTGTGCTCGTTTCCGAAGGTTTTGGATTATGTGATATTGTTGTATGTGCAAATATTTGATTGCTGATGATTTCGAGGATGTCAGTGTTAGAATCTATGAATGCTCGTCTCAAAACAACTGTTTAATGACATTTCAAACGAAGTGCTTTTGATTGATGCCGTCTTTGATCGTTGATATGTCATATTTTGATGCAAATCGTTACTATATTGCGTCACGTTCGTTTGATTATGCGTTCACATACATCATTCATTTTGAAATGCAACATATACAAATCACTGTTTCGAATGCTATATTGCTTTTATATTGAAATTTATAACCCACATATTGCTTTTAGCGTATAAATTATTCATTCATTTTTCATACAATGCACTAGACATCAACCCTGCTTAATCGATTCTATTGTTTCTGATGTAAATTTAAAACTTAAGATTACATGAGTTATTCAACGATTTTTTTAATATCAAAGCGAGGGTTGATTCGATTCGTAATATTTTGACGATTATTATTTTAATGTATTAATTTTTTTGTATTTTTATTTATTTACAGGGGCGAATAAGGGGTGGAAGGACTGCGCTGTGGGCGCGTGCTTGTCTTCAAGAACGTCTCGCTTGTCTAGGGGGTGTTTTGCACAACCACGCCGGAAAAGTTCTTTTCGTGGCCATCTTGGTTCTGGCCTCGTTTTGTGTCGGCCTCAAATCAGTTCAAATGCATACCCGCGTGGATCAACTCTGGATACAAGGTTTGCATGCAATATCCCATTCTATGGTCGTCGATATGATGTTCTTAAACTAGGGTGACCATATTTCCAGTTAACGTTTATAATACGATGCTTATTACCTACTGCCTCTGGCTTTGCTTATATGTCACAAACAAGTGAACTTTTTTGATTTTATTAATTAAATATTCAAATTGGATACGTTTTCCGTTTCTTAACAAAACCACAGCCGATGTTATTAACATCGGGCCTATTTACTAGTTAAATATATAAACGGGTCAAATCAAACAATTTTACGAAAACGACGGGACGACCGCAAGACACGACAAAAACGGGAAGTATGGTCAACCTATCTTAAACCAATTTATGATCCCCTATATATAATAGCGGATTTCTGTCTGTGTGACCGTCTATCTGTTCGATGACGCTCGCGACTTTTTTTTTCTTTTTCAAATGACCGACCCGAACCGCGACTTTATATATCACAAACAAATAACAAATGAACTATTTTGATTTTATTAATTAAATATTCAAATCGGGTACACATTTCGAGTTCACACAATTACGTTTCCAAATTTTATCGTTTTTCGTTTCTCAACAAAACCACAGCCGACGTTATTAACATCGGACCTATATACTAGTTTAAAATGAACACCGACACCAAAAAGACACAGACCACGACCTCACCATGCACCGTACGCACATAACAGTACGCCACTCGGCAAGTATAACAATAAACACAATTCGGGCCGTCTCCGTCCTACGCAGATTCCTCGGCGGTCAATCAATCTCGCAGCTTGCACTTCACACACTCGCGATCCCTCTTCTTCCATTATCAACGTCACGACAGTTTCAGTAAACACATGTTTACACAACGCAATAAATAAATACGTATATATTTGCGTTTACGGGGACCACCGGCGAGGCCTCATCGTATGCTAATTATCGCGCGGACGTCGGCCGGGACCACCTTGCTAGTCCGACCATATGTATTATATTATATTATTATTTATATTATGTGTGTGTAAGAAGCGTGTGCCGCTTTGTACGAGCCGCTTCCATCGCCATATCGGCCGGCGTCCATCTGCTCGTTGTCCATACTTGAGTTTTTTTAGCATTGTTTATGAGTACTCGGACAATGTTCTCGCCAGCATTGTCTTCGGTTGGCTGTGCCAAAATTTTTGATGAGGCTATTACTAGTGTCTTTCCATCGTCGGAAATTTCTTCGGGGTTTAAAGAGTCACCATAAAAGCGGACATCCTAATGCGTCGGGTACTTGCACGTTAATTTATGGTTTTCTGTATGCTGAATAGTTAATTTTAATACATCGTCATTACAGAGTTTATCGGTTGTAATTATTAATTTGTGATCTTTTATAACGCGCATCTATATTCGATTCGAACGCAGCTTTTCTCTGGATATGTTAATTTCTATTCTGATGTCGAGTTCCATGGTGGTTGAAGGTAGACAACGTCACGGGCCCAACGTTGACGCTTTGAATATAAAATTTTCAACCGGAAAAGGTCATTTCCCATGCGGGCGTCTATTACTAGCTTATTCTAGGGTCTTGTGGAACATAACAGGCGTCGGTTGCCCTTTTGTACTTCGTTGCACGTGTAACATCCTCTCGTACGTGTAATTTTTTTAATGCCATCGCACATACGAGATACTCGACCCGTTCGGATCGGCGATTTTCATCGTGCTTGATTTATGTGGGATTTTTCTTACGATGCGAAACGGTCCCGAGATATTAGATTTAGTCATCGTTGTTTTTTTTGTCTAGTTCGCGGGTGGTATATGAATTATTCTCGTTTTTTGTATTGTTATTATTGTTCGGTAATGTTGTGCTTGAAACGATGATGTAACTAATAGTTTATCGGCAGTTTCGCCCACTATTATTATAGTGTTAATGTTTTTAATGTGTCTTCCGAAATATGCGTTCTCTCGTAAGTTTATAATTGATGACTATCTATATTTTGTAAATTCATAAAAATAAATCTTAATTTTGACGTTAATATTGAACCGTTTTGTTTGTGAACAGTTAATGTATCAATTTTAACTAGTTATCGGTTGGTGAACGAATGTTCACAAATTGATCCGCTTTTATCTCAGGAAGTCTTCGGCTTCAGATTTCTTTTAAAAAAACGACAAGACAGATTCACCGGTTCTTTCTAAGGCATTCAAGTCGATTTTGTTATTTACATTTACGTTTCAATCTCCCGTTACAATGGAATGCTACGTTAGAGCACCAGGACGATAATGCCGAACGAGAATAAAAAAGAGACGATCTTGATGATCATGACGATGTTCCTAGAGAACTACCATTCGTGCATGAGTAATCAGTAATGCGCGTCGACTACTGTGAATTATTTTGTTTACTTATTTATTTGTATCGAAACGCATCGGTTACCATTGCATCTTCAGAAAACACTGAATATATTATCGGACCGCATCCGCATTTTCAATTTTTTTTTTAATCGATCGGAATTTCCGCGGAGGTCGTGTTTTTACGTAGCGGTTTCTCAACCCGGTGCTGACTGATAAGAACGTTTTTATCGGCAAGGAAACTGACATAAATTCTGTTCTATCGTTCGCAAAACCGCCTCCTTCCATTGTTCAGGAACGTTGTTTGTCGACATTTTTCAAAGGTTGAACCATAAAGGTAATTAGCGTTTGTTCTATTCTGCGTGTGCGAGACAATGGCGTTTTATCTTGTGGTGTCTATTGTAACTCTCTTTATGTTTAGAAGCCATCCGCCTTTGAATTACGTATATTGTAGTTGTAAATTCAGCGATGATGTTAATTTTTTTTTTAATGATTCAACGATAACACATATAAAATAACAGTTTTTAATAACGAATTTTAAATTACTCACATAATCATATGATGTCATTATTTTCAATATCGTTTTTCAACACATCCTTTCATATATACAAAACACCATATCGTGCGGTGTTAACATTAACACTACCGACTGACTATCGAAACTGCTAGACTTACGCCAACAACCGCACGTTTTTGCGCAAAATTGAATTTTTCAATGCAACCTACTAAGATCGTCATAACATTTTTTATTTATTTATAAATTTTCACAAAATTTTGCCTTTCGAAAAAAATCTTTTTTCGAAATTTTGAAGTATAAAGGAAGCGTCGTCGTATATTGACGAGCAAAGTCAGATGTATTTGAGGACGTGACAAAAAAAAATCTAAATCACAAACACGATGATTTCATTCAACGAACGGATTTCATCGAAATCGAAATCATTTCGAAGCAATACCGCAAAAGCGGCCGGCATCTTCCGGGTTCGCCGAGAGGTCTCCGCCGATGAAGACATCATCGTCATCATCATCACGATCATCACAGCCCGGCGTGCATACAACAATACACGCGAAGAGGGAACGAGAGAAAGTGGGCGTGCGATGCGGCGGCTCGCGTTTAATTGAAACGTTTGAGGATCGGCCTCGTTAACCCACTGACGGCCGGCTCCAAATAATAAATAATTAACCCGCCGAAGGCCGGCCGGTGCACGTGCACGCGGAACGGGTTCGTATGAGTTGTTTTCTAGTTTGTCGCGCACGCGGTCGTGAAAGTGAGCTTATCCGTTGATTAATCCTTTGGGCGTCCGATTGTGGTGTGTTGACAATTCGTTTTCGGGTTTCGATTTTGAAGATGATCTATGGCTTTATCGCATGTGGGAGTTTAGTGTTTTTAGTTTCGTTGAAAATTTATTTTACGTTGATTATAGATGCGAGGAAGGAGTAGGTACATTTTATAACATTAAACCTTTATATGAAGTTAATTGCAAATTTATTTTATTTAAATAGATACGTTCAATCGCGATATTTACTTGAATAAAAAAAATCTTGTTAAGAAAATTAATTACATTTTCTGTATACAATGTTTTTTTTTTAGAAATAGACTCAACCCCATTACGTTGATGGCTACTATAATTTCGCGATACGCACGCATTCAAAATCGTTTTCTTTTTTTCGGTCCGTAATGAATAATTTGTATAAATATTTATAAAGCGTTCGCGATGTCCCCTTACCGGTTACGCTAGTTTCCGTCGATTTTAATGTATGCATATTTAATCGAGTCATTAGCGTTTAACTGCACTTAACTGGACGCACACAGTGACTGATTTATATTTTATTAATTGCTACATATAACTGGCCTTCGAGATAAGATCCCGAGAATTTCAATACCTCCCGCTACGGCCGGATTATTATCCCTTTTGCAATATTTCCAGTTTCGGATTCAATTTCGTCATAAATTGTGAATTTCAATATTCAAAGAAACTTCGGAAATAATTTTATTTGTATTGTTTATTTGAAAAATATTTTAAGTTAGAAAATTATATTATTTTTTGTATAGATTTCGTTAGAGGGTTTTTAATACGCCCACGCGTCGATGTCTCCACAAACCCTCCTGCCGAGCTTTAAAGGGTTAAATCACGATTTCCGACAAAAGAAATAAAAAAAAACGAAGCCTAGTTTCTAAATCTACTCCAACATAATAATCGTTCAGTGGTACGTTTTATGAGCGTGTTTTTTTTCGATTTCGGAGCACTATGAAAAAAATCTTAATACGCTTATCCTTAGATTCGTCGTAAATATGTCGCTCGCGACATTATTACACCTGACTCGATAGACCTACGCTCGTAGAAAAAAATCGGGTTCAAACATTAGATTCCCTTTCTAAACCGTTCTTATTTCCCGCAATATAATTTTATTGTTATGCCTCTTCGGGGATAGTGGGTGGGTGGTTTTATATTTATTAAATGTCTCAATTCCGACCCGACGATGCGCCCACGCGTTCCAGTATTTATTTATATTTTCGCCGCAATTAACGTTCACGTAATCGAATAATTTCCCGCCGATTTGTTTCGACGGTCTTCTATAACTAGGAAACGGTCACAATTTGCTCCGGATCTTTTTCCTAATGGGTCCATATAACGAGACAATAGAGCCAATATGATTTCGTAATAATAATTTTAACGATTCGAAGCGAAAGATACGCGCACTTCATTTTTATTGTCGCTTTTAACGTTGGGAACATCCTGTCGCTGAAACGCAAAGCTGCTGCCTCACAAGCATGAGAATTTCAATTTCGTGTAATGTATTCATAGATATCGAATACGATTCGTTTCGGACCGGGCAATCATTTTTACCCACTTCGGTGCTATCATTACATAAATATATTACTTACAAAGCGTAATGCGAGGTTACCGGTGCGTGTAACGTGCTCATTACACTGGGACAAGGCATTGTAATGACGGGCGGGAGATTTCAATTTTTTGATTGACGGTCTTGTACGAATGTACGTAAATCTTCGGATCGATTCATTTCTTCAAAATTTTTCTACTAATGGCCTATGACGTGTATTTTAGGTCTAAGCCGCGTAGGACCAATGGTCTCGCTTCGTCTGTCAAACTGGTGGTCACAAAAATGGTCAGCGAGGGCGCAGTTTGCTCAGTCTTTACCTCGTTGCCCCTCGGGTGGTCATTGAGATTTGTTTTGTGGGGTCAGTGAGCAAAAAGTCTAACACATAAACTTGCGTATCATTGGCCTGAGAGCCTCCTCCGCTGGCATGGGTGAATTGGCTCTTATGGTACATGTCCCTTATCGATACGAGATTGGCTCTCAGATAAGGTACACATATATAGCCTAGACTCCCAATATTCGATGGTGAGACCTTGTCCTGCAGTGGGCATAAAACGGGTCGACATTGATGATGATACAGAAAGCATTGCAATTCATAACATTTCCGTCACACTTCGAATCAATTTGAACGCATCTCTAGTCCTTCGTCATCGCACAATACCCTGAAACTCTTACCCGTCTTCGCGGAAAATAACACGTCCCCGAATCGCAATTTCACGGAACAGAAACACCATTGCGACTGCGCCGAATCTGAAAATTCACATTTCGACATGTTTACCTTCCATTGTGTGACTCGTGCTTGTCCGATCTCGATTCACGAACGTCAATTACCCTCGCACTGTACACAAAGTTCCCCTCGAGTGGTCAAGTTCCGAGAAGCGCAAGTCAAATATTGCGTCCGGCGGGACTTTCTCATGGTTTTTTCCCCGAAACGGTTCGATTGTCGCGTCGAATCGCGTGTTTACACTATTTGAAAGATTTTCGTGACGCAGACGTCGAGACGCATTAAATGCAGCGGTCAACTCGACAGGTAATTGCGATTGTTGTCGAGTTGGACTCGTTCGGGGAAAAACGTGCGTGTTCGATTTTGCCGTGTATTTTTAGCGGTATTCGAGTTCGTATGGGAGATGTTGATTTCGTTTGTTTTCGTTTTAAATTTGGATCAGTGCGAAGACTTCGTATTGTGATTCGTATATGTTGAATTCGACTTCGTTGTATGAAATTGTTGTTAATTTTGATGGTAGTACTGTTAACCAATTGGTATTACGTAACGGTCTGTTTGCCGTACAACGGTTAAGGTCATTGCAACTATTTAACGTTTGATAAATAATTCTCGAGATTCATTAAAATATTTAAATATACTAGTTTGTTACGACGGTAATACGTTGTTAGTCATTCTAAAGAATCATTCAATTTTATTTACATCAAAATTTTCATTTATAACTCGTATTCTGCTACGATTAATAATAATAATAATATGAAAAAAAGGTATTTTATCAGATTTATTTATCAATAAGTAAAAACACAGGTGATGATGGCTCGTGATTTAGTAAGTAATTTTTGAAAAATAATTAACCCTTTGTGTCCCAGTGGTGGAACCACCATTTCACCACTTTTTTGCCAGCATCCTAGCGGATCCATTGCGACACAAAGGGTTAACGAAATAATAAAAATTTCTAACCGATGCTAAATGTCTGTGGTAACGCTAAAATCGAAGTTGTATCGAAACGGAACCGCTGGAATACTAGGAAAAAAACAATGAAGTAGCGGTTCCTCCACGGCACTTTGGGACACAAAGCCATTAGATTTTTTTTTATAAACGATAATTTTTAACGAGCTTTTAATACTTAAGATTAACATAACCCATCCAAATATTAACAATTTCATTCTCCATAGAACATTATAGACCACGAATCGAAAAGTTTTCCCTAAAATACGAATTCGTGAACAAATCCATCACTCAACAGACGTCGCCACACCGAGCGATGGCGCATCGTTCACGGAGACATTTCCCTCTCGTCACGTGCGATAAATTTAAACATGTCCGTGGTCTTGAAGGGGTTAGCTCGGCGCTGGCTCGGGTTGACATTTGGCGGCGTGTTTACGTCCGTCCGTTTTACGCAACAGGGCCGCCACACTAAAAATATGCGCACGGCGGGCGGGAAACGGGTGGGCGGACGTTCCGCCATTCATACCGGTTCGACATTGAGCGAAAGGCGGAACAGGGGCGCGAGATGTTCGGATTGTTTAGTTTCGATTGTTTGATTGGATGCCGGTTGGTCACCGTGACCTGGTTGTTGATGGTGGGTTTGTGCGTTTTGGTTGTTAATGAATGGAGTGGTGGTCGGGTTTGTGCTAATTGCGTTTTTGGTTCGGTGTAGGTTAGTAAAGTTATGCGTTTTTCAATAGGGACGCTCGAAATTTGTTGGGTTATAGCGGCCGTGTTGTTAAAGTGACATCTGTCAAATTTGTTGTCGATTGTTTAGTAGTAGACAGCAAATTATCATGGAAAGTTATAGCGTTGTATGACGTGTGGAATCGTCAAATTTTGTTATCGAAGTCACTGAAAGATTTTTCAATAAGGACGCTTGATTTTAAAATGTAAATAAAACAAGTTGTATGTGAGGTTTCCACTCATTTTTTTTTCATTTAAAAGTATATTTAACCACACCATAACCTTAAAACCATAGTTTTAAGTATGGAATATAACATCGTCCAAATGTCTATCACGACTTTGCTAGGTGTTACGTATTCGGGAGATTCAATTTTCAATGACTTTGTCGCATAAATTTGGCGGAATTTGCTGGATGGCGTTTGTTATATTGACTTTGAGGGCGTCAATTTTTTGTGGTTTAAATAATTCACAAAAAATTTGACAGATGTCACTTTAACAACATAACCTAACAAATTTCGAGTGTCCCCATTGAAAGACCTTATATATAGATCATTGAATTTAATGATCTATAAAAATATCTATTTTTCGAAAATTGTTTGAAAATCCTGTAGTATACGAATGATATTGTCCTGTAATGGATGTCATGAGAGCTGTATAAGATAACATTGATGATATCGTTATTGAATTGTATGATCTTGATGCTTATAATGCATAGACTGCTTAATATTAAATAAAAGTATGATGCAGAATAGTTTATTTTATAATAAATAATTCGATAATTATAGCATATTTATTTTGAATGAAATCTTATCACCACTCTCAATTAGAATTAAGTAGTAAACAAAATTGTACTATTACGACTATTGCACACTATATTTACAAAACAGTTTTCAAAATTAAATATAAAAAACCAAGCAACAGTAATCTTGTATCTCTCATATAATAACTAGACTGAAATATTGAAAAAAATAACGCTTTGAACTTTAGCGGAAAAAAAGTGCGAAATAATCTAAAAAAACGAAACAAACAAACAAAACTATTTTCACGTACGCCAATATCCGCGACGTAATCGCGCGAGACAATTTCGCGAAAATACAACCAAAAAAAAGAAACAACACGATAAAACCCAAACAAGTCGTCACAATACAATAATCGACCTAACACCAAAAATCCACAATATTCCGATCATTAGGCGATATTCCGTTCGCGTCGCGACGCGGCTTATCGGCGGTAACCTCCGCCGCGTTGAGTCACGCGAAGCCCGCCTTTTTTTCGAATTTTTTGCGCCAAAACGCGGCGTGGTGGCAGCCCTGGCGAGTCGCATACCTCAGGACCACCAGGGTTGCGCGCGTGTGGGCCGCGCGTCCCTTTCGCTCTTGCGGCTTTTCGCGTTGTGCCGTCTCGCTCGCACAGGTCCACACGTCTTTCATGCGCACAATCTACGATACGTGCTTGTTCGGATCGGCGTTGGCGAATCGGCGGTTTGCGAGCGGTTTTTTGGAAGTTTTGAAAATTTTGGAGGAGTCGTGTGCGAACGTGTCGGTTGGAGGATGAGGTTTTTTTGGTGTATGTGTGCATCGTTTTGTGTAAGTCGGGTGATGGATGAAAATAAGTACATTAAACCCCCCTATAACGTTTGCGGCATCCCCCCCCCCATAAAGTCATTTTTTCATTTTTTTTTTAAACAAGCAAAATAACGTAAGAATAGCAACAAAAATTAATTAAAATGTTTCTTTTGATTTCCTTAAATTCCCACTATAACGTCGGACTTATCTTGATTTTATAGGGAGGGTTTATTGTAATTTTAAACTGTTGACCAAATAATTGGTCGTCTATGTATTTCCGATATCATGAATTATGAAAAAAACTTTCTAGAATTTTAAGTATTCGAAATGATTAAGTTCATCTTGCTTATCGTTTATTTTCGGTAAGTTCAATCAGCGGCTGAAATTAAAAACGTATCACTTTTATTTAGTTTACATAACCTTATTGACATAAATATTTGAAGTGTCAATTTTTTATGACTCAATTTGTGATTTATCTTTTATTTTTCAATTTTGTCATAATTATAGATATAACGTGATATATTATTAGAATAATATTGCATTAGTTTACTTGTAGAAATTCTTCACTCGAGTATAAATGGACACAGCATGGTATTTCAATTAATATCATTTCCTGATCTGAAAGTAGTTGATATTATAATATCAAATCGAATTAGTTCTTATAACAGTTTCGACATGACATCTCAAGAATGCTATATGGGTGGAGTATATCTCCTATTTTGACATATTACTTATTTATAACTTAACCCGAGACAATCGCGGTTCCATTTACATTTCGATTTTCATATATGACTCAACCTCACATTTGCCACAATAGCAATTCAAACATCAAAGCTCGTTCCGTTAATTCAAAGCGGCACGTACGCACATCCCAAAACGGCTTAACCCCATTCAAGCACGACTAAACGTTCGCAGGTAACAAATACGAGCTTTCCACGTAATTCAAACCATTATTCATCAATTTTCCATACACCGCACTACATACCGAACATCGGGCAAGGACGACTTGTCCACACGCGAACCGGTTCAAAAAATTCACTACGCGCATAATGAAGTGTCATGAACGATTAACGCTGTTGTTATTAATCTTGTACAAACAAACCGCGCTGCTATCGCTGTCGGCGCATCTACCGTGTTTTTTTTTTCAATGCAAAAACTGGACAAATGTCCGAAACGGTAGTCGACCGCTGGCCGTTAATGTCCGTCCGCGATTCCGTTGCAATTCAGCAATAGTCCAATTGATATCTGGGGAAGCAGAACGCTAATTGTCGACGTCATCGGGACGTGTTTCGAATGCGAAAGGCGGCTAATTGAGATTCTAAAATTGTTCCGTTATTGTCGGGTCGGTTTTGATATTCTGTCTGTGTTCTGTCGCCGTCTCTTATAAGGTTTCGTTTGGTTTTTCGTGCGACTTTCTTGTTTTGTCATTGGTGATGCTGATTTTATGCTTATTCGATTGTCTCATTCGAGACGTGTTGCATAAGCAGCTTATGATATGATATATCGACATTTCAAAGCTTGTTAGTTGTCCAATACAGGACAAGACCTGAAATGCGGCAGTTTAGGCTATATCTTACCGCGATAGTCCAAGTTGTATTTCGGCAAAGGACATGTACCATAAGAGCCAATCCGCTCATCGATCTATTGCAAAACTTTTTTAATACTATGATGGTTCAGATGATTTCATACATATTGCAGACCATGTATATTTGATCCAATTTAACCTAATTTATATCCTATTAGTTATCTAATGCAAGGCAAGACCTTTCTAGATAAATGCGGCAGTTTAGGCTATATCTTACCACGTTTGCTCATATCATATTTTGGCAAAGGAAATGTACTATAAGAGCCAATCCGCCCATCAATCCATTGCAAAACTGATGGTTCAGATAATTTTATATATGCCGCAGACCATGTATATTTAATCTAACCCAATATTCAACCCAATCCCCCAATCCCCCAATTAATGTATATTTATGACCGATTCAAATATATATGGACCGAAATACACCTGGACTAACATACACATAAAGAGTATCGACAAGCAACCAAAATTCATTCAAATCGTAAAATTTCCATTGAAAATATGAAATAACACGGTCAAAATCATCGCGCAATAAAAAATAACACATTCGCGTAATCCTCGAAACCGTTTTATAACAATATATCTTATTTTCGGATCGTTTTTCCTCTCGTATTCGGATCTTCTTTTTCGATTCGCGGATACGTCACGACCGGTCCGTGTTTACGGATGTGGATCCGAGCCACGCACCGTTCGATGCACTTTTCCGTTTTATTTTTCAATTTCTTATATTTTTTTTAATGTCCGCGTGTGTGTGCATCGCTGGTGTGTCCATCCGTCCCGGTTGTTTTATGAGCGAGCGTCAACAGATAAGAATTAAACTCCGGAGGTCTCTTTTCACCGCTCGCAGGGTTGACGCATGGAGGTCGTTATTTTTTATTTATTTTTCGAGATAATAGAGTTTAATGTGATTGTTGTTTAATAATTTTTTGAGAGTTAAATACGGGAATGTTTCGTAGAACGACCGCGGCGTGCTTGTTCCTCGAAGAAATTTGAGTTACATAAATTAGAAGGTTTTCTGAGTATTTGTGAAATAGAACTTTGACGAGTTTTTCTTCGAAACGTAAAATTTGAAATCCATGTTAGTGAGAAACATAAAACTACGCGGAAAAAAATGAAACTGATATTTTGACGACTCTTCGAATGCCATAAACTTACAAGTGCTTTATTTTAGTTTCTAATCTTTCGTTCGCATCTTAATAATTTTATCTCATGAAACGATTACTCCGCCTTTCTACATGGTATATATGTTACAGTTTGAGTGTCCACTTTGTTAATGCACGAACACATTAGTCTGTTTATACACCTTGTAACAGCTCTAGTACAATTGTTAGTGCGGTACGACAATTTAACCCTTTTCACTCGTAGTTTTTTTGAATAGGGGTAGCCTCAACTCGTAATTAATTTCATGCATTTTTCAGGATTCATATTCCAAACTTAAAATGAAAATAAATCGTATTTTTATCAGATTTTTGTTCAACAAAAAACTTACACAACGTGCATAAGACTCTATTTTAGTATTT
>JAOXNN020000050.1:2896998-2924324 GCA_028571205.2 Hydropsyche betteni | reverse complement strand
TTGATTAAGTTAATAATTGAAGTTCGGAATCCTATGATGTATATTTAGTTTTTTATTCGACTTCAAACGTTAAGTACCCCGTCTTGCCCCCCCCTTCCCCTATTATAACTATTTATACATATATATTTTTTTTCCGATATGTCTACATACATATCCTTTTATTAATACAAAAAATTAACACATTAGAATATATTTAATATTATTTGGAAAATAATGTTTATTATTTTTATAAAAGGTAACATTTTGAAATATTATATATTATTTGGCAAATACAGGCGGCTCATGATTATGTTTCGGAGTATATCTGACGAGGACACCATCCGAAGAGGTAATAGCTGTCGATGTGCAACGATTTCGGCAAAACGATGTGCAAATCCACCAAATCAACGAATTTTTTTCACGTTTTTGCGTATAAGTGAATCCGTTGATTCTCATTAGGTATTTGTCCTTTTTGAGTTTTATGTACTCGACATCAACTGAAAAATATAACAATGGTTAATAATGGTTCTAAAGAAAATATCGATTTATTTATATAATTTTTTTTTTTTTTTCGAGAAAACTTTTAAATTACACTTATTCCTGCAGATGGTCGAAGATAAGCCACCTCTTTGGTGGGCTATAGACAGTTTACGAGTTCTTCTCATTATCAAATCGCAGAAGTATGGAGATGCAGTTTTTATTTTCCAGATCAGCAATTACAATAGTTATCGAATACAATTGGTAAAACGGGTAGAATCAATATAGTGAAAGGTCGTGAAAATGACGTCCAGTTCATAGAGATTCACCGATGATTGGAATAACTCAACAACTGCAAGCTATAAGTTTTAAGTTCGGAAAGAGCTCTGGTCGTACTGTCGATTTGTGGATTTTCAGTGGCTTATAAACATGATGACTCCTTTCAGTTTCAACCCATCCTGGGATTTGTTCACATTCTTGATTTATGCTACTTTTAATGTTACTTTTTGCCGGAAAACTATTGTCATCGACGGATCCCTTGTCACTGACGGCTGTATTATATATGTTAGCTTAGCCAATTAATCTTTAAGATACGATTTTAAGTGACTAAGTGTTTCGGAGTTCTTTGTTGTAAGAGTGAATCGTTATCGATGGATACTTTTCAATCGGCCAATTGTCAAACTATTCAATTCAAATATCGGTTTTTAAGTGCATCTTAAGTATTGGTTTTATGAATTTGTACTGTTAGTTATTGAGTGCTTTGAGATAACGGTAACTGGGTTTCTTTAATTTTACGCCTCGAAATATTGAAAGATAAGCACATAACTATTTTATTTTCAATATTCATACTTCGAGAGTTATCTGATAATATCAAGGGCAAAAAAAATAATATTGTTTTAAAAAAATACATTAACCTTGACAATTGGATGATTTTTAAATTGAATTTTACACTAAAGTCATTTTTTATCATTTCAGCATACTTTATACCGTCGAAACGAGGCGGAAGGCTTTTGGTAATAAACGGTTACACATTCAACAGAAGAACAGTGGCATCTGGAACCAATCCCAAAGATTGGTGGAAATGTTCTTCGTACAAATCGACCCGGTGTGCCAGTATGGCAGTGACCCAAAACGATGTTGTCATGAGGTGTACTCATCAACATAACCATTCTGCTCCTTTTTATAGGAGGAATAATTTCAATAGGTATTATGCTCAATTGTAATTTGAGTAATTGTGTCTGAAGTCAGGCAGAATCAGGGATTCTTAGTGTACAAACGAAATTATAAATTATATGTCTATGAGAAAATGTTGTAAAATAAGAATCTTTGAGTACTTTGAAGGCGTGTGATATATGAATATGGTACCATTTGGTTTTAGTCATATGATAAGTTAAATTTAATGTCAAAAAATATTTTTGTTTTATGATTGATATTGATCTCAGATTAGCTGTATGAATTATTAAATTATTTTTTTATTCGAAATTTCCAATGTTATTTTTTTGTGAAAATAAATTATTTAACAGTTATTTTTATTTAAGATATTGTGTGAAAATTGTTTTGTTATGAAATGTTGATAATTTTATATGCGCATGTCAAATAAAATAATAATATTTGTTCTAATTGATTTAATTATCGTTATTGTAATTGTAATATATTATAAATTACAGTAGCGGAATTTCCACGTTGAAAACTCAATAGGTACCTGGAATTTTTTGATACAAAATGTACTTATACATGTATTAAATATTAAATTAATAAGTGTACATTAAATAGATTTATCTTAAAAAAATACTTTCAGTAAATTGAACGATTTTTATTCAAACAAAATTGAATCATTTAAGACATCCTCAAAATATCCGAGTCACAATTCGTCGATTACAATTCATATATATATAACTAATAACACTCATTACATATTATTCCATTTTTATCACCGTATTTCTTTTCTGCTTTTTGATGAATTTTCCGTCCTTATACTCAAATGTCGGAGGCTCGTGGAAATGTTTACCCTTAATCATAATAATTTGGTCGTTTATAGTGGTCAAGGAAGCTGAACAATTCCTGGAAACCCTCGAGGAACAGAGCCATAGAAGCCTACCGGTCGCATATTTCGTGTTCAGGGAATATGTGTAGTTATTAAACATCAGTAATTGCTTGTTCATCTTATACGGTATGTATCTTGCTGTAAAATCTAAAAAAAAATGCATTTTTTCAATAAAAATCATTTGGTTTTGTTGTAAGATAATAACTGTGATCTTGAATTGTTGTAAGATAATTTGAAAAAAATAAAATTACGTACATATTGAAGTTTTGATAATTAATAATACATTTTTGAGTTTTCAAACAAACGGTTTTATTTGTTATGACAAAATTATATCTAATATCAATAATTTCACTACAATATTTATTGATAAAAACTTACTCTATTTAAAAATAAAACGAAAATTAATACTATTTTAACAACTATGTTATTGAATAAGTAATTAATTTATTTAAAAGATCTTGCACATTATCTTTTAGCGACAAGAATAAATTGAATGACATCTAATAATTAAAATAGATCTATTCTACACGAATTTTAAACACATGATTTTTATTCTAATTTTACACAAACAGCACATATTTTTAT
Organism: Hydropsyche betteni; assembly: GCA_028571205.2. Taxonomy (NCBI): domain Eukaryota; kingdom Metazoa; phylum Arthropoda; class Insecta; order Trichoptera; family Hydropsychidae; genus Hydropsyche; species Hydropsyche betteni. The sequence goes on along the minus strand of JAOXNN020000050.1, from coordinate 2,921,239 downwards.
TCATATAATATGGTTTGATCAAGAAACGAATCATGACATAGAACATACATTTCATAAAAAGTTTGAAATATTCGAATAGTTTATTGAACAAATATCCATATATCTACATATAATCTTACAATAATAGCAAACACTTAATAACCAAGAAAAAATCATTCGATCAAATTTCGAATCATTTGACTACTTCATAGCCCATTTTTCGCAACCGGGATCATTTTAAAATCTATTCTTCTGCATTTTTACGTATCTTCCATTCAAATACAGATAATGCGGAGGCTCGTGGGCATGTTCGCCTTTTATTTGGATAATGTGATCATCTAATGTGTTTACGGAGGCTGAACATCTCATGGATTGCCTCGATGAACATAGCCATAAAATTTTTCCGGTTTTCTTGGATTTTGTGTTCATCGAATATGTGAATCCGTTCACCATCAGAAGGCGTTTGTTATCCTTGTATGGTATGAATGTAACTGAAAAAAGAAGTAATTTGTTAGAAACGTAAGTAATTCATTTATTTAAAAGATCTTACACATTATACTACTTGTACTGGCGTATTATCTTTTAGGAGACAAGAATAAATTGAATGACCACATCTTATAATTCTAAAAGTTTGAAATATTCGAAAAGTTTATTGAACGAATATCGATATACACATAATCTTATAATAATAGTAAACATTTTAATGACCAAGAAAAAAATCATTCGATTAAAATTCGAATCATTTGTCTACCTTATAACTAGGCTGACCATACGTCCCGTTTTCGTCGGGACAGTTCCGTTTTCGTAAAATTATAGGTTTTCGGTTTTAAAATTAATTTATTGATTTGTATGGTTTGAAATAAATATAAAAATTGAAAAGAAAATACTTTTTGTTTAAGTACAAAAAATATTTTAGTAGCATAAGAATACAAAAATCAATAAAGATAGTATTATATGAAAGAAAAAAAAACTATGTCAAAAATGACAATTAGCTTAAGACAGTATTTAAGTGAGCGCACCTATAACATTTTCATACAAATCGGGTAATCTAGTGTTTAATTCCACTTCCCTTTTAGAAAAACTGGGTTGGTTGGACAAAATCGCATTTCTCATTCAGTAAAACTAAATGTGTTTCTTTAATATCGCATGTCACAGTCAGTCAAAAGTCAACGTATTCATTACTGAACGCATTGATGGGTTAAGCTGAACGTATCGTATTCAATCAGGTATGCAGATCGAGAATATTTTACAGTTATCGCTATATTGACATAATGATAGCATAGTGCCCATTTAAATTAATGTCACCACCTTTACCTTTACATATATAGTGCATGTATTGACTTATTTTTTTATATTTTAGTTCAATACGTGGCTACATCGAAAGGCGTCGACCTCATGTTCTATGACAATTACTTCTACAAAAAGCACAAAATAATGTCGGACACGGTTTGTCATTGGAAATGCATTTCGCGCCAAAAGTTCGCATGCACGTCCATAGTTTATACATTTGCAAAAAAAGTAGTGACGACCCTCGGTGAGCACAATCATCCCCCCGAAGACCCCGGAAATACTATATCGTTTGAGGTTGGAGAAGTATTGAATTAAAATTCAAGATATTCAAAAATGTATCGGTACTTTAAAATAAATTAGATTACTGTTAAGGATCAGATGAGAGTCAAAAATTAAATGTGATTCAGTTTGATGTTGAACTAATATTGTTATTATTTAATGTTAATATTATATTAATCAATAAGGTAGTAAAACTATGTGTTGTACAACAAAAAATTTTTTGTATTATATAAAAGACATGGTCAATTTTTTATGTGATTAAAATGACAGTTAAGAAAACTATTCCAAACCTCAAACATTATTTTTATTTAAATTTAACTCATTTTATAAAAACATTTATAGTATCTTGAAACTGATTTGTCCAACATTCTACATGTATTTTTATATCGCAGTAAAATAATGTGAATAAATTTAAAATAAATAATCAATCATATTAGATAGTGGACAATACTACGTAAGTCTTTTGTTCAACAAATTGTCTTTTTTTTAGTGCAAAATCATAATTATTATATAATATAATAGTATTTTGTTGTTCCTTACATTTCTCAAGAATATGGCTGAAAAAAAAAGGTTATTTACTAATCGAAAACGATTCCATGTAAAAAATACGATAAAAACAATTATACTTTTGAAAACATTTATTATTAAACGTGTACTGAAATTTACAATCGTCATCGTGAACAACTCACAAAATGTCCATTACAGATCAAGGGTTTTATGACTTGAAAAGTCGAGCAATCTCAATTTAAAACTTTAATATTCGATTATGAATGAAAAATATTTTTATTGTTTGTTCAAATTCAACTACAAATGTGATATAACATCATAGGAAATTATCGTAAAACGACTACATTTTTTCATACTATTCGAATTGAAACACAATTAAACTAGAGCAGCCATTATTTATTACTCGAATAGAATAAATTTTGTGGTCCATGATTGTGTTCTCCTCGAATGGCGATCAATTCGTTTCTTCTTGTTGTGGCCGATGATTTGCAACCTAAGGACAACCTTTTCGAACAACTCCACCAATATTTGTCTCCAGCGTTTTGTGATATGGAATATGTATAGTTGTTGATCACAAGGCACTTTCCGTTTCCGATAAATGTGACATCTGGATTATAAAAAATGGAGTTAGTTATGTTGAAAAATTAATAAATTTGTTTTGTTTATTAAAGTGACTTTATCATTCGGTTCCTTTTGTTCGTCATGACAATGTGCCCTTTGAATAAAATTTGATGAATATAATGTAATTTAAACATCTGTATTTTTATTAATTTTATATATTTAAATTGGTCAAATTTAACAATATTTTATAACATTATAAAATATTTAATATGAACTATATTTACTAGAAGTTTGCCACTGTATACACGAATTGATGATGACATAATTCATAGATAACTGTTGACGTATACTTCTAGTATGGACATATTTGCGACGTTTTTTTCGTTTTTTCGCCATGCAGAGACACGCATGATTCAGGCGAATAAAAAAACATTATCACGGAATTAGACGTCTTAGATTTGCGCATTTGAAATGCCATACAAAATTGGTAATAAGTTACAACATCTAAATAATGGTTGATGCTTTTTGATTGTAAGCTTTATTTAAATCATTATACAATAGAATTCAAGATAATGAAAAATAAGCGCTTAATATCAATAAATTAGACAAGTCTTCCCTTATTCAAAATATAAATTTTTTATTATAAATTTTAATATTTTAGAAAATAAAAAAAACACTATATTTTATTGTAGCACTTTATTCTATATTTATTTTAATAACAGTTTATTTATATTTAAAATGCAAAAAAATATTTTATAAAGTTTCAAAATTTTTTTGTACCCAAAATCAAGTTAACAATTTATTTTAGAAATTTCCAATATATCAGTCACGTTGGTTACTTTGATGCAGGCATCGGCAACCTTTTTTGGTCGCGGGTCAGAAACAACCAAAATTTGACTCTTATGAAGTGTTGTGGGTCAGTAGGTATATTTTGAAACAGTTTTTAGTGGATAACATTATAAATTTAATTGAGAAAATAGTTAATAATTAATCTAATGGATCACTTGAAATTATCAAACGGGTCACTAAGTGACCCACGGGTCATAAGTTGCCTAGGCTTGCTTTAATGGATAATATGACCCATCACTAGTGATGTAGTGTTCTATTGCTTCGTGTACATGTTCTTGTCCACACATTTTGAAGAATTGATCGTGGATGGTGACCAACATCGCTTTACAATTTAAAGAAGATCTGCAAGAACATATCCAATAGCCTTTTCCCGTATTGGTATTGAAAGAAACAGCAGAATATGTGTAGCCGTCCATCAATAAGAGACGTCCTCCTTTCACGTTTCGAACAAATGAGACTGAAATTCATGAAAAAAATCATTAGATTTATTATATGTTATAGTATTTTATAAATTGGATTTCAATTACGCATGCGATATATTAAATATTGGATGTTTTCGTGGATTTCTCGTTTTACGGTATAGTCCGTGTTCATCAATTCTGTACCTGTATGGCGGATGGTTGTGATTGTTAACAGTTGTTTTAGTGATCAAATTATTTTCAAAAAAGAAGCTAGACATTAGTGGATACTACGTTTTGAGGAATATTTCTACTATGATTAATTATCCCACTATGCTCTCGCCTTTAAATACGTGCAACCGTTTAGTAGTAAAATTTTTTGTCCATGAATGTTTTTACAAACATTGCTGAAATAAATATGCTGAAACATATTATACATAGATAGTTCAAAATATATTTTTGTTAATAATAAATTTTTATCATCTTCGTCATCAACCTATTAGTTTCCGACTGCTGGAAAAGATCTTTTCAACTAATGAGACAGTTATGGCTTTGCTTTCTGTACTAGCCCAATACGTATTGATTAGGGCATAAATTTTAATATTACAGTAAAAAAACACACTGTTTTTATCGTATTATAATAATTTATTCAATATTTGAAAATATTTATTATAATAACAGTTTATTCACATTTAAAATAAAAAAATATAATTTTAATATCATTTGTGTGAGATTGTCCGTCATGATAACGCGTCGTCTCACGTTTCGGACAAACGAGACTGAAATACATAAGAATTACAATTAGATTTATTATGTATTTCGTGTTATTATATTTTATGTATTGGATTTTAGTTACATATGTGAGACCCTAGGTATTGGGTTTAAATATAGCGGATTTTTCATTTTTCATTCAATTTTCCAGTATAGTCCATGTTTATCAATTTCGTATTGCGGTGGTGGATGATTGTGATGTTCAATATGCATTTTAGTGATCAAATCATTTTCCGTTGTCAAAGAAGCTAGACATTTGTTAGCATATTTTGCTGAACATTTCCACCATGATTTATTTTTCCGCGATGTATTCGTCTTTGAATACGTGTAACCGTTCAGTAGCAAAAGTGTGTGTCCATGAACGTGTTTTACAAACATTGCTGAAAACAAAAACATGTTAAAATATATTGAACGTAGTTTAAAAAATATTTTTGTCAATTATAAATTTTCATCATAACCATGATCATGAGTAACTTATTGGTTTCCCGTTGCTGATCAATATTTTATTAACTAATGTGACGAATAAGATTTTACATTATCTCGTAAACCTGATACATATTGATAAGGGTATAAATTTTAATATAATAGAAAAAACAACAATGTACTCATCGTATTATTTTACTTTATTTAATATTTGGAAATATAATACATATTATAAGAACAGTTTATTTATATTTTAAATACAAAAATATCATTTTTTAAAGATCCAAAAATTATTAACACCCAATATCAAGTTAAAAATTTATTTCGAAAATTTCCAATACATTATATTAGACATGTTAATTGGTCACTTTGATGTATAACCCATCACTAGTGACATAGTGATCTACAGCTTCGTGTACATGTTCTTGTCCGCACATTTTAAAGAACTGGTCATGAACGGTGACCAACATCGCTTTACAATTCAACGTAAATCTGCTGGAACATTTCCAATAGGCTTTTCCAGTATCGGGATTGCAAGAAGCAATAGAATATGTGTAACCGTTCATCATAATAAGGCGTCTTCCTTTCATGTTTCGGACAAATGAGACTGAAATTCATAAAAATTACATTAGATTTGTTATGTATTTCGTGTCATTATATTTTATATGTGAGATTTCAGTTACATATGCGACACTAGAAAAATACTTTATATATAATATTTACATATTGTTTTTTTAATTTTTGTGAGTATAAATTTTTCATCAAATTCTCCAGTATAGTCCATGATCATCAATTTTGTACTTCTTTGGTAGATGGTTGTGATTTATAACGTTCATGTTAGTGATCACATCATTATGAATCGTCAGAGAAGCTGGACATAGGTTAGTACCTTTTGCTGAACATTTCCACCACGATTTATTATTCTGTGATGACCTCACCTTTGTGTACGTGTAATCATTTAATAGCAGAAGTATGACTCCCTGAGCGTTTTTTACAAACATCGCTGAAAAAAAACAAAAATGTTAAAATTTACCGCAAGTAATTCAAAATATATTTTTTCCAATTCTAAATATTCATCATCAACATGAAAAACCTATTAGTTTCCCACTGCAGGATCAACTAATGTGAATAATAAGGTTTTGCCTTATCGCGTTAACCCGATACGTATTGATAAGGGTATAAATTTTAATATTATAGAAAAAACAACAATGTTTTTATCGTATATAATACTTTATTCAATATTTGAAAATATAATATTTATTAAAAAAACAGTTATTTTATATTTTATACACATAAATACGATTTTATAAACATAATATTTTTTTTTAAATAACATTACTCAAAATTTATTCACATCCAATATCGAGTTGATAAATTATTACAGAAATTTTCAATATATAAGACATTTTAATTGATCACTTTTATGTAGACTCCATCACTAGTGACGTAGTGCTTCGTGTACGTGTTCTTTTCCACACATTTTGAAGAACTGATCATGGATTGTGACCAATATTGCTATACAATTCAAAGAAGATCTACTAGAACATTTCCAATAAGCTTTACCAGTATCGGGGTAGTAAGAAGCAACAGAATATGTGTAGCCGTTCATCATAATGAGGCGTTCTCCTTTCATGTTTTGGACAAATGAGACTGAAATTTATAAAAATTATGTTAGATTTATTATATAAATTTTGTTATTATATCATATAGTATACAGGATTTCAATTACACATTCGACACTGCAGATATTGGGTGTAAATATAGCGGGTTCTTTATCAAATTTTACAGTATAAGCCTTGTTCATTAATTTTGTACTTGCATGGCAGATGGTTGTGATTTGTAACATTCATTTTAGTGATCAGATTATTTTCCGTCGTCAAAGAAGCAGGACATTTGGTAGTACCTTTTGATGAACATTTCCACCATGATTTATTATACACCGATGCCCTCACCTTTGAATACGTGTAACTGTTTAGTAGCAAAAGTAGGTGCCCATGAATGTTTTTTACAAACATCGCTGAAAGAAAACATGTTGAAATTTATTATTACACAAGTCGTTCAAAATATATTTTTGTCAATTATAAATTCTCATCATGAGCAACTTATTGGTTTCCTACTCCAGGGCAAGGTTTTTTCGACTAATTTGAGAAATACGGATTTAACTTATCGCTTAAGTCCAAAACATATTGATAAGGGCATAAAATTTGAAAATAAAGAAAAAAACAATGTTCTTATCATAAGATTCTATTCAATATTTAAAAATACTCACTATATTAACAATTCATTTATATTCTATACACATAAATACGATTTTACAAATTCAATATTGAACTATTCATGACTCAAAATTGATTCACACCCAATATCATGTTAACAATTTATTTCAGAAATTTTCAATACAAAATCCTTATTAGTGGACCGCTTTGATATACACCCCGTTACTAGTGATGTAATGTTCTATTACTTCGTGGACGTGTTCTTGTCCGCACATTTTAAAGAACTGGTCATGGACGGTGACCAACATCGCTTTACAATTCAAGGAAGATCTGCTGGAACATTTCCAATAGGCTTTTCCAGTATCGGGATTGTAAGAAGCAACAGAATATGTGTAGCCGTTCATCATAATGAGGCGTCCTCCTTTCAAGTTTCGGACAAACGAGACTGAAATTCGTTTAAAAAATCATTAGATGTATTACGTATGTTTTGTGTTGTTATATTTTATATTATATATTGGATTTTTGTCACTTATGCGATGCACTTGATATTTTTTTTATTTTTCATCTAATAATAATGTGAAATTTGTAGATTGAAAATTGTTTCGAGGAAGGAGTATAAAATTAAAATAAAGAGAAAATTTTGTTAATATATAATATTATTTATTTGAAAACTTTATAAAATCGTTGAAAACTAAATTTTTTTTTTATAATTAGAAACTTAACAATAAATTTCTATAAAATTTTAATAGATATGAAATTATCGTCAAATTTTAATATTTAGTTTTACCCAATCAATAAAATAGTATTGTTAGTAGTTTCAAATGTTATACTTATGAATTATAAGGAAAAATAAATTAATTCAATAAAATTTTGATTGAATGGATAAAAGTAAAAACAAAATTTTCGTTATATTATTGTTTCAACGAATTACCTTGAAAAAAGAAAAAAAAAGTTTTTTTAAGGAAAGAGATTAAATCTGAAATAAAGATATAGGAAAAATCGACTAAATCAAAGCCCGAAACAAACCAGATCGTCGCTGAGTCTATAGAATACAAATAAAATCATCGAAAAACAATCGATTCAAATCAGATTTTCGTTGAGTCCACAATTGTACGCTTTGTGCGCGTGTTCTTTCCCGTCGGTTTGGATGATTTCGTTGCCTTTGGTCACCAAAATGATTGGACATTTCTCTTTAGCCCTCGAAGAACAACTCCACCATATTCGACCAGACTTCAATGTGGACGACGCTGAGTATGTGTAATCGTCGAGCAAAAGCAAACGACCCGCTTTGTTGTCTTTCACGAATATTGTCATAGCTGAAATTTGAAGGGTTCGGTGTTAATTTATTGTGTGCGTAAGTATCCGTTAAGTCAGTTCCTTTCTGATCAGAAAAGAAAATTTATGTCGAATTTTGAAATGTGTAGTTTGAGTGTCTACTTCGTTTGTGCGCGAACAAACTAGTCTGTTTATTCACCTTCTAAACGCTCTAGTCAAATTGTTAGTGTGGTATGACAATTTAAGTTGTTTATATTCAGATAACACTCTTATGCTAAATATCAATAAGGTGGAAATTGGTATGTCAACTAACGATCGAGAAATACACGTAGTGTCTACCCGTCGTGTCAATTTGAACTTCGAGAGTTTGTTTTGAACACGTTTTCACAACTCAAGCTAAAACGCTAACCCAAGCATGATACTTATAACGTCTGTTTTTAGTTTAGACTCAATCATATGTAGGTAAAATAAAATTTGACAGTAGACATTCAAACTAAAATCGATAGTTCGTGTATACCCAATCTATTAAGGGTGTAAAAAAACAAAAGTGAACACTTGCATAAAGCAATCATCGGTAAGCGATATTTTAACAATTAACCGGCCTTCGCTCGAGTATTATCGACTTCAAGACAACCCTGTAACGCTTTCGCCTCCGGTGGTCGTCGTCCAACAACATTTGTGTACGTTACAAAAGTGAACATATCGCTTATTGTTATAAAATAATCGCTGGGCCGCTAATGGGCGACCTCGAGCGATCGGCGACCACCTTTCGCCGTTGCATCTCTCGTGCTCGTAAGTTGCCGTGGATGTCCGGAATTTGCAAAATATGCTAATAAATCATTTGCATGTTATGAATGAAACATATTCTCCATTGAATGGTACATTGTTGTGTTGAATCTCTTTTGATATTTCGGATTTTTGCTGTGCTTGATTCAGCGAAAATGTTTATTTTTGTAAATTTTTAATGCGATGATGTTTTAAAACGGGTACGATTTAATTGTACATTGGAAAAGTATACGTTTTGCTTTAAAATAAATTATTTGTGCATTAGAATAATATGCGATGTGCATTATTTCTGGTGCGTTAAAGAATTTCATATTGAGCATTGAAAAATATGAAATGATCAATAGAAAAAATAGGTTTGAGCATTGAAATGATCGAGAAGTGGCAACGACGCTAGAGCGAAATCTTCATAGTCCATAGAAAATACAATACAACTGTCGACGTTTCCTTTTGTTAAAATTTTGATTTAATTACATTTTAGAAATTTTATCCATTTTAGATTATATTATGAAAGTTGTGAATAATGATCGTGCAGTTGGCATTTCGCCCTATTAGTGTTTACGGCATTGCCTATATTTTATTTATGTTCATTCTAATGCACATTTTAATCGTTCAGATATTTTGTTGATCATTAAATCAATTTTCCGAATGCACATTTCAATGCTCGTGCACACTAATTTTATAAAATGCATGTTTAAATTGTCCCCTTTTAAAACTGTCGATTCTCACCAATCAAACGACAAATGGTGCAATACGAATATAGACGGACATATTTATCATTGGCTTGATACGGTACGTTAAGCGACGATTTCCAACATTCGAATTCATCCAGAATTGCCTCCCCTGAAAAAATTTTGAATTTCTAGAAAAGCTTCAGAAAAGTTAACTCGCATCGGACGTGATCGGAAATTTAATATCACTAAACATTCACCGCAACACGCCCGCTCATTCAAAGAGCATGCCCAAGAAAAAGCGGTCGTTTCTCCGATTTAACGCACCTATCACGACATCTCAATTAAAAACCAGGCGTTGCGATTGAGCCGTCATCCGCTTCTCGGATCGTGAGCGAAAAGTGGCCGATAAGTTCGGTTTCGTCATCGCCAATAACCGCCGGATTATATCTCCGCGAGATTCGTCGACTTCCGTGCGACGATAGTGCGTGATGTATAATACGGATCCGTCGTAAAAAGATACGAGCGCACAAGTAAACATCGTCCCACTTGAGCTAGCATCCAGTGCCACGAAGCTCGTTGGCACACAACGCTTCAGAATAGATTTTATGGCCTGCGAGATAGACCGCAGAAAGGAAACGGCTTCTGGGGGCCGGTAAACTCCAGGAGTAGTAGCTCGTTGTGACTGCTGATGGTCGTACGTCGTCCCGAAAATGTTACAAGTTGATTCAGTCAGATTTGGGCTTCTGGGGCCGGCAAAAGTCGGGAGTAGCTCATTGTGACTGCTGATGGTCGTACGTCGTTCCGAAGATGTTGAAAGATGATTCAGTCAGATTTGGGTTTCTGCGGCTGCCAAACTTCAGGAGTATCTCGTTGTGACTGCTGATGGTCGTACGTCGTCCCTAAAATGTTAAAAGTTGATTCAGTCAGTTTTGGGCTTCTGGGGCCGGCAAAAGTCAGGAGTAGCTACTTGTGACTGCTGATGGTCGTACGTCGTTCCGAAAATGTTAAAAGATGATTTAGTCAGATTTGGGCTTCTGGGGCCGGAAAAGTCAGGAGTAGCTACTTGTGACTGCTGATGGTCGTATGTCGTCCCGAGAATGTTAGAAGTTCATTCAGTTGATATTTGTGGATTCTAGGTTAGGTCCCGACAACCTTTTTTGGCTGTGGGTCAGAAACAACCAAAGTGTGATTCTCATGAATTTTTTTGGGTCAGTAGGTATATTTTGAAACAGTTTTTAGTGGATAATACAGGTTTTCTACTCCAAATTAGCACTTTTTCATTTCAAAGTAACAATTTTTCATTAAGCGTTACTTTGAAATGAAAAAGTATTAATTTGGAGTAAAAAACCTGTATTACAAATTTTATTGAGAAAATAATTAATAATTAATCTAATGGATCACTCGAAATCATCAAACGGGTCACATAGGTTGCCGAGGCCTGTTCTAGGGTTTATGAAATGATTATTCGTTTAGTCTCACTTTGCAATCCGAAATGTTGACATTTGTAGATTCTAGAGTTTGTTTTGGAATAAATAGGAAATGGTTATTCGTTTGTTTAGACTAGGCCGAGCTCGTTCTGATTCCCATGAACATATGCGCCTAATTAATCTGAGGATTTACGTCATTTTGTGTCGGATTAGACTGGCATATAAACGCATCAGGAAATCAGTAGCAAATGTGCGTAGTTTTCAACTCTAACAAAAACAAAAATGCTTCCCTTCGATAATATCACTCGCGTCTGGTGCTCGTGGTTTGTTTTTGTACGCACACACATGATATCCTGTCTAATTTTACCTCGCGCGTATATTTTATTAATCGTTCGGAATATTTAAGAATCGAAGCAATAAAATCTCAATGCAATCCAATCCGTCCGTAACGAATCGATCGCACGCACGATGATTGCGTAGAAATCGAGAGTTTCATCGATTCTCTACTTACCATAGGTGGATAATCAAGAGTTGCGGTCGCAACGGCGATTACCTCTGCGTTTCCTCCGGTGGTAATGATGATTGTTACATATTAGGAAGAGGGAGTGCTCTCCCATTACACGATCCCAAATGACTTCATCATCCACAACCGGTTCGCCGGTTTTTATGTCATTCACCCACCCGGAGCCGTTGCCTCCCTTCTTCGCCGGTGTAATTTCGTAAATTGCTCTCTCTCCGCCTAGGCGTTCACATTTCAACCATTTTAACGATCGTCTCCGAAATCGACGTAGGTGTATTGTAATGAGCGCCAGCTTTCTGGTACAGAATTCACGAAAAGTCCCGCATTCCTGAGGCTGGGGATCTTCGCGTGTCGTTCTCGTGTAATAAATACGTCGTCCGATGATTCCATTGTGATGTTAATCGTCGCACCGTTTCGGCGGACAATGCCGCTTTTGGGTCTCGCTCGCCAAAGGTGTGATGTCTCCATTGATTTGTCACCGAAATGGTTTCGGGGCAGCGACCATGTTGATGGCAGGTGGGGACACGCTGCTTTGGTCCTTTGAATGCTTATTTTTTGTCGGTTTTCCGATTGTGTAACTGCCCAACGCTGTACGGCTTTGATGCTATAAATAGTCTTTCAACGCACAAATGGTGGTTTTTCGTGGAACGTCTTTATGACTTTTTATTTATGATGCAACTTTCTCGGAATGTTCGTGGATACGAAAATTCGTAATCGTCGCATTTTATTGATTTTTATTGTTTGTTTCAGAAGGTGGACGTTTGGAGGCAGAACTACAGTATGCAAGGGATAAGCTGGGCGAGGCCAGCGTAACCACACATCAATTGGTGCTTCAAGCTGCTCGAAATCCTTCTATATCGTCGTTGAATCCGAAAGCACTTTTGACACACCTAAGGGCCTTAATCCACGCTGCTTCCACAGAAGTTCATCTTTACGAAGTATCGTGGAGTCTTAGAAATTTGTGCAATAAACCCAACCCGCCTGAGTTTGAAGAAAACAACAATATTAACCAAATTATCGATATGATAATACCGTGCTCCATAGCCACGCCGCTCGACTGTTTCTGGGAAGGATCCCAACTGGCTACCACTACTAGTATTACCGCATCTCTGCCATTGTTAGTTTCTTCCTATATATCCTTACTCGTTTATTTGTAAAATTTTGTTTTGTAGTTAAGTAATTGGTTTTATTATTTCAGTAATTTGGGTTCGTCTCCGGATTGGATACGATTGAACCCTCTCAGCATGATGGAAATGGCGAAAAACAAGACTATGGATTTTCCGTTCTCGATATTCGAAGCTTACATGAAAAGAGCAGGAATTTCTTCAGGATATCAGAACAAACCTTGTTTGGATCCGACGGATCCCCGCTGTCCTGAAACGGCGCCAAACAAAAAATCTCAACAGGTATTTTTGAAATACATTCGTATATTGTTTCGCACAATTTATTCGTTGTCCTCAGAATTAAAAAAAAAAGTTCTTTTGTACCTGCTGAGAAAGTCACTAAGCACCTTTTCTTTCGGTCCTGAGGCAATTTAGCGTTACGGAACCGTCAAGGTATCCATCTACGTCCACGTCACGCGAGCTTGTAAATCTCAGTTGAAGTTTTTATAACTACCTGTAAATCTTTATTATGTCGCGTTATTTTGATCCCTGCACACAATCGTCTCGTATGTACGTCGCTTCCTTGAAAGGAATCTTCCGTCTTTTGTGCGACGACCCAACTCATCAATTAACATAGATATCGTCCGTACGAAAAATTTCTATGAATCGCGGTGCCGCGAAACGACCATAAATCATCAAACGCTTCGTGTTCGAAAAATTCACACATCGAAAACTGAAAAATCCGTTCGCATCCATCCGAGAGGACACGCGAGGGTTGACAATGGAGGACCTCCTCGGTCGCCGGGGACTTTTTTGGCCACTTTTTTCTCCGGATCGCGACATAATACCCCACGGTCGGTTCCGTTCTGTCGACGTGGTCCTTTTGCGGCCTCCTTTCGGTTTCGTCCCTCTTCGACCTGCGCGGCCTGGTCTCCGTCCGAAGTGCGTCTCTCGAGCCACCCACGCCGCTTTTTTTTTCCCTACCACCGACAACAAACGCTCGCCAGTGTGGAACTGTGGATGCGTGTGTGTGTATGTGCGTGTCGTCCGAGGAAACACGCCATATTGTTACGTCTCTATTCTCTGTCTGGCAGTGTGATGGAGAACCACCCGCGCGGCATTAGCCGGTATTGTGCCGCCCGAGCGTGGTCCCCTTTTCCGCGGTCAGGGGTTTCCATCTGTCGCCGAGCTTTGGGGTTTTGTTCGGGTTCGTGGAATTTTTGTGTGTATGCGATTTTTTTCGGGCTTATATGCGAAGCTGTATAAATCGGGCGTAAACGAGATGGGATGGTTTCTACGAAAGATTTTGAAAGTGATTTTTTTTTGTGCTGAAAGATTTAATAAAATAAACTTTTCGACCTGTTAATTGTAAACAACCGAAACGCATGCTTATTATTTTGATTAATTACAATTGTATGTTTACGTTTTTATTGAAAACTATCGGTTCCCGATTCCCGATTCCCGTTTCCCGTTGTGAACACGCGTTCTGCACACACCGGTGTACCGATTACATTAAAATTGTTGCATTGTTGTTAAATTCATTATTTTTTATTTCAAAAACACATTGAAAACAAAATGCCCCCGATTGTATGTAATCTTCACAACACAACTGTCGGGCGGATTGTGGAGTGTATCGTCATTTTTAATTTTTCGCTGTTTTTTAGCTTTTCTTTAGGAATTTCTCTATTATTTTTCTACATAAACCACCCCTTAGTTAAAGCGAACATAAGAAAAAAATAAATACACAAATCGGTCAAGCGGTTTTTGAGTTTTGTCCAGACCAAATACCTGCCACGATTCATTTGTATATGTAAATTTTCTCGAAATAAATTGTAGTGTTTTTAGTGGTTTCGTATCCCTGTCCGAAACATAATCGAATGGCATGTCTTTCTTATCCGTGAAACCCATTGTAAAAGAATAATGAAATGTCCCAGGCACAGGTACAAAAAATGTTATCTATGATTACTCAATTACGTCGGGGTTTTATTTAAGATGGAAAAATGAGCCCTACAGTAAAGATTGTGTGTCAGCACTATAAGTCGAGCCATATTTCACACGTGAATTATTCGAATTGTGCATAGTTTCGTTTTGGGTTTTTTTTTTAATTTATCGTATTCTCATCATTCAGCCTCCAGATGTCGGAGCCGAACTTTCGGGAGGATGTTACGGCTTTGCCCCCAAATACATGCACTGGCCAGAAGAACTTATCGTCGGGGGAGGTGAAAGGAATCAATCCGGGCACCTGAAGAAGGCTAGGGCTTTGCAGACTGTTGTTCAGCTGATGACTGAAAAGGAAATGTTCGAATATTGGTCCAGCAACTATAGAGTACATCATATTGACTGGACTCAAGATAAAGCTGCCGCTGTGTTGGATGCTTGGCAGCAAAAGTTTTCAGAGGTTCATTATTTGTGATTAGTATGTGTGTATTTTAATGTTATTTTCTATTTAAATATACTTTTTAATTTAACAGGAAATTATTAAATTTGTCGAAAACGAACCCGACTCTCAACCTTACGAGTTTTATGCATTTTCAACATCAACATTAGACGTTATTTTAGGAAAATACACCACAATTTCAATTCCAAAGATCGCTATCGGATATGTTTGCATTGTAAGTTTTATTTCAATTTCAGATGTGGTAATTTTTTGATTTGTGAAATAAATATTATCTTCATTGTCTATTTTAGCTTTTATATGTTGCTGCATCATTAGTGCAATGGCATGATTCTGTCAAATCACAGGCAGGAATTGGTATTGCTGGAGTTTTGTTATTGTCTATAACTATTGCTGCTGGTTTAGGGTTTTGTGCATTATTAGGTATGTTTGTAATTTTAAATTCTTTGAATTTTTATAAAACATATTTAACTCAATTATTCAACATTTTCTAGGCATACCGTTCAATGCGTCTACTATGCAAATTATTCCGTTCCTTGCACTTGGATTGGGAGTTGATGATATGTTTTTGCTCACTCATGCATATGCCAAATCCCCGTATGATGATAGAAGTAAAAATGGTTGCGAAGGAAGAACACAGGCTGTATTAAGAACTACTGGTCTGAGTGTATTGCAAACGTCTTTGAGTAACATTTGTGCGTTTTTCGCTGCATCTCTCATACCCATTCCTGCTTTAAGAGTTTTTTCGCTACAGGTAAATTTTATTCAACATAATACTCTTCAAAGTAGTGCATTAGTTTTGTAAAACTTAATAAAATTAATATAAATGTATGCATATTTCTATGCCAACAATTTATGGTTGTGGAAATGTAGTGAGTAATATTTTGTAGATTTCATAAATTAAAATTTTTACTTGTCATTTTTCGAAAGAATAAAAATATCTTGTTTCTTTTTCAGGCTGCAATTTTGCTTTTGTTCAATTTGGCTTCGATGCTACTTGTATATCCTGCGATGATTTCGCTTGACATACACAGGCGAAAAGCACAAAGATCTGATTTTTTGTGTTGCATCTTGCCTGACAAATCCGAACTTCCACTCTCGAAACGTCCACTCACCGATCAAGATGGTAAATTAAAGAAAAAACAAGCAGTCACTAGAGCATTACCTCCTGATAGAAACCACACAGTCACTAGTGTTATGGATAAGGTAAATGAAGTTTACAAAAATGATTTTAATTTCTAATATTTATTTATTGTCGTATATTCAATTTCTTTTTATTTTTCGTAGGAAAAGTGGCAAGATACGTCGAAACAATTGTTAGATCCTGAAGCAAATACAAACCTCAATTGCAATGAATCTGTCTGTTTTAGTCTCAATCTTTCAAAATTTGCCTATGATCATTATGCACCTTTTATTTTGAAACCTTCTGTGAAGGTAGTTGATCCTTTACAGTAATAAATTATTTCATAATTAATTATAAATTAATTAATATGACTTATTTTTTTAAGGTACTATCAATGCTGGCTTTAATATGTATATTGGTAGCAAGTTTATTAGGAACTACCAAAGTAACTGATGGACTTGAACTTACGGACATTGTTCCTGAAAATACAAATGAACACAATTTCTTATCCCTTCAAGGAAAATATTTTGGATTTTACAATATGTATGCTGTTACCCAAGGAAATATAGAGTATCCAATGAATCAAAAACTACTCTATGATTATCATGATTCATTCGTTAAAATACAGAATATTTTGAAAAACGACAACGGTGGTCTACCAGAATTCTGGTTGAGTCTATTTAGAGATTGGTTAATCGAGTTACAAAAAGCATTTGATAAAGATTTTGCAAGCGGGTGCGTAACCCAAGAAAAATGGCATCCTAATGCAAGTGACGAAGCTGTACTAGCATACAAGCTTTTAGTGCAAACTGGCCATGTTGATAATCCGATTGATAAAACACTTGTGCATCGAATGAAACTTGTTGATAGTGATGGTATAATCAATCCAAAGGCTTTTTACAACTATCTGTCTGCATGGGTAGGAAATGATGTTTTAGCATACAGTGCATCTCAAGCAAATTTGAAACCTGCTCCAAAACTATGGTTTCATGTAAGGAATGATTACGGTTTGAGAATATCAAAGTCATCTCCATTAGTTTATGCACAAATGCCGTTCTACTTACGTGGACTGACTGATACTGATACTATCAAGACAGTAATAAATTCTGTAAGAAACATATGTATGAAGTTTGAAGCCAAAGGACTCTCAAATTTTCCAACTGGTATTCCATTTATATTTTGGGAACAGTATATACATTTGAGATTTTTACTGGCTTCAGCGCTTGGTTGCGCCCTTGTTGCTATATTTATAGTAGTTGGCATATTGTTGCTTAATGTTTGGGCTGCAGTACTTGTGATTCTTGCATTGATTATGATGGTTCTGCAATTATTAGGAGCTATGGCGTTACTCGATATCAAATTGTCAGCAATACCTGCAGTTCTTATTATAGCTGCTGTAGGGATTGGAGTACATTTCACAGTTCATATTTGTCTCGTAAGTGAATACTCACTTTTATACAATGATAATATTTTTTAATATAATGCATAATTAATAGAATTTTTAATATTTTTTTTTACAGAGTTTTGTGACATCTGTTGGTGGACGAGACAGAAGAATTCGCCTCGCTCTAGAACATATGTTTGCTCCAGTAGTTCATGGCGCTCTTACCACATTGTTAGCTGTTATCATGTTGACTACCTCTGATTTTAATTTTGTTGTTCGTTATTTCTTCAGCATACTTTTAACATTGATTGGAATTGGTCTTGTGAATGGCCTATTATTCTTTCCAATACTATTATCAATAATAGGGCCAGCTGCTGAGGTACAGTATTTTTTTATATCATTTTGTATTAAAATGATAATTTTTTTATTAATGTCCATCTATTATTTCAGGTCATTCCTTTGGATAATCCGGATCGAATATCAACTCCATCACCGGCATCATCTCCTGTAAAGGTTCGGCGTGCCGTAGCTACTTCAGCACCACATAGAGTAAGACCACCATCTCTTACTACCATTACTGAGGAGTCTCCGTCTTGTCATTCATCACATTCTCATCATTCGTCAATGCAATCGATTGTTGTTCAGCCTGAAGTTGTAGTTGAAACCACAACTTATAATACAGATGCAACTTCAGGTTCAGGCAGATCTACACCGACAGTATCGTCAATTGGCGGAATTACAACTAAAGTTACTGCTACTGCAAATATCAAAGTAGAAGTTCATACTCCAATAGTAAATGGAGAAAGATGTCACAGTAGAAGAAGTCATTACAGAGAGAAAGATCGGGACAGAGACCGAGACAGAGACAGAGATCGGGATCGAGACCGAGACCGAGATCGGGACAGAGATAGAGATAGAGACCGTGACCGAGAAAGAGATAGGGATAGAGAAGTGTATCGTGACAGAGAAAGAGATCGAGATAGAGATTTTTATCATGATAGGGATAGAGATGGGTATTATGATAGAGATAGAGACAGAGATAGCAG
Source organism: Hydropsyche betteni (assembly GCA_028571205.2). Lineage (NCBI taxonomy): Eukaryota > Metazoa > Arthropoda > Insecta > Trichoptera > Hydropsychidae > Hydropsyche > Hydropsyche betteni. Next base: position 2,902,236 of record JAOXNN020000050.1, on the reverse strand, counting down.
GGAACGAGATAAAGATAGAGAAAAATCTAGGGATCGAGATAAAGATAATTATAAAGATAAGAGAGATAGAGAAAGACACAGAGATTATAAAGATTATAGGGAAGGAAAGGATTCAGGTCATGAAAGTGATTCTTCAAGACACTGAAGATTATTTTTGTAGTGTACAAACATTTAGGTTGTGAAGTAATTCTGGACTATTAACTATTCAATACTCATTGTTACGAAATGTTTATTAAAGTGAGTGATCAAGTGAAAATACTGTTTATTTAAATATCGATAGAACGAATCTCAACCGATATTTTCAGTAAAACTATACTCACCAAGAACTGAATTATCATTTTTGTGTATAAAAACTTTCTCTTGTATATTTTGTTATAATAGTCATTATAACTGTGTAGTAAGATAAAACATATTTGTAATTGCCATTGGCTACGCCTGATTTGTGGATATTATTTATTGCATTTATTTTAAGTTTATAGTTTATTTGTAAATGTTTTTTTTTTATTTTGTGTGATAAATTTATAGTGCAGCATGTTTTGTTTGAACGTTTAAGTACATTTAAAAATAATATAATTTCTGCGAAAAATTAACTTCAAAAACAAATTATTTGTGATTAAATAGAACTTCCATGAGTCCCTGCCAAATTGTGAATTGTTTTTACTTAGTTTTTAATAGTTGACTGTATTATTTTTTAGTTTAGAGTTCTTGTGAATCGGTAGATATATACACTACCACATACTAATCGTCTTGAGATTATAGCATAGTTACATTTGTACTTTAATTTTTTAATTCAAAATTGACTTATATTATGAATACCGCAGTGACAGTACAAATTGGCACATTATATAACTATCAATAGGTTTAGATTTCTGTTTATGTAATATTGTAATTATTATTTTACTTTTATTTATTGTGGTTTAGAAATACATACATATTTATGTGAAATGAAGATTATAGTTGCATTACCTATGTGAACCTTTCAATTTTTTTTTATTTTTGACTAGTGATGTGAATGAGCAACAATACCACCTCATGCTGATCAGTATTTTTAGCTAATCGGTTTATTTATCTCAATAGTTCCATGTAATTTTTAATTCGTACATAATATGCTGTTGAAGTCATTTATCAAATTTGTACATTGATTTTAATAATCTGACGAATCTTAATGAAAACATTGTGTTTTTAGACTGTCCCTTAGAATATCAAAATGTTCTTGTTCCTATTATGATTATGTATATGCAATTTTGAATTTTTATTTTACAAGAATTCCGTATTATTTTATTTTTTGTAAGCTATATTTAATATATTTTACAATTTGACACAATGTTCAATTACTAGACTGATTGCTTAATATGCTTCGTTACTTAAACTACATGTTGTGTTTTTTGGTTTTTCTTATGTCATCTTCAAAATATTCAGTAAAATGGGCATATTCACCATTTAAATATGGTTAAATGGATAAAATTCCATTTGTTCAACAAATGATACAATTATAATAGCCTAAAATTTGGCTTACCTTTGGATTATGCGAGTGAATTGTTATATAGTATGCGTATGTTTGTGTAAATTTCGAATGATTGAATATTATTTTGATGTATCTTATTTGATATCATGCATCACACGATCGAGTACATTGTCTTTATTTTATTTTTTGTTTCATACTTGTATCGTATTAGTTCAAAGAAGCGATGTCGAACATCGCTTGAAAAGTGTTAAGATCACTTTCCCAAATATATTAAAAAAAAATTATAAGTTTTATTTATTTTCAAGACTGAGGTTTTCCCATCCAGTGATACAAGTCACATAAGATTTAATTGTATAATGTATCTTATTATTTATTTATTCCGATTTGTACTTACCGTGTTATGTAGATCATCCAAGTCAAATACCTCTGAAAATATATTTTATATATGTTAGTACATTATGCCAATTTAAGTATTGTAATTTAATGTTAAATATAATACATTGAATTAAAAAATAATTAATAAAATAAATCCATAAATTATGGAAGTATATATGAAAAGTTCTTATTATTTTCCTCACTAAAAATATTCATATTATCTGTGCAACAGATTTGTTGATTCTTTGATTCGATCAAATTGAAAATTTATAAATCAAATTAGGTAAAAATTTACACTATTTTGATTTATAATATTGCAGATGAAATTTATTTCTTAGCTATAATGGGGTAGCTTTTATTAAAACGCGAACAAAGCTTTGAAAACCTGAGGAATTTTGAATTTTCAAATACATTTTGGAAATTTCAACAGATGGCTGTGTGAAAATATTACAGAAAGAAAATAATGAATGAACAGATGAATTAAAAAAAATTCTATCGCTTAAAATAAGCATGTTTGTAAGAAAAATAGAAAAAGATCATTAAAATCACACGATTCATAATTCTGTTATTGTACATATATTATAATAAAAAAAATTCAGGGTCATGCTTTGTCTAAAAAAATTATCTTATTCTTCCACCTGCTGATGACTGATTTCATAATTATTATAAAATATAAACTGAGAAAACGTGAAATTTTCCATCAATAAAAATATATAATTTTTGCATATTTGAATTTGTAGAAAAAGAAAATTGATATAAGAGGCATTCAAAAAGTTCCTGGAAAATTAATCACGACAATTGTCATGGAAAATTATCAACTTTAAATTTTTAAACATCCTAGCTTTGTAAACGTGAACATAAAAATTATGACCGAAAACAGTACAATACATACGTCATACAAATTAACACTTCAAGTTGGACATTTTACAAATCAAACTGGACACTTAACAATCAAATACGAAATTACAATTTATTGTATTTTATAAAAAAGTAAGAATTTATAAAAAATACATTCATCAATTAAATCGTCAGTGCAAAAATCTTCAAGAAGGGCGTGAGCTTATTGAGCAGATAGATCATACACAAACTTTTTTACCACCATATTCGCCAATCGAAGAGGTATTTCCGAAAATTAAATTTTCGGCTAGGAATTAGTTGGCGAATCCAACAAACTGTCTAAATTTGAAAGACGTAATAAATTAGACTATTGCAACCGTCACTTTTACAAATTATATATTGTATGCAGATATAAATAAATACTTAATGAGTAAATTATCCAATTGTTTTGTGTGATTTGTAAATCGTCCAGTTCGGTTTTTAAGTGCCCAATTATGTCCAACTTGAAGTGTAAATTTGTATGACGTATGTACTATTTTCTTCCATAATTTTTATGTTCAGATTTACAAAGCTAGGATATTAAAAATTTGAAGTTTAAAAACCAGTATCAGACTTAAGATATTTAATACAGATTATTTAGATTTTAGACATTCAAGAAAAATTATTAAAAAAAAAACAAATTAAATCTCACTCTCTTATCTAAATTAATTGCGCAAAAAAATTAAAAACTAAAAGATTTCGTAGATCAAACTTCTCAATTTTGAATATAAATAATTAGCTTTCGAGCTGGCGCGTCAAACGTTTTCACATGAGCGGGCGCGTGCCGTAAATTTTAACATCAAGTTTTCTCAATGTAAATGGTGTTTTTTTTTTATATAAATGTTAGGGAATTGCTGTCAAGTTATGAAAAATGATAAATGACAGCATTTTAAAAATATAATTTGACTTTCTAAAAAAAAAAAAAACAAACGAAACGACACTTGTTTCAACAAAAACAAAATATTTTATCGAATTATTAGTCAGAATCAATATTCTTATCCTTATAATTGTTGTAAAGCACCTCAACTGCAGAATGGTTCTTGCAAGTAAAGATCTTCAAGGATCTGCAAGCAAGGATCTTCTTTTCTCTAGTGCACATGAGGGATTCTTATGGAAATTCCCAAATATCAATGAATAACAAAAACTTCCAAGCACAGCCGGTATGTCTATAGAGGGCACTCCCAACTCCGCGCCCGGTCTGTGTGCGGTTTGTGTGCTCGTGGTCATACCTATTTGAGTGCGCTCGTGGTGAGTTGTGAATTGAAAAAATAGGTGGTGCCCGCCGTCTGATATTTTTTTTGAATGCGCACTTGGGTACGTCAACGTCGGGAACACCTAGTCTATAGATTGGAATTGGAGAGACCCTGGAAGAGCTCGAATCCCCCGATGCATCGATGGCATCGATGAATCCCGATGCGACTCAGTGGTTAAAGTGTGACAAGCGATAATGCGTATTTGTAGTCAATTTTGCGTCAACGCACCCCCTCGAAGGTTAAAACCAATAATTTTCCGAAAAACACAACTCTCGCATAAAACAAAAGAAAGTTTCGAAAAAACACCAACACCTTCCATCGTACATCCTACCGTTTCCATTGCCCAACCCAATTCCCGAACCATCCAAAATTAAGGTGACCATTTTTTTCAAAGCAAAAACCAGTACAAATTTTTACCCAACGCACAGGTTTGTGCTACCAACATCTTTCAATCAATAAATTTAAATTTCAACAATTAAAATGTTGCCTTAGGCGGCTTCTGCAAATATAACTCAAGGAAAAAAGTAATGTTATTAGTCTAATACAGTGCTCCGCAACCTTTTCTCACTCACGACACACCAAAGCTCTTCTTTGAGCTCTGCGGCACACCAAAAGCTAAATTATATAGATAGTAGCAAATTTTCGTGACCCTCCCCCCCTGACACGCAATCTCCATAAACCATAAAAAAACGTAGAACACACAAAAAAATATAATACTTTAATATTCAAAAGACAAATTCATGGGAGAGGGCACACATTGAATTTTCCATTTTTTTTTTTCAACAATACGTTCATTATTGGGTTTTTGAAAATTATATGGCCGGGAAAAAAGGAAATAGGCGCTAAACCTAAATATGTTCGACCACTGTAAATGTCTGTTTTACCAGAAAATGTATATGAACAAATGAAAATTGAAAAATTATTTAATTACAATAATTATTCTATAGTACATTTAAAAAAAACCAATATTATGAAAAATTATAAAATTTCAAATACATTGAATTCTACCGCGGCACACCTGTATCCGGCTCACGGCACACCAGTGTGCCACGGCAAACTCGTCTAATAATTAGACGTCAGCCAGAACAATACTTAGATATGAGTAAATCTGTACTGGTTTTATTTTACAACTGACCAGGACCAATGCCAAAAAAAACCAGTGTCGTACTGGTAAAACCAGTACGAATGACCGTACCAAAATCCAAACGCGATACAAAACAAACTACGAATTTCCCGCCCATCCCGAGCTTCGCCTACCCCCCGCAGCCG
>JAOXNN020000050.1:2868081-2886508 GCA_028571205.2 Hydropsyche betteni | reverse complement strand
ACGCAACGTGTACGCGCGCGTATGTATCTCGAGTTTTATATGGGTATTCTCTTTCCCTCCGTAGCCCCCCCTTGGTGTGCCCGTCTCGCCGCCCCCGCTCCAGAATCGCGGGCCCCATCCTCGCTCCACCCCTGTGCTCCAACGGCATCTGCGCGGTGCTTATCCCTAATCACACGTCCGAATGGATGCTGCGTGCTGGTTTAGATTGGAAAATTTTGGATTTTCAATTGATTTTGAAATTAATACGTAGAACGTGTTGATTTGAAGTGTTAGGTCAATGCGAAAGTTTCATCTATTTTTTTAATCAAATATCGTATTTTGAAATCAAACCGATGCAATACAGATACTGCGCTTTTTTATCAGTTGATTCATATATTCAGCTCGATCTTTTTGATATTTTAACGTGGATTGGCATTAATTATGGCTATTCAGATTTCATCATCATATTTTTAAGTTAATTAAAAATCTCTAAATGAATTTTGAAAAACAAAATTGTGTGATTCTAATGTTAACTGTATCTTTATTACACATATACTACAAATATTTTATAAGTTGGCGTAGTTATTTTCACGAAACTTGTACAGTGAAAAATGCCGTAAATGCGCTTTATTATTAGACATTTCAAAAACGTTTATTTTTCACTGACTTGATCAAAATATAACTGATTTTTCTACATAATACAATAGAATAATTCGAATTCAATAGTTAAAAGAGAAAAATATTTGACTATGACAAAACTTATGTATCGACCTAATAAATGATTTCCAATACAAGCCAAGTGATTTAGTAATAGGTTACTCCAATTGAAGTTTCATAGAATTATTTAAAAATCAAAAAAATCTTATATATTGAATAGTACATATAATATAAAAATTAGACATAGCGATGAATCAATTTATTCTATTTTGAGAATTTAACGTTTTAAATAAACGAAAACAGCTTCGACTTTCATTCTGGGTCAATTTTCGCAACAGGCCTCGTTTACGCAAACGTTCGGCCCGTAATCTCGCGGGGTGCTTTATCGCGCCGACCTTCCCCTGTTTTCCCGTTTTCCCATTTACCCATGCCTTTGTACGGCGGGGCTCCTTTTTGTTTTTCATCTTTTAATTTAGTAGTTATCTTCGCCGTAACGAGCCGAAGCAAACGACAGTCGCCGGACTGATAACGCCGAGGCTCATTCCACCTGGTGCGAATGCGAAGATATCTGATCCGACGTTCAATTCGGCAAATTTAAGACAATTTAAGGGCGTTTTCTTGTATGGGAATAAGTGGAAAGATTAGTTTGGTTGTGCTTTTTTTTCGTTTGGGTGTTTCGGGGGGGTGGTTATTGCGATTGGGTGGGGTTGCCGGTTTGCAATGCGAAATTTTTTTTGTTGAATTTGTTTCGATGAATGTTGTAAGAAAGATTCTTTTGTGTGAAATGCACAGTAAGTCCTTTTATAACGTTAAGATAGGTTTCACGTTGTAGGGGGAAACGTTATAGGGGGTTAAGAGTTTTCAATTTTATTTTTTGATTTGAAGGAAATCAATAAATGAAACATTTTCATTTTTTTTGACATTTTTACTTGTTAGCTGCTTTTGTCAAATACATTTGAATGCATTTAAAAAAATTCAGTTGTTGGCGGGGGGGGGGAGGGGAAATTGACGTTATAGGAAAAAACCGCCGCAAACGGGGGGTTCACTGTATTTAGGAATTTGTCTTTTGTAATCTGGGACTAGGGATGTCATTGATAGTTTACCGATAAATGACTTGAATGAAACAGTTAGGTAATTTACCGGTAAATTTTCAATATTTACCGATAAATAAAAAAATTATTTCATATATTTTAGAAAAGTGTTGTTGGTTTTTTTTTGAAAAAAATCTTGGAAAAATCGGTTTTTATGAGTGTCTGGATTTTTATGGGAAAGTCTTTTTGGTTTTACGACTTTTTCTTTTTCCATATTTTTTTTAGGTTTTACCTGGTTTTTATTCAAAATTTAATTTACCGGTAGTTAGTAAAAAAAAATTGCCGGATTACCGGAAAATTAAAATTATGGTTAATCTGACATTCCTATCTGAGACCTGATATATAATAATTTGAAATTTATTATCAAACGAAAATCGATTTAATCAAAAAGTATATTTACTATGCAAAGCAAACACTAAAATAGTATGGATTTAAAATACCAAATCTGCTCAAATTGAAAAAACACGTATCCGTGCGAAATCTGTCAAAATCACTACCCACGCAGTAGAAATTTACTGACAGCCAAAGTTTATGTCCACTAAAAGTTAGGGAATCACTGGCTCGTCTAGCAGAGGCGGGTCAAACGTTTCAGGTGCCTCCACCCCTTTGAGGCTTTACGAGGGGTCGCAGCCGCTCCGTCATTATTACCCCATAAAAATGTTGAGGGCTACTGGCCTCAGTCGATAATCTATCATCGATTGCTATTTTATGTATGTGTTTCCAAGTGTTTCATTACGTAATTCGGAATTTCTGAAGTACTATTCAAACGAAATTTCATCGGCGTCATCGAAATATAAATAATTCATGATTTTTCATTGCTGAAAATATTTGTGAAGATTCATGTTTTATATGTTCTGAAAATATAATTTTATGTTATCAAGGAGAAATATAATATCTTTTCGATAGAAGAGAATAGACAATCGCAACAGTTGAAAACTAACTTTCGCGCCACATAAAAAATTCATATTATCGAGTCAGTTGTTTCGTTCGACCTTTCGTCGAAAGCCACTTTAAGACACGGAGAATATATAAGTTTCAACGGGCGGTTCTTGCAAGTCGAAAACTTTCGTTTTTCTGAAAATCGTGCATTGAATTTTTCAGCGCTCACCTCCGCGGGTTTCTCACGTGGAAACGAGATTTCCTTGCGAATTCGTCAAACTTCTCGAAACTTTCTTTTTGTGCTGCGGTTTAGGAGTCCCCCAACTTTTATTGTGCAATTGAGATATTATCGTGGAAGACACGGTGTTCTGAAAACTGATGATTTTCATGCTTCGGCTTGTCACCGGATCGCGTGATTCGGCTTCGCGTGCCACAACCACTCATAATAATGCGAACGCGGTCTTTAAATAGCGATATATTTTTATTTTATTTACAACGTGTAATTGTTTCTGTATCGAAACGACATTTATAGAAATTTATTATTCGTGTGATAATTAAATTATGTGTTTTTCGTGATTTCAGAGTCAAAAATTGGGCGTTGAAGTTCGGCGTGGATTTGTGGGAGTTTGGTCGACATTATACCAAAATGAATCAACTTCAAAAGGTATGTAATTTTTTTTATAAATTATACTATTTATGCGCGTATTATAAAATTCTTACGTAAACGTTCGATGTAAGTTCCTTTTTTTTTGCGCAATTCACGTCCCTATTAAAGTGCCTTTGTGCCGCTTTTTGGGTACAATTTATGTGGAAAATCAATAGATCCGTACCTTTTCGCCGCTTACAAATTATAATTTTTTTTCGCCAACCCCCTCTAAATAATAATATAATAGAAACACTTTCGGCGCTCATTTTTTCGCGGTATTCATTCGAAATGGATTAAAGAGAAACGCACATAAATAAAAAAAGGTATAAAGGTCTTTCTTTATACGCGCGCGGGATCGATTCGTGCCGCGTATAATTATGGCGATTTTTTTTTCGTCTTCACATTTTCATTTAATATTTAAATACACGGCTCGGCTTAATATTTTATTGATAAAGTTGTTCGGCACACTTTCGGCGTTTTCGCTCTCGCCTTTGCCACGTTGAATACATCAATCAAATTTGTCGGAAAAACCATTAGTTATCATTAACCGGGCGAGGCCCGGAAAAACTGACTACGACTCGAGTGGATCTCGTACGTTAGCCTCGTGAAAATTTTTCCTATACATTATGCTTCGTACGTACGTGAAAATAAATTAAAACTTGAGTGAGATTAATCTCTTTTTATTTATTTTTTAATCTCGAGCCTTTTCACTAATTACCGATGACGACGTTGATGTGTTCTGAATTATTGAATTGAACACGTTTCACTATTTTATGAATGACGATAGTTTCACGTGTTTATTTTATAATCTACGATGTGAAGTTTTGAATGTAAGTTATTGTGAATTGTTGGCTGTTGAAAGCTTTCGAGGCGGGTATATGAAGCTTTATAGTCTACCGGAAATTTTATTGTAGTACACGGTAGGAAATAGGGCCTTGATACTACATCACGCTGTATTTATTCTCAGAGTTGTCACACCGAAAATAAATCAACGTTTAACTTATTTATATCGTCGCATGAAACAATTTAGAAAATAATAACCGTTTACGCAATTTGAACATCGAATTTATAGAACCACCCGATTTCTTTGCGTAGGTGCGACACGAAACTTAAAAAAAAAGACTATAGGAAACAGGACCACTGCTTCGGATAATCCGACGCAACGATCGCTCTGAAGATAATCCCGAAACACGGCACTGTTCCCAACTGGGGGCCGATGGGGGCCCCCATTGGGGGCGCAGCCCCGGCTCGATCCGGAGGCCGGTCACGTATCAGACTACGCCTTCGGAGCCAATTTTATCTGCAGATATGACTGATTGTCCGACGGGAGAAAAGGAGCGTGTGCTCGGCTCGTTCTCTTCAGGAATAGGTATTTTGTGCGCTGTCGGGGATGTTGGGTTGATTCGGATGGAATTAATGGGTTTGAGTGATTTTTAATGGGTTGAAGTGTTTGAGGTATTATTGGGGATTAGGGTTAGTTTGTCGGTATACAAATTGAACTAATCGGTAGTATGGGATGTCGTTAATATCGGTAATATGGTAATTTTGGATGCCCCAGGTATTAAACTCGTTTGTGTACATATCGCGGCTGGTTACGGAATGTTATTAACGCTTTTATATCACGTTCTGTATGTCGTTTCAAATGGTAGTTGTGTCAGGATGTGAAATGAATTAATTTGACATACAATGCGAATAATGCGATTTGATTGAAAAAAAATGAAGTATTATATAATACATTGAGAAAATATTATATTATTAACAATTTTTAGTATACTCTCGGTTATGTGTTAATGGCGGGGGGAGGCGGGCACGGATAACCGGAAAAAACGGATAATCTAATTTTTGTTTATTTTATCAAAATTTTAACGTGAGACTTCAGAATCCCTAACTCAAATACATAAGTAGAAATAAAATTTTCGCAGAAAACGTAAAAGACTTCATGTCAAAATCGGTTTGTGGTGCATAAAATGATTTTTTCTCGGAAATTCGTTTTTTTTTAGTAATAAATATTTTAGTTCGGAGCAAGTATTTTGGTAGTGGAGCAATTAAAAAAGCGATCGCTCCAAAGCCTGTATTATTATCAAACTAGCTGAACCCGGCAGACGTTGTTTTGCTAGTCTGTATTATAACAGCTTGATATGATTCTATGAATTGCGTAACCAAGGTAACTAAATTCAACAAACGACAGATCTTCAACTCTTCATACTAATTTTTTTTTTTAAATAATACAAAAACCTTAACAAAAAAATACATACACATGCCAATTTTCATAGTGATCGGTTGAACGGTGTTAGAGTAAAATGCCGTCAAACATATTCTATACATATAAAAATGGATGTTTATTTGTATAGAAATCGACATAAAATCAACACTGTTTAGATGAAAACTAATCAAAAAAACACACATTGCGAAAATCTTCAATATATTTCATACGAAACAAGCCGAACATCCCCTACAACACAAAACCCACACATAGCCACAGCCCGACCGGAGCAAAAACGACTCCCGACGCCATAAGGAAGGCAAAACGGCGCCAAAGAAGGACACACCTTTTCGCCGAAGGAGAAATTTAAAATTGTTATTCTGCAGTGCGCCGGATTGTCTCAGGATTCGATTTTACGGCCGCGCCGCGTATGTGTGTGCTTCCCGAGGAGAAAATTCGATTCTTTCCGATTCGCCGTTTTTATGTCGGTCGAGATTGTGTTCGCTTCGGATGTTCGTATCGTTTTGACACTTCTTTTCTACGGCCGAGCGCTGAAGGGTGTGCTGAAAAAATGAAGGGCGTCCCGTCGACTGCGGACTGTCCCTTTCGCGTCCGTGAATTTGTTTTTTTTTTTTGTGGGATATTTTCGTTGAATCGGATCGGGGTCGGTCGAGTGTTTGGTCTTGTCGGTTTTCGTCGGGTGAAATGTGATTTGGAAATGAACGATGTTGCTTTCTCGTTAGACTGGCGCAAATGGACGGCGCACTCGCACTTGTAGATCGCTCGATGTCGAATCGTGAAGTTGTATACTATTTTAAATTTCATAATGTTTGTTTTCACTTTTATTTTAGAATAGAATGAATGTAGGGATTCGGAAAATGCTGGGTGTCTGAGTCAAAATTCTAAGCTATGGAGGTTAAATTTACCGTCATTTTCATTTATCGATATTTTGGCAATTTTTTTGCTAATTACCAATTTACTAGTAAGTTAAATTTTATATAAAAACTGGATAAAAATAATGAAAAATAAAAAAAAGAAATGTAAATGTACATAACCTGAATTTTTTCTAATTGTAAGATATTTATATTTTTTTATTTACCGGTATAAATTGAAAATTTACCGAAAAATTATTTTGGTCATTTACTGACTAACCATTAATAGCCTCCCTAGACTAAGCGTAAATTCTAGGCGTATTTATTATTGAACGATTGGTTAGTTATTTTAAAGTTCTATGACATTTACTTTCATTTTCCTTTTAGAAATACTAAATATAGCAAAAGAAGACGTATTTATATTGTACTTATAAGTGTAAAACATTATTAAAAGAGTATAAACACTCTTTACAATTTCACTGCAAATCTGTAAACAATAAGTACACGTGACTCTATTTTTGCTAATCTAATGGAAACGCACCTAAGCAATAAACCAATCTGATCGCAATCATAAAATTTATATAAAAAAGCTTCGTAACAATTGATTTCAAACATATGTACAAAGTTCAATCCAAATATTTATTATTGAACGAAAATCGACAATCCGACTAATCGCTTTAATCGCGAAAATAAAAATAAATTGATAATAATCGTCGATCGACGCCGAAGATTTATCAATCGCCAATAAATCGCCCGGTGACAAATCTCCATACATCCATCACGCGATTTGATGACCGAGGTATGGGGTCCACGAGAAGACCAACCATCGGCAGGCTGTATGTATGTGCGGACCAGTTCGTGTGTGTCGCGTGTGTGTACACGACCCGGTGTATGTGTGATGGCGTTCGGGATTTGACTCGTATTGCCCGCCATAAATTGATAGAGTAGGCGGCCGGCGGCGGCCAACAATTAAGTAGATAAATAATGATCTGACACTGGAAAAATGTCGGCGTGTGTATGTACGTATGTCGGGCACATGTGGAATTATAGACGAACGGGTAGCGTTATTTATGGAATTCGGCGTGCTTCATACCCTTCGCTCCTCGTCCTACCGAATTGTCCTTTTGTCCTAGGTGAAGGTTGTTCGTTTCGATTGCGTTGAATTTTCGAATATTTTTATAACAAATCCCCTATATATAATAGCAGATTTCTGTGTGTGTGTCCGTCTGTTCGTTCGTTTGATGACGCTCGCGACTTTAAAACGACGCGTCGATACGATTATTTTTTTGCGTCTATAAAATTATTCTACATATATGGTATTTATGCGTATACACTTAACGTCTATAATATCATGCTTATGAAAGCGTCTCTATTGACTTATGCAATACGTCGATTATTACGCAGTGGAAAAGTATTTGAATTCTCTATACATGTATGTATATAATCACGGATGACAGATGGTTGTATGCTCTCAACTTATCGTTCCAATTTAGCCTGTGTGCCGTTCAAATATAACGGCTATAATCGCTACACGAGAACGGCTATAAAGTGAGCTTCGAATTTAGTCTTTATGGTCATTATAATAACAGCTATAATCTTATCGTCTTATCTTAACGTCTATAATATGATGGTTATTAGTACCTACTAACTACTGGCTTTGCCTATATGTCACAAACAAATAACAAATGAAATATTTTGATTTTATTAATTAAATATTAAATATTCAAGTCGGGTACGGGCATCGAGTTTAAAAGAAACACATACACATCCCGATGTGATCACTGAAAACAAGTACATCCAACAAATTAAATATAACGTGTCATTATCACGGAAAAATCCGGTAAATGATTCGTCGGATCGAAATGTTCGCGGTCGATCAAAAAGTTCCCGAAGCGGGTCGTACCGGCGTGTTCGAGGTCGAAAAGTTTCGCGGAACAAATAAGGGCGAACTCGTCGTCTAACTTTGCCGTCATGTACGAAAGGCCTGGTTGTAGAGGCAGCTTTTAGTACGAGGATTGAACGTCGAAAGCTTGAATTTTTCAAGCGAAAAAGGCACAATCTCGCAATGTTCGGATGTAAGCGCGGAAACTTTGGCGGGAAATATTCGCGTGAATATGTTAATGTAAATGTCGGATGTCTTTCTATGATGTTGGATCGTTGAGTGTTTGGATTGATTTGTGCCTATTATTATGAGATATGTTTTTTTTAATAATATAAAAAGGGAACAATTTAAATGTGCATTATATAAAATAAATGTGTATTTCACATAAATATTTAATAAAATTATTGTGCATTAGAATGAATATAAACAAAAGATCGGTAACGCCGCAAATACGAACAGAATGAAATACCAACCATTATTCACAACTTTTATGATAGAATCAAATTGTTAAAGTGTGATTGAAGTGAAATGAAATTAAAATATTAGCAAAATGAGACTATGAATTATTCATTTCATATTTTTAATGCTCACTTTATAATGCACAATTTTTTTTATTGCACACTACAAATAAAATGATGCTCAATACGAGATTCTTTAACGCACATCGTATATTATTCTAATGCACAATATATATTTTTCAATGAACAGTCGAATCGTACAAATTTATTCATAAAATTTTATTTGCCATACTACGAATATTATTTTAACAAATATTCCTATTCATAATTTCGCAATGCGTAAAATCGTCACTTTCTCAAAAATTATAATTCATCCGACAGAAAGAAATACATTTCCGCCAAACTGAACCTGAGAAAAGTGGAGGCGCCGTATTAATTTATGCACCCCCACCTCCTTATTTCCCCAACCCCCCCCTTCGGACCTCCCATCGCCAAAACAAATAATATATAGCCAGTTCGGGTAATTACCGAAAAACCGAGGGCGGCGGGGCAAACGGAGAAAACGGAGCCTCTCGGACGGGCATAGGCGGAAGGAAGGCCGGGCCAAGTTTTCGCGTGTCTTCCGCAAACCGCCTGTTTTTGCCATAACGACCCTGGCGGGGGGCGGGGGCGGGCCCGGGTCGTTATGGGCGGATTCCGAGGCGGGGGGCGGCGGGCGGGGGCAAGGGTCGCCGAATTGAAACGGAGCGGCCATAAAAGTAATTGAAATAATAACTGTGTGGCCTTTTATAATGTCATCATCGTAAAGCGGACGCTGGAGGGCGGTGATTTACGCCGCTCAATCCGCCCTTCGCGCTGCAACCTGTTATTGTTTACGTCCGTGCCCTTTGCGCTGGCGTCTGCAAAACTACGAATGCTGACTCGGGCTAACAAGGGGAGGGCACGAGGTCTGGAGCTTGGATTCGAATGAAATTTTGCAGAATGACAGTTTACCCTCATGGTATTGACATGCCAAAATCTTAGGACTCAATAGCTACTTCGGTCGGGTATACAACCGGAGGCTTCGGTTCGTGGTAACAACGACGCTGACCGTTGGACTACGGCGGCTCGTACTGTGCTTGAGTTTATTTGTCTATAGAACAACTATCTGAACTTCAAACGCGCATTTTAGGAAAGTGTGTGGCTATTGGGTTCTAAGATTTTGGCATGTCAATACCATGAGGGTAAACTATCATTCTGCAAAATTTCATTCGAATCGAAGCTCCGGACCTCGTGTCCTCCCCTTGTAAGATGAGTTTTACGATTTCGCAGTTTGTGCGGATTTATGTGGTCCTTTGTGGTTTGTTATCTTGTAGGTTTTCAGGAGAGAAACGGTTGGAGGCGTTTTGGATATTTTTTGGGCTGCATACAAAATAGTAACAATACTGTTAATCTCTAAAAAAGTCAGTCACGAATAAATATTATTATATTTTTTTGTAGGGAATTTTATAAGCTACAATTATTTCTTGCAATTTTATTCTATTAAAGTGATTTTTGGTAACCTTTGATCCCCCCCCCCTGTAAAATATTTTATCATTTTCATATCGTCATGAAATTTTGTTATTTTGTTAAGAACCACAATACTTCATACCAAAATCCCTTTATATGCGGTTTTTTCCGTATAGGGCTTTCCTGGACTATTTACACTAAATTACTAACCAGACTACTCACGTAATATCGAGGATCAATAAATTTAATAAAAACCTACATTGACCAACCATTTCACATAAAATATCCAAAATTTTACTATACACAAATTACGAAAAAAACATATACATAAAATAACACTCAATAGGAACATTTATCTTAACTACCTCAGCTCATCCAAAAAAAAAAAATACTCCATTGAACACGACACTATAGTTCGGTAACTTTTTGACCGCCACGCGCATAATGCGCCCAAAGACGCGCCACCTCGACAAGGGTAGAAAAGGGCATTAAAGTGAGAGGCCAAGGAGAGAGAGGCTTTTGTTCGTCGACGAATGATTGATGATGGAAAACGGAAGTGACGAGCGCGATGATGATGTCGTCGACGCGTACACATGTCCAGGAGCAGCGTGAGATTTGCCAAGTTGCAGTGTCTGACTGTGAATGCACATGTTTCGAATGGGTTTGTTTGGAACTTTTCGAAAATGTTGCGATGGCGTTTTAATGTCGGAGCATAAAGTATGAGCGGTGTATGGAAACTCTATTCTGCCCTGTGTTATAGTATCTAGTTCGAATGAAAGTATGTCGGAGGATGTTTTTCGTGTTTGTGTTTCGTATTCATATTTTGTAAAGTGACTTTAAATGAAATTAGTTTGTGATAAACTATGAGTATGATATATTTCATAACAGCAAAAAAATAGCTTTAACCATATTATAATATTTTAATTACAACATAAATATAGTTGAAATTACCTGAAGTCCTCTATTGAAAGTTGTATCAAAATTAAGCACAGCCTCATGAATAATATTATAATATATTTTTAAGTATGAATATGGCCAACGGGTCTATTCGGAAAATTTCACAATGGCCAGAGAGAGAGCCGACGAAACAAAGTCATATTTGAAATTCATAAATAAAACACGCTACAATGGGGGCGTCGGTTAAGTGGTATTTCGGGTTTCGCGTTTTGGTTCGCTGAAATTACACGCTTCCAGAATTAAATTCTACGGGTCAAACACCCACAAACCACCCCTTATCCGCCTGCAACCCCACGTGAGAGGCTAAAGACCTACGGTCCTAATCAAACAGTTTACTGAAATAATTTCCCGGCTGATAATTGTTTCATTCCACATATTTTTCCATACGTTTCCGAGCTACCCGGTCCCGCGGGGACCACCCCGGGCCGGCGACTCGCACAAATCCAATTAACTCATTTAATTTAATCTGCTTTGTCGCGTTACAATCGGGGCCGGGCCCCCGGGGGCGGAGCGCCCCCACGAAGCCCGCCCGGGGGGCGAAGGCTCACGTCAAACTTTCCGCGAATTTCCTCCGATGACAAGTGCCATATTAGCGGCCGGGACAGGGAAGACGACGCGAAATTTTCCGCAGGGATGGGAAAATCCTGTAAGGGTCGTCGCAATAAGGGAGAGGGCGTTTTTCTCGAATCGGTGCGGATTCAAATTAAACGCGGCCGTTGTCTCGCTTTTCGACTCCTTTTGTCTCGCAATATTGGAATTATGATCGTGTGCGAAATTGAAATGAACAAAGACGTTTAACTTTTTTTTCGCTCGTTTGTTTTGTACGAATTTATTCGTTTTCCGTTTGCGTTCTCGCTCCGGAATCGATATCGGACGGTAATCGGATTATTTAAAACGCGTACGTGTGTCGTTCGCACGATTGGAATATTCGATACGGTCGAGAAGTCGTTTTTCTTTGGAATATTCATGGAATAATTTTCTCTTGGATCAATAAGAAGTAAAAATGTACATACATACTTTCATTATTATTATAGTAGGTATAAAACGGTTTCTGGCTCATGATGGGTTCTGGCTCACATGCACTTCTAGCTCACCAACTAAACTTTAACGCTGAGCTAAAATTACAGTGAGCCAGAAGCGCATCTGAGCCGTTATCTATGCTCTTTATCAATGTCATTTATTCATTTCATGATTTAGTAAAAAACTGGAAGTCATTAAGAAACGATTTTGATAAGAAATTCGCAAGTTTAACCTTGTATAAAATCATATCGGTTACATTTTAGCAAGTGAACACTATTAGTTAGACTGTAAAAAAATTACATAAAAAAATCGCAAGTTAGCTCATGTATAAAATCAAATCCGTTTTTATTTTATGAATTTTATTGTTTTAATAAGATAACACTATTAATTAGGTCGCAAATAATTGAAAAAAAAATGATGAGAAATGCGCAAGCTAATAGTTATTTAAAATCAAAACGGTTGAATGTATTTTATCATCAGACGGTTCGATGTCCTTTTATCAATATCTTTCATCAATGTTATTTATTAATTTAATTTTTTGACGTGAAATCGGAAATCATTAAAATAATAAGAAAAATCTTTAGTTAACATATATTTATTTATCGATGGTCTTTATCAAGTATTAAAGTGTTAACAGACGTTCGGACATAGTTACGCGCAACTAATCAATTTGTTGCACTCGCAACCATATTCGAACTCGATCGTGTGGCCGCGACCATAATGTGCATTCGAACATGGTTGCGAGCGCAACAAACCAATCAGTTGCGCGTAACCATGTCCGAACGTCTGTTAACACTTTTAAGTTTGACATTTTTACAAATAACTTTTCTTTAGATCGTCTAAATTTGCACACACTAACAGCTCAGATGTCAAAAGGTACTATAATACTAAACAAAATGTAAACCCGAAATTTGTACAAAAATGTGTCACAATTCTATATATAAAACAGTTTTATACGAAGCCTGATTATATTTGAATATACATCTCTATCCCCCAACTCCTAATCAAATCACCATCATACAAACATAATCCGAAACCAACCATCGACCCCATCAAAGAGTCAATCGGGAACTCGTCACCGATCCGCAAACTACGACACGTCCCGGATCGAAATCCGCCGACGAACGATTGAACACGCCCGCTTCCCACACGTTCCCGATTCCATCCAGACAGACGGAACTAATCCCGCTTTCGGACTAAGCCGGACGTTTCATTTAAGCCCGTCGGTGTCTGGAATCCGTGTCGGCCATGGCCCTCCCCGCCGCGATAATTGATTCCCTTATCTGCGTCCTTATGCACGTAGCCGCGGCCTTTTGTCTTCCCGGATAGATTTATAATGTGTGCGGAGGGGAAAAAAGGGATAGGCGGTCGGAGATGGTGTGCCAAGTTCGCTTTGTTGGGGTGGAATGTGCGGGGTTTTTCGCGGGATGGTGTTTCGTGGGTGTTTGATTATGTCGTTTTGGGTTTGGGTGAAATTTTTATGTTTTTTAACTATGAGGTGTTATTAATAACTAGTATATAGGCCCGATGTTAATAACATCGTCTGTAAATTGATAACCATACTATCCCCTATATATAATAGCGGATTTCTGTGTGTCTGTCTGTCTGTGTATTTGTGTCGATGACGCTCGCGAATTTAAAACGATACGTCGATACGATTATTTTTTTGCTTCTATAAAATTATTCTTCATGCTTATATGGTTTTTATGCGTATACATTTAACGTCTATAATATCATGCTTATAAAATCGTCTCTATTGAGTTATGCAATAAGTCGATTACTACGCAGTGGAAAAAATATTTGAATCCCCTATACATACATGTATATAATCACCGATGACAGATATCTGTGTCAATAACAAATTAATTGGTTTTATTTATTAAATATTAAATATATTCAAATCGATTACGGGCATCGGGTAGCCTATATGTTACAAATAACAAATGAACTATTTTGATTTTATTAATTAAATATTCAAATCGGGCACTCATTTCGGGTTCACACAATCGGGTTTTCATATTTTATCGTTTTCCGTTTCTTAACAAATCCACAGCCGATATTATTAACATCGAGCCAATAACTAGTTATGTAATAAAATTAAATATATCTATGCTAAATTATTTTATAGCCATGCCGTTGCGAGATGTATTAAAACGAAAATTGAATATATCTATGCAAAAATATTTTATAACCGTGCCCTTGAGAAAAGTTGCCAGAATATAAGATAAGATATATAGGCCTGATGTTAATAACATCAGCTATGGTTTTGTTAAGAAACGGAAAACGATAAAATGTGAAAACCCGATTGTGTGAGCTCACCATCATCATCATTATCAAGTCGCGGTTCGGGTCGTCCATTTGAAAAGAAAAAAAAAGTCGCAAAAGTAATAAAATTTGATGATTTTTACATATTGTTCAACCTTACGTAGTGATTTGCAGTACTAAAAAATTGACAGATGTCACTTTAACAACATGAATGTTATAGCCTAAAAAATTCCGAGTGTCCCTATTGAAATACTATATATAATAGTTCTAAAATAAGTAAATTCTGGAAATCTTTCGCACTGAAATTTTCGTAACATTTTTGTATAATAGAAAAATTATCGAGTTTCTTTTCTCTAAAGTTTTTCAAAAAAAAGTAATAATTTGGCCACAAACATTCGATTAAAATTTATACTTCAAATACTATTGTTTCTTTCCTTTTTGTAATATAAAATCTAACACATTCAAATGATTCAGAATATTGATCGAAAAATTAAAATCGTTTTGTCGAGAAGTCTGTTTCAGTTCAGGAAAATCATTTATTTTTTATTTTAATTTCAAAAACATGATATCATCATTTAATTCTCATATTCCACTAACTAGTTTTTATTTAGATTTTTTCATTAACTTCATTCGAATGTTCTTCATTATCATGTAAATATTGTTGTGGGCTGAATAAAATCAGTCCGCGGGCCAGATTTAGTCCGCGGACCGTATTTTGCCCATGCCTGATATATATGATATATGCACTTGGAAATTCGAGATGAATTTCAATATGCATAGTGGTACATTCAAGTCGTATGAAACGGTACATCTCGACATGTTCTAATGCAGAATGTAGAAACGTACGACGCAAATGTACTATTTTGCATACCAAACTATGCATTATAATATTAAGATGAAACTGAATTAATCAGTATGGTAAATATGTGTGCTGTTTCTCAAATATTTTTACAATATACAAAAAAGCAAAATGTTGCCGAATTTGTACGTGTAATAAAATGGAACGATACAATGTTTTCGGAGCAATAGTAAAATGCAACACGCTACGAATTCATTTCGTAAGCGATAAAATGAAATATCACACTAGAGACTTACATGTATCAATACATTTACGATGTATCGTTCTGTTCGAAAAACGAGGTATTCGTTTCGAAGCTTTCGTACAACTGGGTGTTCTTATATGAACATTATCTAAGTTTGTATAGTTTTAAACGATTCCAATGAAAAGTTATAATATTATATTATAGTTCATAATTTTTCTATGATTGGTTTGATTTGAGATATAAATATTAGAATCTTTTTGATATCTCAATGTGAAAAATAAGTTTAAAAAACATCAGTATTTTCCTCGTTAACATCGTAATTCTGGTGAAATACTAGCATCATCAGCATTGCCTTTAAATAGCATGTTCGTATTGTATACACATTTTTTCCACCTCGGTTCACCCTGACGCGCCCTTTTCCCTCTATTTTCCGGGGTTTTCTACAACTTTTCCGTTTTTTTCTGACAAGTCTGGAATGATTCCGGTGTTTGAGTTCGTTGTTTCCTTTCAGTGGCCCCTAGGCAACGCGTGCTATTCAGAACGATTCGTTTTTATATTTCTTCCGATCATGCTATTATTTTGATTATATAATTTGAATAATATTGAATTAAAAAACACGCATTGTTAGATTTCAATTTTGTATTTCATATTATTTTGTATGTTTCAGAAATATCGTGATTGGGATGTTGAAGTAGCGAGAAAAGACGGGCTCATTCTCATCAGAGAAATGGCTTCTGAAGTGAAAAATCTTATGGATTTCAAAATGGGCGCTGTAATGGTAAGTTGATTTTTCGCTTTGATCATTTGATATCAAATGAAAATATTTCTAGGAAGCTTTTATATTAATATGAACGATTCTAAATCAATGTTTTTAATTAAAAAAATATGAATATTAACATCAAGGACGGATCTTATAAATATATCAATAAATAATTTTGCATCCATTTGAACTTTCAATAGAAATATAATAAAGAAATATTAATGAAATTTCACATCGTATATTGACGATATCGATATTTTATAATCAAAAATTTACGATTCTTTTCATAACATTGATACATCATAATTTACACATATCGAAAAGTATCGATATCAATATATTTCCTTCACTAACTACACAAAAAAAAAATCGAATTATTTGAAAAAGCAAAAAGTCCCAGTTTTTTGGCGAGCTCAGAATACTCCCAGAATTACAGAATTAGCCCGATAATCCAGCAACGGGCCCTGAAAATATTGGGTCTTATTTTGTCGACGCCATAAATTTGCGTGCGCCATTTTCCTCCGCGGTCCTCCTCCTTTCCGTGTACATTAGGCCACTCGAAATATAAACACGTCGAGAACTATATTGGGAATTGCCGTATACGCTGTTAGGGGCTGTGGGCTGTGGGCGGTGGGTGGTGGGTGGTGGGTGTTTCTTCCGAGCTCTTTTTTCAGGAGTAGTTGTTGGGTATGAATGGCAAAAAATACTCTCGCCTCACACTGCCGTTTTGTATTTTTCAATATAAATCTAATCGCGTTGTGTGTTTCGGTTTCGTTTTCCTTTTTCGGACCGTAATCAATTATACCATGTTATTATAATTCAAAAATAACATTTTTCATTTTGATTATGGTTTTTTAATTAATTGATGGTTTAATATCATGATCGAATTTGAAATATTAGGTCAATGTATTAGTTTCATCATATTTTTTTGATGGTCAAGTATTTTTCGGTGCTAGTAAATTTGAGATTGAACTAAATTTTTTTCATAATCTAACCTAACCTAACCTCTAGGTGTTAAGTTAGGATAGGTTAGGTTATGTTATGTTATAATAAGTTAGATTAGGAAAATAAAATCCAGTTCAATCTTTAACGTAGTTGTACGTATTTTTCTTTTCATAATGAAAAACATTTGTATTTAAACTTTTCTATTTTGTGGAGGGTACTTATTTTTTAGTATCTGTTGGCCTAACTTGTGAAAAATAAACAGGCAGTAGAAATTTTTAAAATATCTATATATATAATAATAAAGTGTATTTGTGATATTGATGGTATGGCACTTGACAAATTTTGTAAAAATAATTACGCGACTTATACTTGTAATTTATATTATACAATAGAGATGCAGTTAATTTTAGTATAACTCATTTTTCAAAATTCAAATCTGTAGAATTTTCACTAACACGATGCTACGTTACTGACCATAATTAATACTGATACATGTCAAAACATCAAACAGATCATCCCAAAAATAGGAGTCAACCAATAAAAAATTACGCTATCCACATCCAAAGTATATCGATGGTTTCAAAATGCAATTTCCGATAAAAAAAAAACACGACGAAACATTCGCATCGACCTAACATTATAATCGAAAAAACATCAACGCACGTCCCACCCGAACACGATCATCAATCCCTATACACCACCCAATGAATACACCCAATCAAAATCAATCGCCAATTAGCACAACATACACCCTTAAACACAGACACATCACGGAATCCGACCACCACCCCAACAACCCACCAGCATGCAAATAAGACCCGGAGGACCCGAAACGCCGCTAAGCCCGGCCCGGGAGACGCTCGCGGGTCACGCTAGATTGCGTGAAGGATCGTCCCATCGATCAGGATTATCCGTTCCAGAGCACCCTATTCCACGCTCACCTGCTCCTGGTCCCGTCGCCGAGGTCCCCGGGGGGGGCGGGAGCGCGGGAAAAGCCGGAAAAACCCGGCCGGAAAAGTCGGCGTGGGATTTCGCGCGGCGGGTCTAGACGGCGAGTGCGCGGAAATTTAATTAACGCTATAAATTTATTTTATTTTTTTAAGATTTGTCGCGCGCCGTTTATTAAAAAGGTTTTTTTTTTATTGTGCGTGGGTGGAGTTTTAGGGGGGGGATGGGATTTTTTGAATCGATTTTGCGTTGTTAAGCTTTCTTTACCGGTGATGTGTATCTTCTACACATTGCTCTAATAACCATCAATATCTCTATAAATATAATAAATACA
>JAOXNN020000050.1:2845777-2865703 GCA_028571205.2 Hydropsyche betteni | reverse complement strand
TTTTCACATTTTATCGTTTTCCGTTTCTTAACAAAACCACAGCCGATGTTATTAACATCGGGCCTATATACTAGTTAATAAATAATTCCACATTTTCTCAAAATATGACAGTACTATGTCGGGTTACTCCTAGTGTTATTTGCATTCAGATACACGTAAACTGTTTTTTTTTTTTTAAATATCCAAAATTGACAAACGTCGCTTACCATTATTTAGCGCCGAGCCCCCCAAATATTCTATCCGAATCGACGCGTACCGTTTCTTTCACAACCTTTCAAACGAAACATTTATTTATTACTCAACGATCTAAACAACAAACTCCACGCGCTGAAAACGCTTATCCGAACCGACACATTAGTGAAACGGCACTATCGTAAACACAACTCCATTATGCTTATCAACCGCACTGTTTTCCAACAGATATTGA
Source organism: Hydropsyche betteni (assembly GCA_028571205.2). NCBI lineage: Eukaryota > Metazoa > Arthropoda > Insecta > Trichoptera > Hydropsychidae > Hydropsyche > Hydropsyche betteni. The sequence goes on along the minus strand of JAOXNN020000050.1, from coordinate 2,865,276 downwards.
TTCGGCATCGAAGCACAAAAACCCACTATCAACTCACATTTCGAACACACACACACACACACAACACACGGGAAACGACTCTTCCAACGAGAGCATCGCTCTCGCGACCCACATACTCACAAGCCGGCCAATAAAAGCAAACGCCATTTCGATATTAATCGGGTGCACACGCCATGTGTTCGAAAACGAAACAATGAGCGTACTCGGACTTTTGGACATCTGCGGGTTTTTTTTTGTTGATGATGATGATGATGATGATGGTGGTTGTGTGCGTGACGCGATGGTGGTTCCGTCATTGTGACGTCATGGCGTCGGGTCGGTCGGACGCCACCCACTTCGGTTGCGGAAGTCGACGGATTGTGTGGGTTTTCGAGTCGTTACCTGTTGGTGGTTTTCGGATTCGGTGTGGATGTGTTTTTGTGTCGTGGGTCGGCGATAAGAAGTTTGTGGGTCTTTTTTGTTTCGATCTTTGATTTTATTGTATCGGTTAGCGCCATTGATTGGTACAGCATTCGCACTCAAGAATCCAACCTTTTAAACTTTTATTTAAATTTTTTTATGATTTCATTAAAAAATATTAATAAGTCAGGTAAACCCATGTTATCTATTACCTGTTACCTAGTTCAGGTATTCATGGTACTTACATTCAGAATGATTTATAAAAAAAAATAAATGTGTACTTAAACATCACCAAATGTGAGTATCAAAGTCAAATTGATGAATATACAGGTTTTTTTACTCAAAATTAGCACTTTTTCATTTCAAATTGACACTATTTCCATTCAAATTTGAATCGAAATAGCGTTAATTTGAATTGAAATAGTGTTAATTTGAAATGAAAAAGTGCTAATTTGAAATGAAATAGTGCTAATTTTGAGTAAAAAAACCTCTAAATTAAATCTTTTGAGGCATACAATTTTAGACAAAAAAGTTCGGCACTTATTACGTTCACGGGCGTTGTATAAGGTTGAATTTGGAATGTGAAAGCTGTAGGTAAAAAAATCTACTATTATCACAATATTTTTAGTCATCCCATATGAATCACTTGTTTAAAAAAGTCACTTATCACTACAAAAATTCAACATCAACATTTTCGAAACTTTGAATCACCCATATCCCGGATCACACTGTTCGCAATTTCCTCGTTTACACCGCCATACAGTAATCCCCCTTATAACGTCTCCGGCGTCCCCCCTATAACGTATTTTTTTCAAATGTATTTAAATTAAAATTTTTTCGAAATACATTCGAAACATAAAAAAAATAAAAAATGAAAATGTTTCATTGATTTCCTAAATTCCCCCCTATATCGTCCTATCTTGACGCTATAGAGGAGATTACTGCAATCCACTCCACACTCCACGAGCAGGTACAGCGAACCTATCACACTCCGCCGCGACGACGCTCGTGACCTATTTTCGCTCTCGACGAGTGTCCCTCCTCGTTTTTGGGTCAAGTTGTGACCCGGACGAGCTCGTCGGCCGCCTGCTGCTCCCCGTCTCGGACTCTCGCCGCCTGTCCCGAAATAATCCGGCGGGTAAACAGTTCGAATCGAGAGCGCGGAGCTTAGCGCGCGCGCAAATGACCCGACCGATGACCCGTTTTCGGCTGGACAATGTCCATTCATCGGGTCGTGGAAGCGATTGTTTTTTGGCGTTGCGTGGGCGGTGCTGTTGCGCAATGTTCGATGGTTTTTTGGGGAACTTTTAATTTGTTTGGGATTTCGTCGCACGCTTGCTTTTACCCCGTCGTCGTAATGTTTTTGAATGGGTTTGTTTTTTATTACGTGTGTGCCGTTTCAGGGGTGTGTTTCTTGTGGCGTTTTGGAGTTTTCGATGTTGGTTTCGAATCGGGGAATTTGGGGTAAAATCTTTTGTGGGTTGCTTCGCTCCGAAGTATTCGCTTCGTGCTTCGAATTAATTTTTAAATTATAAAGAAAAAATAAATAATATAAAGGAGACTTGTCTAATTCCGTGATATTAAGCGCTTGTTTGTATTCTATTGTAAAATAATTAAAAAAGTGCAATCATAGAGTATTAACTTTTGTTTCATTGAACCATTATTTAAATATTGTAATTCATTTCTAATTTCCTCAAATGATCGAATCTTTGATGTCTAATTCCATGATAATATACGCAATTTAAAAAAAAAACGCTTCATAATATTATTTTGGATAATGAAAATATTAACATTGAAACGTTCCCCTCTCTACAGTTTTTACACTTCAAATTCAATGTTTTACACTTCTAATTGAATAAATAAACGAATCACATCCATAGCAATGAATCGCATTGTTTGCTATGATTATGGTCTTAATAATACTTTCCTATAGTTGAATTTTAAGTGTCAATCATCAAAGTTGAAATTTAAAATATAAGACGTTGAATTCAAAGTGTAGAAAATTTGATTTGAAGTGAAAAAACTGTACTATAAATTCTTATTGATTTCATTGTATTGTTGAAAACGGTCTAATATTTTCCTATTAAATTTAAATTTTAAAACATTAAATTTGAAATTTTAAAACTGTGACTATATCATCACACAGTGAAAAAGGATAACGATAAAAGTCAATACAATCTAATTTTTGGACAACTTTAATTACTAATATTCCTGCTCAGATTAAAAATCAGTTGCTCCACTTGTTCTGAGCTCTTGCTCCAGCTCCAACCCTGGTACAATCGTATTTATAGAACAATTCCCTTTAAAAAATTCGATTTGAGGTCGTCCTTGAACGTTTTTGTGTGTTGATAGGGGTTGCTACACCCCTCGCCAAACTCACGGATCTTCTGCAACTCCGTTTTGTGTCCCTACCGATTTCATAATTCGCTCTCACCCTCCCATTGTGACGTATCCGAAAAGGGGAGAACGTAACCCTTTTCGTGTACACTCTGACGTCGAATTCGGTCGATTCTGTCACACCCCTCCCACCTATTATTGCGAAAGTGTTGCGTGTTCACAACTCACTGTTACGGAAATTATTAATTTGCATTAAACGTTTCCATTAATTTAGTGACGCAACCCGACCGGGATAAGCTCGCTTCATTTTCTTGACCCATTTTCTCCGAAACAACGCGCAAACTCTGGATATGTTACAATTTGGTGGGTGTCTACTTCGTTTATGGACGAACAAACTAGTTTGTTTATACACTTTGTAACAGCTCTAGTTAATGTGGTACGAAAATTTAAGTATTTTGCAATCAGATAACGCTCTTATGCTAAATATCAATAAGTTGGAAATTGGTATGTCAACTAATAATCGAGAAATACGCGTAGTATCTAGTCAGTTTGAACTTCGAGAGTTTGTTTTGAACACGTTTTCCCAATTCAAGCTAAATCGCTAACCCAACCTAACCCAGTTCAGATGCAATTATATGTAGGTAAAATTTGACAGTTGACATTCAAACTAAAATCGATAGTTCGGGTACACCCAAACTAGTATGGGTGTAAACAAACAAAAGTTTACACTTGAACTGTGACAGATACTTTTCTAAATGTGGAAAATTCCCGTCTTACACCTGCCCTTTTGAAAGCATGTGTTGCGCAAGTTCACACGGCAGATGCATCCCCGTTTATTGAACTGTTGCAGATGCACTATGAATCGTGCGTGTCCTTGGTGTCTTTCGTCAGCTACCTTTCTCGTGTGTGCTTCGGACGAGTCCCAGATGCGGACGAAACTCAATCTGCCAAAACACACACAGGTGGTCGTGCTCTTTGTGGACCCACGATGCTTACCTGTGTCTCATTGTGTGCGATCGAGCCTCTCAAATCCCGCATAGCGTCGGTTCACGTTTTGTTAACGAGACGTCGTTCTTCGTTCGTTCCGTGACCAAAAGGATTTCGGGCAAAAGAAAAACTGAATGCCCCGCAAAAAAGTAGGGATCGTCTTGTTTCTCCGTATTATGGACGGGCTCGCATTTCGGTGACGACAATGTGCGCGATTTCCATGATTTATTACGTTCTGTTGTGACTTTCAGTCTTCGACAACTATATTTGTTTATTTATTGGTCGTAAACTATTTTTTCGCTCCATTTTGGTTAAACGTCGTCACCGTGACCCAGTCGTAAATCATACAAACAATTCGGAACTAAAATCCGTCCGAACGTTTTGTTCTAGATTATTTATGAGCAACCTTTTTTTTCGTTCTGTATTAACTCACTTCCTCGAAAGAAAGCTTTCTACGCAGGTAGCGTGGGCGTACAAAGCGATCGGACAGCTGGTTTCGTACGAACACTTTTTGCCTTCGAAAACGTCCAAGAAACTCCCAACGATAATGGAACGAAAACATCTGTACTTGTGAGCAGGTGATATCGACACATGCGGCACACGTCCACCGAAATCGCTCGACAAATACTTCGACGATCGGCTGAAAAGCAACAATTTGCATAGTCTGGGACCTCCAGTGCCCGCATACCTCGAGTGGGGGGTAGGGTGGCATCCGAGGGGTAGACAAGGGCATCGGCCCTCGTCGGCGAACGGGGCAGATTCGTGCCCGGCGTCACGTAGGCACCATTGCAAGCCTAGGTACATCTGCACGGGGATGTTCACCCGGCACGATTATCGACCGGCTGCTTCGGCTTGGCTTTTAACGCTTTTTACGTGAGTTGTCGTCGTGTTTCTGCGTGTGTATGTTTTCGGGTTGGAGGTTTTGGAATTGGAGTGTTCGGAGTTTGATCGTGGGTGGTTTTGGAGATGGTCGTATAGTGTCTTATTATCGGGATCGATCAAAAGAGTATTTTTTTGTAACCTTATTTCAAATGGATACTCGACCCGTTCGGGTATCCACTTTGTTTTTGATACTAAAATTTTGTATTTTACCGTTGAAAAAATCGCAAAAGTGGTAGGATCGTCGTTTGGTTGATTTTTTGTCGATTGGCATAGTCAGTTTTTGAATCGGTTCTAAAATATATGAAAAATAGGGGTCGAAAATGTCACTCTCCAACCACACTGAGGATATCCGGGTATCCATCTATATTGTTTCACTATTTATATCGAATTTTTAACATAAAATATTAAAATATTTAATAACACTTTTTACATAAAACGCGTCCGAAAATTTGTGAGTATTTGAGAGTAATTTGTGAGTATTATGAGTACATCGAAATTTCTATAAATGGTTAATTCTAAGTAATTCTTTTTTTTTTCTTTTCTCGTTTATCCGTATTTTTAGCTATATGAATCATCCCCGTTTAGTTCGGATAATCGAGGTTCTACTGTATATTGAAACATTGTATTGATTGTGAGTGGTGTTTTTGAAGATGATTTGATTTCGTATTGAAAGTGGTTGTTTTTCTCCGTTGAGATTATTTCACAATTATCCACATATTGTTTTGTAACAATTACGTTTTTATATCGTTGTTTACTATATTTACAATCTTTACAAATTCTTTTATGAATGAAAACGTTGTTTTCTTTTTTTTTAGATATGACCATCTCTGGTAAAATTCATTACATTATTTTGCTGACTCATTCATAGATTAGTTTTAGCGTTGATGGGATAAATTTGAAATTATTTTTGAATATGATTCATTGCAACCAAACGAAAAATATAAATGGTTCATTGATGTTTCGCGATATCGAACAGTTCATTTATTTCATTTTGACCACGCAGTCGATTCGCTTCGTTCAATTGCTCTTGTATACAAATATTTGAATCAACTTTTACTCATTCATCGATTCATTTCAGCGATAGATTATTCCAAAATTCAGTTCAAACAATCATACACGATATAAATATTTCAATACAATTTCCGAATCCGCATTTTTCACCGTCGTCCGACCAAACCGCAACTTCCGCTCGAATCCGCACACAATCCTGAAAAAAAAAACTATTTCTAAAACAATTCAGGTATTATTATAACATCCATGCAGGGGGATACGAAATGCTCCAATTATCCGAGACTCTTATTTTTGCACCGAAGACCTCCCACTTTGCCAAAACTGACCGAAACCAAAACCGAGCGGGAGTCTGTCGATTTTCAAAAAATAACCACAATTAGCGCGCTAATTTTTTTCTAATCGCGAGCGACCCAGTTACTCTAATCGTATTTATTTGCCTTTCGAGTTATAACTGAAACGTCAGCATCGTAAAAGCAGCTGATAGCGCATATTCGTGTTAAGGACGCGCACCATTTGTTGTGTACGTGATGATTTTTTTTTTGTGTGCAATTGCGCTCATCGCATTTGTAAAAGTGCATGCAATTGACTTTTGCATCATTTTATCTGTCGTGGGTGCATTTGCAGCGTTTTCCCATTCACTTGTGTCGAAGGTTTTCTGTTTTTCCTCGTGCTTTTCTCGTTAGGAGAATAATGTGAATATATGAGACGATGTTGTGTTGTTGTTTATTTGTTGGGGTTTCGTTTGATATGGCGTAATTTTATCAGATGCGACGTTAATCTTGCGGTTGACCTTTTTATTTTGTTATTGTTTTCTTGTTATGTTTCTTAAATCGAGGGTGTAATGATATTAAGATGTAATATAATTTCGTTATAAGCAAACTTCGTATGTCCACTTCCTAATACTGACAATAAGAACATTCATTTTTCGAATGGTTTTATCCATGTATAAACAGCACTTTTTCTCGCTTAACTTCTGTTATGATTTTTTAAAACGTTTCGAATGTGATATGTATGATTTACGTTTATTAGAATTAGACTGGCTCGATTCAAAATTTGCAACGAGTGGTAATACTGTTGACACGCCGAATACGTATAAAAGCAGTGTGAATTTTATATTGAGCCACTGTAATTTCGTCGTTCATGCGAGTCAGACGTTTCACCTTTTAATGTCTCAATATTGCATTTCAACTTAAATTTTATCTATTCATTTTTTTTCGTGTCCGGTTTTTACATGGGTTGATGGTATTGGCGGGTGTTTTTTCGACACCCAAAGAGAACTTTGAGGAGGTTACCACCTTGCTCAACTGAAACTGAAACAATCACTGAAGTGATTTCCCGATACATACATGCTTCAGTGATAGGATGTACATAGGAAGGAGAGAGGGGAAGGAGAACCGATTCAAACACGCGTTCTGCGCATACTGTGTACCGATCGTCGACGACCGAATTTAATTATTGTCACAATCAATCTCAACGCCGGCGCACATTAGATTATAATTTGTATGGCGATCGATAGATAGGGCTTGTAATCGCAACCATTTTTTGGAATCGTCTCATTAACGAGAGATTTAACTTTAATTTTTCGACCGAATTTGAGACGATCGAATAGATGTTAAAAACGGAATCTTACTCTTTCCATACTCGCGTCGGTGCTAATACAACGGACGGACGCCAACGTATCGCTCGAAAACCAACAGTTTGTCATTTAAAATAAGTATCGCAAGTGCTCGATAGATGGGCTAAATGTCAAGGTGACATCGTATTCGCGTATATATCTCATTGTCAGTCGTTACGATACGTGATGATGGCGTGATTAAGGAAAATTAAGGAAACGTCAAATGTCATCTATTTGACATTAGAATAACTTTTTCAATTTGCTCTATTTACCTTATAGATATGTCGTTGAGAATGGTCTCGAAGGGATTGCGTCCATTCTGCATAATATTTGTATATTTTACACGCGAGTTACGATCTGTCATTAATGAGATCGTCACGTGTATATCAACACATCATAAACACATCATAAACAAACACCTTATTTTGCGCAACTTTGAAATTTCAGGTTGATACGTTGACGTCTGTCCGTTGTATTAGCATCGAAAAAAATATTATAATCTTTATTTATAGTGTAAGCTTTGTGTATTGAGGAATAGAAGCTGAAATTTTTAGGTAAATCGTAAAAAAAATAGTGTACTTATGGATCAACTTCAAACCGTTTGAGATAGTTTAATTTTCATGATAATAGAAATTGCAATTTTTTTCAGTTTTTTTTAATCAATTCTCTAAATTTTGATTACAAAAAAAAATTGTGTATAGTTCATTTCATTCTGAAATATAATTAATTTTATTGACGCACAATATTTGTTTTGGTTTTAGTGAAATTATTGTTATTTATGATTATTCAGACAGAAATATTATATAAATTTTAAAAAACTATTTCTAGTGAAATGAAATTATGTTTTTTTAATGAAGATCTCTTGACTACATATTGTAATGTAGAAAAATGAATGCATAGTTGAAAATCATGATGAGAATGTTAGATATTGTGGAATGAGCAAATGTCAATGAATTGTTAACATTTTAGAATGAATGAATATAAAAAAGTACATTTAAGAATATTAGAAAAAGATATGAAATTTTTTTAACAAAAATGGGATCAAAAAACTTCTAAAACTTACTTGTAGACATAAAAATCAAAATGAACCAAAAAAAAAATCAACATTTAAGAACAAATAAATATATTCATATAAAATTTACGTTTTTCCAAGCAGTATCGTTAACTGGTATCACACGAACACTTTCTACCATCACTAATTGACGATAAAAATTTAACTGTCGCAAAATAGTTGTGAACAACTCATAAGCTCTATGTAAAGTAAACCTTAGCCACCCCTGTAGGAGACATTCGTTGTGCCATTATTTGCAGATAAGGAGTTTCCCGCGCCGGCTCCTCCTCCACCATCGCGAATATACCTGCCCTTTCCACCATAAGAAGGTCCGGGGGCAATTTCTCGTATCTCCGATCCGTCTTTTGGAGTCAGATATCCTCGGTCCGGTGAGTCTGAACTCCGGGACGAGTGCGTTCGTCGAACCCTTTTCAAAAGTCGTGCGCTTTTTTTTCGATGTTGGCATTGTCCGCGTCTCTCATCTGGGATCTGCGCGATTCGTTTCTTTGTAGTTGGAAACTAAGGTTTTTGTCGTCCGCTTAGAGTTTGGATACGATCTGAATCTGTGTCTGCAAAAAATGCAATGTGCAAGAAGTTCTGTAAAAAGGGCGTCCCACAGTATTCTGAACGCCGCAATTATGAAATGTTTTATCTCAAAATTTCTGGGGATAAAAGAAAACGTAGCGTCTATAGATCTATTTTGTACGAGATTGGAAAGTCTGTAATTTAGTTACATAATTGAAATCTTGCCAGGCTTAAAATTTGATGAAAGCATTTAAAATTTAATCAAATGTACGTAGTACAAAATTGAAATTGTGCACGATATAAGCGCGTATATAAATCTGTGCGTAGGGAGATGCTCGAAATCCGGCTCGCTCTTAATTTCGTAGCTAATATAATAAAATGTGCAGTAAAACTCGTTCACGTGTACCATTTGTGAGTCATTATATCGGAATTATGATCGCTCGGTTCGTTTCCCCTCGTCTTCCCTATTTCACCCTCCAGACAACCCTCGGGAACCTTTTCCAACCTCCATTCTACGGACATAAAAACCCTCCGCCACCTAACATCCGACCATATTTCCCTTTTCCTTTTATCTCTCGGATGGTGCTTTCGTCTGACTCCTCCGCCACAATGCAAACCCGGCTCCTGCAACTTCCTCGGATAAATTTTCCGATTCGACCCCGAAATCCCATCGGATGACGATATCGAATGCAGTTTTCCACATGCCGAGGATTCGGTTAGTTGAAAATCTGACGAAGTGGGCGGTGGGTGGGTGGGCGGTGGCCGCTCCCCGATGACTGTGTGGTTATAATTTTTTGCGTCGGTCCTTTTTCGAAGAAAAAAATTAGGGTGGTCGAAGGGCTTCGTGAAAAGCTTTTCGGTGTTATCTTTCACTTTTTATTTCCTTGTTGCTCTATCACTCAATATCCCATTCATTGTGCTTTTCTTTTCTCTTTGAGACTCTTCTCGTGATACGTCGCAATTATTCACGAGTGAAATTTTCTTTTTTTTGCTCGTTGCAAATTGTTTTTTTATTGAATGTGAATATTCATCATATTATTTTAAATTATTATGTTCGAGGAAAAACGTTTCAATCAGTTCGAAGGCTTCCCGAAACATCGTAGTTAGAGAAACTGTCGTATAAATATTTGCGTCTTACCTACTCAATCACAGTTTGACAAGTTAAATAACTATTTGAAATACGTTGGTCAATAGTTTGATTATAGCCACTATTGACAGAAGATAACACAGTTTTGACGTGAATCAATAAGAAAGCACGAAATTACTGTAATTCTAGATAAACGTGTTGTTTCTTTCGGAAAATTCGAGTGTTTTTTTTTTCCTTTTGGTGTTTATATATTTTTCCTTTATACAAATCTTTGAAGATGTGGAAACGTGCGAGCAAAAGCCTTACACGTATGCGAAAATCCCCTTAAATTTTATTAATATCGTACACGTCGTGGCGTCGAAAGCTTCCAGTTCGCGTCAAGGCTATTGAATTATGCGGTCGAGTTCAGAATGACGAAAAGGCTTTATAAAAAATATCAACTTCCACGATACTGCATATAAACTCATTTTCATATTAAAAAGAAACATATTCAATACAAATTTTCTATATATTTTTCTCTTGTATAATATTTCAAAAAATTTCCAATCCAACAGAAAAAATATATATTTTATTTTAAAACTAACGAATTCGATAAAACAATTTAAATTTATGTTACATTTCAATAATATATATTTTTTTTAATATTTAAAAAAATATCAGATACATACAAAAATACATTTTATGATTCGGTCGATTTATCGAAAAACTGTCATTTTCTCACATCAAGATACCACATCGAACTTTTGCACTTTGCACATAAACATTCGGAAAAATCACATAAAGAACACGCAGATACGCGTGTACGGAATTTTATTAAAATCATCCCCCGAAGGGTGTATGTGTGGTCGAATTGAAGGGTGCAGAGGTTTCGGGCTTATCTAAGCGACGCTTACCCCTATCCATTATGGAGGCTTCGCGTGGAAGCCTCGCAATATTAGATTATTCCGTGAGACGGCTACCAATTCGCGAGAGCACGCATGCACTGAAAATTTTGCTGAAAATATATTCGAGATGTCTTAGAATAGTGTGTTTGAGTTCGATTTTGGAAATGATTTGGGTTTTTGGTCCATTTTGAATAGATGTGTTGCAATTGTTTTAATTCAATTTGATGCATTTTCAATCGTATACAAAGTATGTTTAAGGTATTCTAGTTTGGATGCTTAAATTTCGTGCATTTTTCCCGTAGAATTAAAAAAAATTAAAAAAATTTTCGCTATGATTTTTTTTCTATAGTTTTTGTTAATATTTAAAAAATACAAAATAGTTTTGAAAAAAAAATCAAAAATTCATCGAGTTTTGGGGTTGTGAAGTGGGGCCTAAAAAAATGTTTCGTGTTTGTCATGATTCCAAACCTCGTAATGTTCAGAAATGAAAAAAACAAAAAAAACCAACTTAATTAGTAACGACATCGCTATTTGCCGAACCATGGAAAAAAAAATTAAATTTCTTTTCGCAAAATGGCAACGATTTAAAAAAAAAATTTCAACCTCTTTTTTGACCTTCACGAATTTTTTAAAAAAAGTAAAAAATATTTTTTTTCAAAATCCGTGGTTCGCCTTCTAGAGGAATATACAAAAAATATTTTTCCGAAATTTTGAGTAAATCAATTAATTAGAACTTAAGATATCATGACAATCAGGTTGAAAAAAGTAGTTTCGAGGAAATCACGTTTAATGTTTCAGGCAACGTAACTGATTCATACATTCGGCCATCGCAAAAACAGCTGTAACTCATAAAATAATGCTAATTTAAAAAAATTCTATTAGGCACATATTTTTAAAGGTCTAGACTATAAGAATATGAAAAGAAAAAAAAATTGATTTTTTCGAATTTCTAAACTAGAATAGCCCCTTAATGTAAATGATTTATATTTGAGGGACTCGGCAGTAAATAGTGCTAAGCAACATTTGTCACTTTTGGAGATATTAAAAAAAACAGTTTACATGCAAATTTAGATGCAAATAAAACTAGGAATAACCCGACATAGTACTGTCATCTTTTGAGAGAATGTGGAATTATTTATTAATTTCTTTAGTAAACGTACTAATTTTTATAGTAAATAAATGAAACTCAATTTTATAATTTTGGCACTTGTCATTGTTTTCTACCGAGCCCTTCATTCTATACAAAATTTCATATATTTAAAAAAATATCAATAGATTTTTCTTTTCAATTTTTATGATTCCATAATTGTTTTTCGATACAAATTCAACAAATTTCTATCGATTACAATCGAAATAAGTTTTTATCGAGTACATCGTTACTTATAGCTGTGTCCTTGTAATTATTTGGGAGTGAATTTTTAATATGTGCGATTTACGCTCGCAGCTGAACATTGTCGGGCGGCCATCTTGAGCGTCGGCTGCCGCTACATTTTTCAAATCCTCAGTCTAAGTGTTATGCGAAAACTTTCTTCATCACGATCGTTCGTTGTCTTCGGGTTTTAGGGCTCTCAGGCGATTATTGCTTAATCTTGTCGTCGTTTATTGCGCGTATCGAACGAGACCAAATTGCGGATTTTTTGCGTCTACGAAAAAAACTTTGATTTTCTTTTTTGCACGCAGATCCTGTTTGAAGTTTAATTAGTTATTATTTTGCTAGAATTATTTAAAATTAAAAAAAAATTGAATTTATGCATATTAATGTAAATGATGCATAACTTTAATCAATGCCTAATTACTTTAATTTGCGATTGATATCTTCCATGTGAAAGTTTCATTCATTTCAATCCTTCTTTTATTGTTTCTTTTATGCGAAAGTTAGACGTTATAACAATTTTTATATTGTTTTCGATCAATAATATTATTATTATAATAGATTACTGATCAGTTTGATAACCATGTTATATTTCAATAAACTTTTACGACTAATACGTTCAACTAGGCATTCTGATTTCTCGATGATTTTCATTTCTCGAGAAATGGGAATCCTCGATTTTGGCATTTTTCCCGAGAAGAAACCCTACGTTCATCGTATTCAAATATTATACATGCTTTTTTAAATATAAAATGATGAACTTTTATCAAAAAATTATAGCTTAATAGATAAAAAGTATCGACACCAATCTTGAACCCATTTACTTATCAAGCCATCACAGCTAACACTTCGAAAAATCATATGCATAAAAAAAATTACAACATATACTTAACGACTATCTAAAAATTTCGAATTTATAATAACCAACCTTTAAATAATTCCAAAATCCAAAAACCAAACGAGCACGAATGCATCACGAGCACACATTACGCAACCGAGGGTCGTCGACATCGGAATCGATACCGCCAGAACACCCTGTAGCCCGAGTTCTTCGCGTATTTACACAGAGCACCTCTCTCTTCATACAGGGCGACACACCCGAACAACAACAACAACAAAATATATATATTTATATTATAATAGTTGCGTGGAAGCCTTCGCTAGAGAGACGCATTAATAACGGGGCGGCGACAGCGACCCGTCAAACCGTCGAGACAACCTCCCGTTAACTCCCCAACGCATTTGAAAGTATAATTTGGACGTCGTCGTTTGGCCCAGTTAACACCTTAACCGGGAACGGCTGTTTACAGTTTCCATTCCGTCGGAGGCTTAGCGTTGGATGGGGCTTTTATTGAGATTTGTGGCTTTGATTTTTTTCGGGCGGGTTTGTCGTTTGGATGGATTTATGATTGTTGAGCTTGGGTTTTGTGTTGTGTATTGGACTTTATGTTGTGTTTGAGAAATTTGGAAATCAATCGTTTTTTTATATGATGTTTTGGAAAATGTGATATTTTGCTTCGGTTCATTATCTGTTAAATTAAATTTAATGTGTTTTTATGCCAAAAATATATATTTTTTATTCACGAGAAATTTGATAATGCTTCTACGACTTGAACGGTTTAATAAAAAAAAATTGACGTGATAAATTTTATATAAAAATGATTTTCAAATATATTATAGGTTCAATTTCTAAAATGAGATATTCGAAAAATATATTAGTGATTGTGTTCCGATTGCTTTTCGTGCCGAATGACCATAAAGTTTAGCATTCATGCGAGTCGGTTTGTGTGTAAACGATAAATTGCCGTATTGTTTTATGATATCTGGTTTTTTTTACTGTTTTTTCCAAGTTCTGTATGATTATAAAGCATAAATTTTTAGGATTTCATTGTTGTTGCGTTTTTGCGGTACGTGGAGCTTTTACGGTTTCGTTATTCGTGCGCAAACGGCGTGGATATTAAGCTCGGTTATACAAGTGAGTGCTATTTAATATATAGCATACGTAAATTCTACAAAGCTTTTTTTATCGTATACGAAATTGTAACACGTATTTGATAAAATATCCATAATAATATTTTCTGACGAAGATAAAATTTTCACAGAATGGAAACGATCAAATTTTCATTTTTTTTGAACAAAAAAAAAAACATATATTATACATTCGCAGCTTTAATATTAAATTAAATTAAGCATACGTTTAATGTGGCGTGTCTAATCCCCGCGTGTCCGTTCAAGTAGGTGGTGTTTAGAGAACACCTTACGCCACGACCCCGACAATAACAACCCCTCGACGCTTTCCCTGGAGGGTAGTAGCGCAAAACGGGTGCGATAATCGGCTTATGAATAGATTAGCCCGTGTGCATATATTGCGGTCAAACTACGAACCGTTAAGCCGTTTCTGTAACTACCGGACCACCGAACCACCAAGGAGCCAACAGGTAGCCCTTAAGGATCTGCATCAACTGTATTGATTTACCCTTGTTTGCGTTGAATGAATATTTCATGGTGATTAAGAGTTGAAACCGTCAAAAAATTTCAAGTCGATGGTCTTAGTTTGTATGCGTAAATGATTATTTTAGTTGATGTGTAATAAATGGTTGAATTGTCATGATCTTAAATTGAAAAATATGTAAAATTTAAAGTTTTAGAAATATCGTATTGTCTGTGGTGCGTGCCGGTGTGCTTTCTCTTTTGAAACTAACCAGACGGTAACGTCGATCGCAGTTAAAGTTCGCCGTTTCGGTTAACGCACCGTCGGTTTTAACTTTGTTTCGTCGAACCGCAGCTCAGCATTGTGTATTCAAATTGTCATATTGCTTCAAATTAAATGAATTGTGATTCAATTTGTAAGTTTTAAAGAGCCATTTCTTGTTTGCGATACGATTTTCAGGAATCAAACGAAATATTATAATATCCGATGATATGAAAGTTTCTTCGAAATTGTTATAATTGAATAACTTTCAATATTTTTTCATGCATAATATAAACCAACGTCCAACTCAATTAAACAAAAACCTTTGTAGAACAAAGTTATATTTAAATCATAAAAAGCGCACAAATTAAAACAGAAAACTCAAAAGCTCTTTCACACCGCACAAGAGAGGTATGCAAGTATCCTCAGGCAGGGGCGTCGACGTCGAAAGCGTCCGCTTGACAGACGAGCTTTCAACTACACTTTTCAGACAACACTTTCATACTTTGCGAACAAGCTACTCCGCCGAAAAACAAAAACACACACACACCCACAAAAAATGCGGACTTTCGAAACGCGAGAAGTTGCTCCTGCAGCCTCGCGTCCGGATCGATCTCATTTTTGCCGTCGAAGAACTTTTCTTTTCGCGGCTGCGATTTTTCACACAGCGCATCCGCCACTTTCCCGTTTTCCTCTCGCCGGAGGCTCTCGTCGTTTTTCTTTCGGCCGGGTTTTTCGGTGTTGTGTTTGGAGCATTGCATCGTGTGTGCATCGCAACCCCGCGTCCGCATACCAAGTGGTCGGAAATTGAAATTTTCCCCCGGCTCGTCATTCGGAAAAAGTTTTCCGGGTGGAAATTGCGACGTGCATACGTTTTCGCGTCGATTCGCGCGGAATTGAACTTTTGAGAATAAAGAAAGTTGGATGGCGAGACGTTGCGCTTATGTTAATGTCGGATTTTCATATGAAATTCGAAATAAATGCATCGCGTTTAGAATCGGTGTGTCGTGTTATGTACAATTTAAGCTTGAAAAACGATCCTATGGATAAAACGAGTCCCCTTTTCGGGGAAATTTATGGAATGCTTATCCCCCAACTCAATTTGCGCATCCAACGTTGTAAAAAAAGATAAAAATGTTCGCATATTTCACACGTCAAAAATAGAATCGGGCGTGAAGTGCAATTCAATATCATTACCCTCAGTTCGACGTTTTCCCTCAGAATATATATATACGTGTAGATAAATGATACGTATACTCGTGAAAAGGAAATGCATCTTTTCTCAATCGGATTGTTCGTAGAGAAAAAAACAGAAGAAAAGAAAATCCGTTCGAGAATTTGGAATTCTAGAGAATTCGGTTCGAGCGAAATGCGAATTTCGACATGCGGGAATGTTTGATACCGTTTTTCAAACGTATTAAATCTAACGATTTCTATTCTATTAAATTTGAACTATATTATATAATAATTTTACATTCATAACAACCTATTTAATTTTGATATCTCATCCAATTTTCAAATTTTCATAACCATTAAAATAAAATCAATATCAATCAACCGAATACTCACGAACCAATTCCGAACACATCAAGCAAAAATCCCACGACGTCTAAATTACCATATCGCATCAGAAGGGGCGTCTCGTTCTATTTGACGGAAGCTTCAGACACGGGATAATAAGAGGGAATCTCGTCATGCAGCCTCCCCATCCAGGAAGCTACGTCCCTGCACCCCCAAGGGCCCAAGGACGAGGCGAAGGGTCCTTTGTTTGCGTTTTCTATCAGGTGTCTCCTCGACGGTACAACGCACGCACAAACAGTTCTGCTAAGCATGTGTTTCTAGTGGGCGGATGAGTGGGTGGGTGGGTGGTGGGCGGAGGAAACGACCCTAGTTTGTATTCGATTGAAACATCGGTCGTTTGATCTTTTAATTTGAAGTGCGGTTTTGAGTCGAGGACGGATTGTTGGGGTCGAGTGTGGTTCGAACGTGTGGTTTTCGGAAGGTTTGTGTTTGGTTATGATTAGTCAATTGGTTTTGAATGTTGTATATGGTCAGGGATTGGATGTGTTTTTGTTATGTGCAACAATTTAATGATGGATCAAGATGTTTTTGCTCCGCTCCAAAGACCCTGATTGAAACGATCATAACTAATCAACAAAATGAACCGAACAATAACTAAAAACGGAATCAAAAAACTCAGAGCAAGCTTAATTTTCGAATCACCCTTCACAATCTTTGCCGAATATAAAACGCTCCCCCTATTCCGGAGAAGGGTTTAAAAACTCCGACAAAGGTGGAGCAGGATCCGTCGCAAGGAAATACGGATAATTATCACCTTTAGAAAAGTGAGCTCCTTTCTTTTTCGGAGGCGACCTTCCCCTTCGACGAGCACTCGACTCCGTTCATTCTGCGGCCTTTTAAAATATTGACCCGCCCCTGTCGTGCACCAGATCGCTTAAAAAGATAGATAGGTGGCAGGACACATACACACTCGGGCTACGACCCTGACCCGTATCGAGCGACCCCATATCCTGGGTCTGGCACGTCCTGATGGCGAGACGAAGAAAAATGAGACGAACGCGCGTGTTTTATACGCGTCTCGGTGCCGAATTGAAGTTTATTTAGCCATTTTCGTCTCGCGGCTCCTTTCGCGATCGGATGTGTAATATTGTTCGGGGAGGGAATCGATGCGCGGTTGTGAAGATTCATCTGGGCTTGTTTTGGGTTATGTGTTTTGGGAAATTTTATTTTTTTGAATTTGGATGTAAAAATTTTGATGATTGTTTTTAAATCTAATAGTTTTAGCCATGTCTAATCTTTTAGTTTTTGATTCATATGTAGAACGATTTTTAAATGATGTTTGATTAAATACTAATAGGTTAAAAAGAAACATAACTATTTAGCTACTAATTCATTTAATTAGACTTGGCTTTAGTCGGTTTATTGTTCATCCAATCATATTCTGGATCACAATATTCTTGATGAGTTGTAAATCCATCTCGATCCGATTAATCATTATAGCTTAGTCAACTGAATAGCAATACAAAAAAAACATTCACTAGTCTATAGTTAGCCATTAGAAATTATAGAGTAATGAAGGTTTTGCACTATCAACCATACTACCATAGCTGGATAACCATTCTACCAAATACACTATCCAACTTATAGTATAAAAATTCAGCCAACTGGATGGCCATTTCATATATAAACGAAACCTTTCACTAACCAATATCATGATTTAGTCATTTAGATGGCTAAATCATGACATTGGCTAAATCATGATATGGCTAAATCATGACATTGGCTAAATCATGATATGGCTAAATCATGATATGGCTAAATCATGATATGGCTAAATCATGATATGGCTAAATTATGATATGGCTAAATCATGACATTGGCTAAATCATGACATTGGCTAAATCATGATATGGCTAAATCATGATATGGCTAAATCATGATATGGCTGAATCATGATATGGCTGAATCATGATATGGCTGAATCATGATATGGCTGAATCATGATATGGCTAAATCATGATGTGGTAAATGGTTAAATAGTCATATAACAATTACCATATAGCTATTAGCATATAGCCATTTAGATGGCTAAATCATGATAATTGCCACAATTTAGCTGGATAGGATGTGTTTTGAAACGTAGAAGTAATAATTATTACTTTTACGTCTCAAAGCACATCCAATCCAACACTATTCAATCAATATACTCCTAGCTTATTTCAAAAAACCGCAGCACCCAAACCGCGACAATAGGTCAACCCGAATCCGTTGCACATGCAATCCACACACCCCTACACCCAAAGGGGACGGCAGCAGATACGCGAGACGATTCATGGCCGGTATAAAATGGCAGTTGCGGCCGCCGCCTGTGTCTCGAACTTAATGTCTATAAACCCGGTTAAAAGGGAGCGAGCGGGACGGCCAGAAGGGGCTATTCGACCGCCTCGTCTCGCTCTGGCCTAATGCGAAATGGACGAGCGCGAGCGAGACAGAGCAACCGCAGTGAGCGTCTCAAGACCACGAATCAATAACCCGTCCGGCGAGCGCGGCCCCCCTCCTCCGCTTTTCCGAGCCCCCTCCCGTTTTTCCGACCCCTCCGTCCTCCTGGTCCCCGTGTGCCCCCCCCCCCCCCACGGTTAGAAGCCTTATTGTTTTCTGTTCGGCTTTTAATCAAAATATTATTTTCCCATTCGGGAAAATTTTCAAAGGAGACTTTTCGGTTTTGAAGGTTATGTTTGTCTTGTCTTGGTTGGTTTTTTTTGGGTCCGTTATCGTATGTTTGTGTGGTGTCGATTGTTTTTGAAAATTTTTGTATGAGTTTTCAATTTGTTACAGATTAAAAAAATATATTTTTTCTATTTTATGTATTGCATAATATTTGAAATTTATAGAAATTATTTTTGATGATAAATAATAATAAAAAAATATTTTAATTTTGAATAAATTTGTATCCATACAAATTCGGACTTACCAATTGACATTTAATAAAATTTATAGGTCAAAGTCTTATATTATTTTTAACTAGTATATAGGCCCGATGTTAATAACATCGGCTGTGTTTTGTTAAGAAACAGAAAACGATAAAATGTGAAAACGCGATTGTGTGAACTCGAAATGTGTACCCGATTTGAATATT
>JAOXNN020000050.1:2835561-2845677 GCA_028571205.2 Hydropsyche betteni | reverse complement strand
TTTGTTAAGAAACAGAAAACGATAAAATGTGAAAACGCGATTGTGTGAACTCGAAATGTGTACCCGATTTGAATATTTAATATTTAATTAATAAAATCAAAAAAGTTAATTTGTTATCATTTGTTGTCATCATCATCATCATCATCGTTCTTTTGAAAAGGAAAAAAAGTCGCGAGCGTCATTTGAACGGACAGGAGGACACACACACAGAAATCCGCTATTATATATAGGGGATATGAATAAATGACAATTTTTTTTTAAATAAATACGAAAATAGCATTCAATGTACTCCTAAGTCTCTTTACGCGAATACGTTCCAGAGACTCTCTATGTTATGGTTAATTGAAAATGGGTAAAAGCTATTTAATTTTAAAGCACAAATTTTCACAAAAAAAAACGTAAATTTTTGAAAGCCCTTCGAAACACCTGTCCATTTTCATTACACAACTATTGCGATAGATAAGAAAAAGACATTAGGCTTCGTTCATTGAAGAGTGTCACGCTCGCGAAACGATGCGCCTCGAAAATTCGAGGCCCCGTTTTTATTGCCCGCAGTAACAAATTCACTTTAGCCGCAAGCAATATCGCTTAATATATTTAACACTGCTTATGACTGAGTGTTGTCATTTATCTTCGCTGAACAAACTTGTTAGACACCGAAACCGTCCATTAAGAAGTTTTTCTATCTCTGTCTGCCGCGTAGACGAGACACCCAGAACTTTATCATTTTTAATAACGCCAATTTACAATGACGCTCCGTCTCTGCAGACGTCGAACGTTATGCGAAATACACTAGAGTCGCGATTCTGCGATTTTTCCGTTCAAAATTCTTTTTTCGATCCGCATATACAGTACATGATGATAAATATAACTGTTCTTAAATGGAAATTAATAATATGGTCTTTCAATAAGGACGCTCGAAATTTGTTAGGTTATAGCAGCCATGTTGTTAAAGTTACATCTGTCAAATTTGTTATCAATTATTTAGTAATATACGGCAAATCAACATGGAAGTTTATAGTGTTATAACGTGTGAAAATCAACAAATTTTATTGTAAATTTTAAAATTGAGCGTCCTTATTGAAAGACCCTTTATATTAACTTAATTAGATTAGTTAAAACCATAAAATACGATGCGTCACTCGGAGAACTCGCCTCCTGATCTATCTATAGTGCTTTATGGTTTTAACTGAACTAGTCGAATTAATATGTATTTACTATTAGCTATCCAAATATTTATTTTAATAATTGGTAATGGATACGTTTGATACTATTGAAATTCTATAAAATAAAATTGTATTGTATTTCCTGATTGCTTTATTGTATTATATAGAAAATGGGGAAAATCAATTCGCGCATAATTTGACGTCGATTTGTGTGCGTTCGGAAAATCGCGCGTCTCCAACCGGAACGGGGTAAAATGGAAGAAAAAGATAATTGACCGATTTCGGTTATTACCCGGAAAAATTGAAGAATCGTCCTCGTGAACGCCTACATACCTATCTTCTAATTTTTTCCGGAATATTAGATATTTTCTTTGCCTCCCTCTAAACGATCTAGATAGTCCTCTTTGTAAAATAATGGATTTTGTTTCGAACTTTGATTGCGTAACCGTGTATGAATTTATGACGCTAGAAAAAAATGGTTGATAATATGACGCTGCAACTTTTTATAGCGTAAATTTAATATTTATCGTTGTTTGATCTTATTGTGTCATTTGATATGGCGGCGTGGGCGTCTCTTGTGTGTGCTTTTAACTTTTCACGCCTACGCATTGAATTATGGGGAAAATATTGTTAGAAAACAACGAAAGGAAAATCGAGTTTCATGTTAAACGGATTCGGATCTTCTACAAATAAACGCTTGTATATAAAAAAAAAAGCGAAAACGTCGTTCAAAATAATTAAAGCAATGTTTGCTGTACGACGATCGAGCAAACTTAATTAAGACATGAAAGACATCGTACGTTCAAATCAACGTATTCGACTGAACATATAAAATATTCACTTTATTCATTCGTTATTTATTTATTTACTTATTTTAAGAAAATAATTTGAAATTCAAACGATTTCCGAAAAATATTTCATATTCAGTAGAAATTCAATTATCCGGATTAAATGTGGATTGAGATTGTACGAATTGAGAAAAATCTTTAGAATCAAGATTAGAAAGAAAATTAATGATAAAATTTTTTTGTGTGCATAACACAATATTTAAGTATTTTTAAAAGTATTTAATGTATATTTATTTTTTTTTTTTTTTTTTAATTTGATACTGCTATGATTTGTGAATATAACATTAAATCGTTATGGTAGTGTATTCATCGATTTCCAATATAATAATTATTTAAGTCCATCTGTGAAAAGTTTTATAAATCTAATTTTTTTAAAAGTAAAAATTGTTTTATTTTGTATAAAATATGTATTTTTTTTTTAAACAAATTATGTTATTATTATTTAAAAGCAGTAAGGATTATTAAAAAAAATCCAGTCAGGTCTTAGTTTGATCACCTTCATAGTTGTCTTGTAATATAATTTCGTTGCATAACTCATAAATTTTATGTAAAAAAAATCTTAAAATTTACTATTTAAAAGAATATATTATTTTTTTCTTCGATCCGAACAATCGAGGTGTAGATAGTAAAGGTTTTACTATGATAACCCAAAAAAATAAATAAAAAAAAACACATACAAAATTCATAAATTCTTCCAACACATACACAAAAAACTCCAATCAAAAAGAAACACACCAAACCAACACAAAATCAATCCCCAAAAGAGTCAATATTTGTCAATAGACCCAAACCGACACCCGATTGACGGCAATGCACCCCAACACCCATATCCACGGCTGCTCGGAATACCGACGAGTCCGGGACTCCGGTGATGGATATCCCGGGACGGGAGGCCCGCCCGTCCCGGGACGTTCCCGGGAATTTTAATGCGCCGCGTCCGAGGGCGTTGATAGAGACGGATTCGTAACACACTCCGGGACAGAGGTATTTATGCGAGATGCGACTCATCGATTGGATGGGTGAAACCGCTGACGCATCGTTGCGGTGTGTGTGTGTTTTCGGTGAGGTGATTGAGTGGGTTTTGGGGTGAAGGTCGGTGGGGGGAGTGATGTGTTAATTTGGGGTGGGGTTTTTTTATTTGTGTGCAGAAGATTGCGTTGAGGATGTGTGTGATTTTGTGTATGTGAGCTTCGTGAGTGTGGGTGGGTTTGGGGTAGTTTGTTTAATATTTAAAAGGATATGAGATTGAAGTTTAACTACTGTTGTGCGTAGCAAATTTTATACATAGTATATAGGCCAGATGTTAATAGCATCGGCTGTGAATTACGTAATTATATATAAAAAAAATTAAATCTATGCAAAAATATTTTATAACCGTTCCCGTCGATGCCCGTTTGTTATATATAGAGGTAATGAATAGGTCCGATGTTGATAACATTGGATGTGAATTTATAACCATACTATTATGTAATAAAATAAAAATTACAAAGATTATAGCCGTTATTATAATGAACATAAAGACTAAATTTGGAGGTCGCGATTTTCGAACTCGAGAATGATGTAAATAGTGATTATAGCCGTTTTTTAATGGGCATACAGGCTAAATTAGAATGGCAAAGTCAGTAGTAACATCGGGTGCCCGATGCCCGTACTCGGTTTGAATATTTAATATTTAAT
The DNA here is from genome assembly GCA_028571205.2 of Hydropsyche betteni. NCBI lineage: Eukaryota > Metazoa > Arthropoda > Insecta > Trichoptera > Hydropsychidae > Hydropsyche > Hydropsyche betteni. The sequence continues at coordinate 2,841,986 of JAOXNN020000050.1, read as the reverse complement.
TAATAAAACCAGTTCATTTAATACTGTCACAATTACGACATATAGGCAAAGCCAGAGGCAGTAGATAATAAGCATCATATTATAGATGTTAACTGTATACGCATAAAGACCATATTCGCGAAAAAGTCGCCATAGTCATTGAACGAACACACGAACACACACACAGAAACCTGCTATTATATATAGGGGATTCGATTTCATAAATGACGCATAGCATCTATATTGATTTGCGATCGTAAAAATTTTGTGTGAAATTCGGATTTGGATGTTCTTATGATGTTTATTTATTAGTCTGTATTGTGTCGGTTTGAGTCTAATAAATTCATTGAATGCATGGTTTAATGGAAGGAATAACGCCATTTCCTCTGTGAGGACTGTATGGATTTATGGTGATATGGTATATTCATCGATGGTTTTATGCTCATTGGAATCTATCTACGTTTCAATGGATCTCAACAGTACGTTTGTAACGTAATAGTTCAATTTTGAAGACACGCTGTATGTGACGGATCTATCATATATGGCTTTGAATATTTGCGGGAATTTCGAATGTACATAAATAAATTCCCCTTTACCGACGTTTCAATTGATTTATCAAAACACCTCACACATACAAAAATTATAATTTCGTTCTGATCTCCAAAGCGACATTCCATCAAACACCAAAAGCGATCATCCGCATCGAACCGAAACAAAGCCGATCCCTCCCATAAATAATAAATTTCATTTGAGTTTAGCTACCCCTGAAGTTCGTTTTCCCTTTTCGGCGAACACCATCCCCCGCAAAGTGTACTATAGACACGTTAGTCCTATATTAGAGTACGTGTATGGTGGCTGGCGCGTCGGCAAAATGACAAATGACAGCTGCCTGCCGCCTGTCAAATAACAGACAGATAATAAATGAGTCGGGATTGTTTATCATCAAACGGCGCATACATCATCGGTCCGATTCCTCCTTTCGATTCGTTCCCTATACTGCGAAGGATCGATACAGGAGGGATCGGAAAGTTTTTAAATTTAATTATATTTTTTGATCATATTCATATCGTTTCGATACGAGGTCGGCTCTCGGATAAGGTATATAGCTTAGACTCTCAATATTTGATGGGGAGACCTTGTCACAAAACGGGTTGACGATGATGATGATGATTCATATAATTATTTTTTAATATTCAATATTGAATCACTGAAGAACGCAATGGAAAATACTTCAGTTATTATTTCCCAGGATAATCGTTGAAAAGGTGGTAGCTTGTAAAAATCAAATTAAAATTATTTCAACCCTCTGTTACTCGCACGCATTTTTTTAATACCATTAATTGCAAGATGCAAGTAAATTAGGGTTAATAAATAACGCTTGACAGACGCCACACGAATAACAAAGAGTTAATTCTCTATTAACACATATAATTTTCATTCAAAATATTTTTTTTTAAATACACTATCCATTCCATAAATTTTCATAAAAATTGTATCATATTTATGAGCCATCTTGTATATCATAGTGTCGTGTGCTGAGAGAGCGGATTGATCACCCCTGATTATCAAGGGAGACACTCTCTGAGGATCGAGTGGGATTAGTGCCGACGAAAGGATTTTTATTATATATTTTTTTGGATCTTCATATTAATGTTCGATGCCTGAGTTTAAATTGAATATCTCGATAATGATATTAAGTGGTACTGGGTCGGGTTTTCGGATCGCGGCACTAAAATAAATAATACCCCTGCGATATCATCGGATGAAGTTGTTCATGCGAATATATATTATTTCACATCAATTATTAATTGCTACCGATAAAAATCACAAACGAAAATTCGCACAAGATCCAGCCAATATAAAGCCAGAGTTCGCAACCGCACGAGGGGGAAACTCTCGAACAAAACAATATATAAAATGCGGGAAAATCGATTTGAATTTTTCATCCAGACTTTTGTGCGTCTTAACACGTCATATCCCCGCTGCGAGACGCAAATGAGATTTAATGGGGAACAAAGCCCTTTCCTCTTCGCCTCCGGTTCGGGCCGTGATTATTGAAAGTGGGGATTCGAAGACCTTTGTCGTTCGAAAAACGGGGAGACACGTCTGAAAATTTTCTTTGAAGTCATCCATATTAATAATGCATGCCGAATCCAATTCCGTCGGAACGAAATCGTTCCCCCTTGTATGCTCGGTTTTTTTTTTTCGATAGTGAGGCGTGGTTGTGTTATGAAAAACTGTATACTTTCTATGGATTTATTTATCGGATAATATAAAGGTTAAGCGACTATTATGCGGTTAATACGTGGATATGGTTTGGTCTGTTGGATGATTCAATATCCAGTTTTGAAAGTTATGATTTGATCAAGGTAGCCAATTTTTGAGAATGTTAAAGAAGGGCATCGATTAAAAAAAATAAGTGTACAATCTATCGATAAAAATGTAACAATAATTAGGGCCGCAAGTAAATTTTTTTGTGATAAAATCTATATTATTGAAAACAGTGTAAAACTTCCTAAAATATAATACAATACATTGTTGAGTAATTGAAATTGTGTCTATAAATTAGAATAGAATTCTTTCCAGTATTTTTTACCATTTTGATCAAAAATAAAAATTTTCTCGTCAAAAAATTGACCTTTACGGGTGAAAATTTCAATTATTATCGTTTTTTTTATTTTTTTAAAATAAATCATTATTGTTCTTCATGTTTGATAACAATATAGAATAATTTTCCAAGAGAAGAACAAAAGAGGATAATTTACCCTAGAAAGAAGGACATAATTTTTGCTGAGGACAAGGTTCCGAAAAAAGCAATCCTCAAAGAAAAACGTCTAGTCAAATTTAATTACAAAATATTAAATGGCATTGAAGAGACTGTTTTAAAATGAATATTATATATTTATAAAGATGGCCTAAATATAATTATAATCAATAGCTTAGTTCATGTATATCGTAACAATACCTGAAGTTAAGTTACACACAGTTCGGTCAGTAAAGAAACAATGTCTATTTATTGATCAACGACTATATGTGTGTTTACTGTCTTTTGAACTTAATATGTAATAGATATTCTGACAGTCATAATAACTGAAAATCCTAAAAATTCAACATCTTCTCATCAGTGGGCACACAATGAATAAAATTTTATTAGTATTTGAAAAAAATATATTCCAGTCCATATTACATAAACTATTGAAACTCAAAAATATTCGATAAACACAGTTTATCGCACACAACACATAAACCCCTCACTATCCATCCGCACCATCTAATTTAAAATTTATCCCCGATTACCAACAACGCTTAAAAATCGATCGACATGTCAACATACCGTATTTCAGTTCAGCTCGTAAAACAGTTGCTAGTATCGTTGCACTTTATCATCGCATCGACACAGCACCGAGAGCTTTTCATGCGCCCGTTTCCCGCATATAATAAACATAAACGCGTCGTTATAAAAATATTATGTCGGCTCGTGTAATAAAAAGGAATTATCTCGACGCGGGCACCGTAAAATTATTATCGCTCCTCGGCGAAATTTATTGCTAAACGCCGTGAACAACATTAAAACCGGTAAGGGGATACTTTTATGGCGTATAACCTCTTTTATCTGAGGACGCTATCGGGCGAGAAGACATTGTACCGGCGACTATTCGATTGTAAATTTGCACAAATATGCAGATTTTATACGGACTGCATGTGCGCTAAAGACCATGTCCACAATTGGAGAGTGCGGGTCGCAAATGAGAATTTAGAATGTGTCTATGAGAATGCGCGGATTTCGTATGCAGTTTTCTTTATGGGGCAATAAATTGTGCGAGAGCTTCGCATGAAGTTCTAATGGGTGTTACATTGAATTTGAATCGGTTTTGTGTCATGGTTTGTTGAATTGCAGAATGAATTCTGAGCAGTCGATAAAGTCGTGTATGTCGTATTCAAATATTGTTTATATAGATCGTTTATAGATTTCTATACAAACATGAAGCATTAGTGACTTCTTCATTCCTATTTAATTTTTGTTTATCATGCTACAATTCTCATTCAAATAACATATTTTTGATTCAGTGATATATCTGAACACGAATTTTATAATTTAGGTATAATTTGTCATTATTTGTGAAATTCAAAAGGGGCAGGTCCTTATACTCATCCCCCCCCTGGCTATGGCCATGATTATATAGAACCAGTTCACTGTTATTTCAAACACTTTTAATAAATTTAGAATGTCTGTTATTTTGGTCATACTTCTTGCTTACAAATTCCTTTGGTTATTTCTAAAACACATATTTTCAAACTTTATGGATACTAAATTATCTTTAAGCTATCATGTATTAATAATTATATATTTTATAGTTATAATTTCAAAATTCAGTATAAATAATAGTAGGTAGGTGGATATACCGGTATCCACAACATTAGTAGAGTGCAGTTGACTTCGACCCTTTTATTTTCCACAAGTTTTCATCGATTCTAAAAATGAACACAGCAATCGACAAAGTATGATCCAAATAACGAATTTGGAGATATTTTAACAAAAAAATAATTTTTTTCAGCATAAAAGTCTAAGAGGATACATAGGTGATTATCCATTGACCAAACCACGCCATCAGTAGCAAAACCCACCATTCGAAACCCCCCTTTTCCAAACACACGCACATCAACATATCATTCAAAAGCGTCAATCCCATCAGCATACAAGGAATCAATCACCGTTTCGCAACGATCCGAAACGTGCAATTTTTCGCCCACTCTCTCTCTATCTCCAACACAACGGTGTCCCTCGATAATAGAGACGTCGTACATTTGTAACCGGTCTAATGCCGTCGGTGTTTTGAGATATTAAACGGACACGGTGATAAATTGGCCGCCATATAAAACGGCCGAATGACGAAAGCGGCCGTTTTATAAGGCAGCGATTAAATCGCGACGTTTCGTGTAAAACAAGATAAATCGATCGATCGCGATCTATAAAGTGTCGCCGTAACGCGGACGGTAGTTGGGTTTGCGATTGTGGAACGGTTTGTGGGGTCTGTTTGGATGTTGGAATGTTGTTTTGTATGTAATTATCGTATGAATCGTGTATGGATACTGTTCTAATGTAGGATCTTTCTAGTACAGGATACGGATACGTTATAGAGTATCAAATGTGTATTGGTGCTTTACATGTTGCCAATTGACAATAAAAAACTAACTCGTCTGTCGAATCACTCAAATTTTTATCATTATATATTTTAGGTAATCGATATCGGGGGATCAATGCATTTGATCGTTAATTTATACTTACTCTGGTAACGATCTAGTATTGTAAGTTTTGCTAATTAGAATTTTGAAAGGATTGAATATTATATATAGAAATTTTTAAGTCTATAACTGATTAAATGGTTTTAGATCTAAAATGAAATGATTATGTTTATATACTAACTGGATAGTCACTTGAGGGGCTTAACATCAATGACTAATAACATAAAAAAATAGCCATCGGCTATTTTTTTATTAAAATTTTTCACAATGAATTTTAAGAAATAAATAACATTCAAAAGTATAAGAAAATATTTTCATACGATAACAAAATAACAAACATATTGATTCGATTAGTTTGTAAAGAATTTTTGGTATTTAAATCGAATTGGATTTTAGTAATGGATTTTGTATATTGTATATTGTCATATAATCGCAGTTCGATGTTTACTTACTGACGTTACTTAACTTCAGTGATCGATGAAAGACAATATATTTGACAAGGCTAAACGAATGGATATTGGTAATTTGAAGTGTTGAAACGTTAACAGCCAATGTTGTCGAATGCGACGAGTTAAGTGAAATATAACGCGGTCTCTAATAGGCGACCTGATTTTGAAGGCTCAACATCTGTAACTTTTATAATACACAATCACAAACGAAGACCTTTTCAATCAATTTTCAACCAATTCTTATCACGACTTCCATAGCAAATACAACAAGCGAAACATCCAAAAGGCATTTTCATCCAAAAAAACGTAAAACTACACCCCCATGACAATCCAAACCATCGAATTCGCAACGCTCCTCCCAACCACCGCAAAGTCTTCCACACAGCAAAAAACGAACAATCCCGTCGATTCTCCCCGCTCGAAAGCCTCATTATTACGATCGGTTTTGTATTATTACACTCATACACGCATTTAGGCTCATCATGCGCGCATAATACGTACGAAAAGTCGGGCATAAAACGCGATGTAGCCTCCTCGGCTCGTTGGAGGCAACACTATAATTTGCCGCGAGCACCTGCCCCGTTATCACCATAAATTATTGTGGAGTCCCTTCGTCGTCGCCCCGAGTGATCGGTTGCTGCTTTCTGGATGAGGACCTGTTGTTGGCTGCAGTGTGTGTTTTGAATTCCGAGCGCGGTCTTTCCGTTTGGCGCGCTAAATGGGTGGGTCTTTGAATTATGGTGATTTTTTTTT
>JAOXNN020000050.1:2800241-2825062 GCA_028571205.2 Hydropsyche betteni | reverse complement strand
ATATAGGCAAAGCCAGAGGCAGTAGGTAATAAGCATCATATTATAGACGTTAACTGTATATGCATAAAGACCATATTGTAAAAAATCGCGAGCGTCATTCGAACGAACAGACACACACATCTGTGATTATATATAGGGGATTTGCAATTATAGTAACTGCGAATTGTTGGCTATTTGCAGTTGCATTGGCTATTTTTTGGAAAAAAAATTTCCCCCCCTATGTAAAAAGCAGCCGGCGTATGATTGTAACAATATGTGGCCTACTTTATACTTTTGTTTTAATGAATTTAAATTAAAAAAATAATTTGATTTAAAATTTAAGTTCCGAACAACCGTTACTATCCGTTAATAATGTATAAAAATGTAATAACAATAATAAAATGTGAAAAAAAAATTATGAATTAAATGGAAATGTGGTTGCATTGTTTCTGTTTTCTGTATTTTTACTTAAATTTACGATTAAAAAATGTTTGTTTCGTTTTTTTTGGAATGACCCTTAATTTTGCTTTTAAATCTTATATATGTATTTGGTTCATTGTTAGTGACATTTTCCAAAGGCAACGACTTGATATTCTCAAGCTCTTCTTCAGTTTGAATATTTTCTTCCACGGTATTTCAAACACACAACATTTGGATGTCGGTAAATAGACACGTCATTTGACTATTTCTTATGTAGTCTCCCTCATTTCAAAGATATTGTAACTGCAAATAGCCAATAATTCGCAGTTGCTGTAACTGCAAATAATCACATCCTTTTTATTATTTGTTATTTGAAATGTTCCATTTTGTGTAGGGAGGCTGAGTTTCAGAAATGCGACGAAGCCAACGATTGCTTTTATACGTCTTTGGCTATTCTTTCCGCTCATTGCATCGCGGGTAATATATCGTTGTGTGAGTATACGTTTATAAATAGTAAGTTTTCCAATATTTGGGTTCAAAGAATCAATGTTGACTTATCGTTTTTATTTGTAGTGAATCCAGAAAACATTATTGTCGCTCGTGATGCTTGCCGAATTATAATCACTCATATTTTGAAGAAGATTTCTGAAGATTCGGGAAATCATTCTGATGTTTCCACAACACCTACTTTTTCAATATTACAAGTAATTTTTTGCTCCAATTATATCTGCGTGATATTAAAAAAAGTATTTAATTTGAATGTTTTAATAAAATTGATTATATTTTTAGTTACTATCGCCACTTATTGAATTGTGCGATGTTGACGTCACATGCCAGACGCAACCTAACTATTCTACGATTGCCACACATTTGAAGAATTCTCTTCCCTCTATTTCGAGTATTTAAAGATTTATCATAATAGTATTTTGTGCTTTTTTTCAGTAAAATGTATGTACGTGTTTATTTTTTTAAGCACCCGATTCTAGTAAAAGTGGACAATTGTCGACGTTACAAGTGGATAAAGCATCTCAACGCCGAACAGACAGTCTCGGGGACATTCTCACTGGTCCTCTTCGTATGTTTCCCTCGTCCATGTCTCTTTATGGAGCTGCATCACAAGCTTCAACTAACGGCGCTTCAGATCCTGTAGCGATAACTGCTCCATCAGATAATGTCGTCGTCGAATCGGTCACAACTAATCCTACGCAGACTTCACATTTACAAAATTTGGATAATAAAGTAAAGTAAAATTGTTCGGTCACATTAAAAATGTTTTACAATATTTTAAAAAACAATTTTTTTTAGAAATGGTTGACTGAAACTTGTATTTCACTGCTCAGCACGACTCGAGCTGGAAGTGTTCTTCTCCAATTGTGTGGATCTTTGCCTTGTCTTCAACGATATTTGACAAGAGTAAAAGCTGTCCGTGAAAGTCCATCGGCTGTTTGTCAATATCACCACGCCGTGGACAATACTCTGTAAATAGTTTTATTTCATCTGTATTGTGAAGCTTTAATATCATTTTTTTAATGTAAATATATTATTTGTTCGCAGTGTTAATATGCTATTGGTAGAAGCAAATATTTGCCAAATGGCTTTATCCTTGCCATGTTTTGAACCATTAACGTCTTCTCGGATAACTCTTTTGAGCGACATCAGTTCAGCTTGGCTTCTCTGTGCTACAACACAGGTAAATATTAAAAAAAGATCTCTTAACAAATTCGCTTTGTTTGAATTTTTAAATGATATCTTCATTTTTGTTAAAAAAAGGCATCAGTTCACTTGAAGGATGAAGATGAAAATTCTTCTGCTACTTTAGTAGCTAGTGCTATTGGATTATTTAATATGATTGGTGACACACTTATGAATTCAACTTGGGCAGGCGGTTATGTATGTACTTTTATGTTTTTATATCTTTTTAAGAAACATTAAAAATCAATTTTTTTATATTTAGGTCTACAAAAATCACATTATGATTGGTACATGGATAATTTTGGGAGGATTACAAATATTAATGGGAAGTGGTACCCAATCATCGTCTCAAACAACCATAACTGGTAAAAGCCCCGCAAAAACCTCTTACAAACCATATATTTTTTGTAGAAGGTGAGTCTTCATTTTTTGAGTTACTTTCCATTTTTTCAAGTATATTCGTTAGGTAATATCTTTATATTGTTTTCAGTGTACAAGCTATGCACGTTATGTGGCTAGCTCTAGGAGGGAAATGTCTCGACGGAATACGAACATTATTATCTGATGCTCGTTTAGAGTCACAAATGGAAGCAGAAACTAATGCCCCAGATACAAATGCTGCTTCTTTGGATCCCCTTTGCTCACATACTGCTGCACAACGTGTGGCTAGGCTCACACTCAGTGTTCCGCTTCATCAGGTTTTTGAACATATATATACTTGTAGTTATTAAAAACCCTGTTTTCATGCAGAACTATAATAGTATGCATAGTCATAAGTGAATAATTTTGAATTTAAAAGACTAAATTTTTATTTGCACATATTTTTCTTCTTAAAATTTTCATTATATGTATTAATATTGTCAAAATAATTTGATCTATTAATTATTTTATACATTTCTTAGTTTTCTGCAGATAATATGAATATATTCCTTTTTTTTTTAATTTCGCTTAGATGCTTGTTGCATTCGGAACTGTATGCTATCGTAAAGCAAGTGGTCTTAAACGGGCAGTAGTTCAAAAACAACACGAACAAGATGCAGATCGTTCTGATTCTACAGTTTATTATCAAGATATGATTATGTGTTCTGAAGATTCTGAAACTGATGACGGTGAGAATATTTTTTTATTATTTTGATTATAAATATAAAATATTTGCTTAAAAGAATTTCAAGACTTACTTACATTTTTTCTCATGTTTGAATTATTGTTTTGTAGAAGACAGTGAACCAATTCTCGGTTTATGGTTTGAATCAACATTGGTTGCCCCCGATGGAAGTGATAACTGTGTGGTTGCTTCTGGAGGTAACACTAACGAAGGGCAAGAAGGTTCGCGTAATGCTGGAACAGGACTTGTGCCAGACAAAGCTGATCCTTATTATTATATAAATCTTGCCGTGGAAGTATTTTCTTTACTCGATAGTGAAATCATGACATGCGGACCGTATTTGAGCTATGCAGCGCGTCAATTGCAAGATACTTCAATTGTTTCACTGTCTAATGTTATCAAGGAATTGGACAAAGAAACTGCAAGAACAGATATAGGTACTTCTTGATCTTTTCATAATTTTTTGTAATTTAAAAAATATTCTGTTTAATGCAAATTAAAATATTTCAGGTACTATAGCCCCTTGTTATGGTCCCCGATTGGGAGAAATTTACGGACAATTTAGCGCTGTGCTATCACGCTATCTTCATTCAATGATGAGCTCATCTCATTTTGTTGAGCAGAGGCACATGTTATTGGAACATTTGGATGTTTTGCCTCCTTCTCCTGGAGAACAAAATGGAACTGTTCCACTTCAGGTAATACATAAATTCAATCTGAATGAAATTAAAACAATAAATTTATTAATCATTGTTTCGTTTTAGATTGGATGTCGTATGCTTAAATTGATGGGATCTATGATTCTTAGTAAACCTGTTTCAGAGCGTGAGTTGACTATTTTAGCTCTATGGACAAAAACTATCAATTCTCTAGTTGAATGGTCTATTCAACCGCAGTCATCCCAAGAATCTGAATACGAAGGTAGAAAATTATATTTTGAAATTTTCTAATAAACCTTTGCTTGATTTTAATCTATTCGTTTTTCAATATTTATAGATATTAATGTGGAGCACGCTCAACTTTTGATTTATTTATTTCACTCCCTAAATTTGATGCAAAAGAAATCTGTGTTACTCATGACTGCTAATGCTATCATCAAGGTATATATATATTTTTGAATTTTTTCTTTCTATTTAAAATTTGATTTAAAATAAAATACGAATTTTCAGGTAACAAGTTCATTAGGAGTTGTTGACCGTAAAAAAGCAGCACAGTTGGCTCCTCATCAACTAATGTTAATTAGCCGACTTTTGCTTCTGTTGGAATATATTATGAAGCATTTATATGATCCTCCACCTTGTCTTTTGCAACAGGTTTTAATTTATTTAATTTCTTTTTTATAAGAAAATATTTTATTTTTGTATCTGTTTTAATAATTTAATAATTTTTTGAATAGATTAAATGGAATTTAGTAGTGGCACCTGGACTGATATCAAATGAAATTAACGGTACTTCTATGGTGTCTCGAATGTATTGTTCTGTTCCTCATGTAGAACAGGCTTATCGTAGAAAGATGAGTCAGGAAGTGGACAATTTTATGAGACCTAAATTTTATGCTCTAACCAACACTGACATAAATAATCAGGTTTGTTAAATTTTAAAATAACTAATATTTTTTAATATCTAGCTATAAATTTTCAAGTTAATTTTTTTATAGGAGACTCCTAAGTTGGACGGTTTGGCGTGTAATTTTATATTGGGTACTCCTGACAAACTTAAATATCCTCTTTTGTTGGATGCTTTACTTGGGTTATTAGGATGTGTCGGGGTTTGTGATCGTCGTCCTTCACCGCCTCTATCAACATTATGTGCTGCTCATTTTTGTTTCCAAACCGTATGGAGGTAATGTATTTCATATTATTATTTTTTTTTTACTTCTTAGAGTAAAGTATTTTTACTCTCATTTTCGATTTTTTAGATTATTGATTACAATGCCCCCATCAACACCTCATATGGAGCAAGTAGCTTTGGGTTCTTCCCCTACAAATACTGAACAGGTGTGTGGAGGAATTTCTCCTTTACATGCTCTCATATGGGCACCTCGTGCTAACCATCAAAAAACATTTAGTCCTTGGCTGAAAGATGCCTTAGTGAAACAAGGAATGTACACACAGGTGAACTTATATATAAATATATATATCTTTTATTTTTTCCCTTTATGTTATTTACTAGATTAAATATTTGATTTTTCAGTATGCTGAAAATCTTTTAAACAATGTCAGCACAGCCTGTGATAATATTAATTATACTATTTGGCTGGCTACAAAAACAATTAATCAATTATGGGATAATATACCTGGTAAAATATTAAATTTATTTATCAAGTTTTTTCCAAAAATATTTTCAATTTTCTATTCACTTTATCCTATGTAATGAACCGTTTTATTTTCAGAAGGTGGAGGTTTTCCCTGTCTATTAGATATTATAACTGTTGATTGTGTATTTATGCGATTACGTGTATCACTACTTGATGATGCTCAAATAACACCAATGAACACTTCACAAACAGATACACTGCAGATTTCTCAATTCACACCTCACCTACTCGATCTGTTGGAAACGTTATTTAATTGTTGCCGGTAACATTGAATACAAATTTATTCAATTAAATATAATTTTTCTGTATTACTTGATTTCTAATGATCTTTTTTGAATATTCAGAGATTGTGTTGTTCCTGAACCTGCATCTTCTAATGGAAATGAAAAGACAACAGGAAGTGTAGAAAATTCTTCTTTTGAAACTGATATCGATGCAGTTTTTCGTTGTTGCGGTACTCGTGGAGCTCCTTGGCTTCGTTCACAGTTGCCACAGTCAGCAAAAGCTGCACTTGATAAAGCTGCTACTGCACCTACCTGTAGCAAAGCTCCAGTAACTTAATTTCATGTTTTTTTCTTTATTTCATACATTTTTGTTTTTATAGAATTTAAAATTTGTGTGTTTTCAATTTAGGGTGCCTTTTTGAATGACGCTATTCCTTCGGAAAGTGCAGTATTGCAATTATTAGTCCTGCACAGTCAGCTTATGAGTGGTACTGGGGGGTGTGCTCCTCCCCTGAGATTGCTTACTTCTGGTGCTGTTGAATTGTTGGCTTCTAGAGTATTTACTTTATTAGAACCTGGTTTTGAAGCAGATAAAGAAAGAGCCATATCTCTTCTATTGCCAGCTGTGGTAATTTTCTAGTTTATGTATTAGTATTTGTATATATTTTTTTTGTCTTAAGATCTAATGTATTTTTTAATATTCGAATTAAGGTTGATGGAAGATTACAATTCTTACAAGAAACAGCATCTACAGCTCTTTCAACTTTAGTTCCCTCACCTGTCAATTCATTGTTAACTCCGGGAGTGTTGAAAGTTGAACAAATGTTACACGAAGAGGTTCTTCAAAATACATATCCAATTATGGTTAATAATTTGGCGACAGCGAATGAAAAAATTCTACGTGGAATGGTATTTTGATTTTATATTTTACAAATGAAACTAACAAGCAATTATTTTAATTCGATTTATTTTTTCAGGTTAAATGTTGGGAAAAAATATTAGAACGACCTTCTGGACGCTTAGCATTTGAAGAGCTATTTGGTCCTGGTAAAAAATGTCTAGGAGAAGTTTTACTAATGGCTCCCAATGCACAGCAGCAATATTCTTCACGAGTTGTCAGGTGGTTTTTTAATTTACCTTTTTCATAAACTCAAAAAAAATATTTTTTCGCTATAATTATAAACATTATTTTAGATTATTTAACAAATTATTTGTTGGTTGTGATTCATCTGAAAGTCCTCCTTCTCCACTGTGTATATCTGTTTGTCAAAAAATTGGCACATCACCATGGAGCTCACTTACTCCTTGGTTAGGTCATATTTGTCTCGGAGCAATAAGTCCACCACTCGCAGTGTCCACTCCTTCTGACAGTGATGCTGCAACTCCTACGGTTCCACCAACTGTTGCCCCTGCACCTGTTTCTACGAATCCTTCTACTGCGAAAGCAGAAAGTTTCAATGAAGGCTCTAATAACTCGTAAGTTGAAAAATTGAAAAATAAATATAAATTCTCTCAATTGTATTCTAAAAATTAATAAATTGACTGTAGGTCTCCAGCTCCTAGAAATGGACAGTCAGATACTGCACAGCAATCTGGTATGCATTTATTATATTTTTGTTGTTTTATTTTTTTTTAATCATTTATTTTTACTGGAAATTTACAGAAAGCTATAGTTGGTGTGGTGGGGGAAGTGATAGCAAAGAAAGTGTCGCTATTCCTATATTACCTGAACATTCTGACAATACCGATAATGCTACACTATTGTCCAATTTAACTAAACATATTACGCTGCATTGGTAATGATACTATTATTTAATTATGATATTTTTATTTTTATGTATTAAATTTTCAAATAATAACTTTAGCGACGAAGGTGCCAGTAATACATTATTGACTGCCCTCGTATCACTAATTTCGGAAGCTCTTACACCAACTCACGCAGGCCTTCCTTTGCCTCGTCTTTTACGAGAAGCTGCACATTTAGCTGATGCCCATTCAGGAGAAGGTCACAAAATACTCTTCCCTGCAGCTATGCAATGGTTGAACGTTTGGTGAGTTTTAATTGAAAAAAGTTAAATAGATTTTATTTTTTTATATTAATATTTTAATTATTAGCGTCGAGTCGCTCTGTGGACCTGACGTTTTGGAAAGAATCGAAGAAGGTGGGAGTCAGCGTGCTCAATTAGAAGCTGCTTGTCATTTACTTGCTTATTTAACTGATGCCCTCCATTCCGGTGCTAGTGAAGACAGTGTTCCAACAGGTGGATTGCCTGTTTTGTCGTGGGATTCTCCTGCTGACTTATCATTAGACAGTGAATGGCCTGACGATCAACAAGATGAAGAAGATACTAGCGCTGATGATTCAGTATGTTCTTACGTATATTCATTTATTTTTTAATTATTAGAATTCAATTAATTGCTTGTTTGTGTAGGATGAAGATTCAATGCTACATACAAAAGTGTGTACTTTCCTTACAACTGCTCGTGAATTTATGAACCAGCATTGGTATCATTGTCACACATGTAAAATGGTGGACGGAATTGGAGTATGCACAGTTTGTGCTTTAGTGTGTCATAGAAATCATGATGTTTCTTACGCCAAATTTGGTAACTTTTTCTGTGATTGTGGCGCTAAAGAAGAATCTACGTATGTTGATCTATAATATTGATTATGAATCAATATAACATTGGATTTAAAATTTCATGTTGCTATAATTATTTTTAGGTGTCAGGCATTAGTGAAACGTAGTTCATCACAATCTCATATTTTGAGCAAACGAGGTGCTTGTGAAGGAGATCAGGCTCCACCTCCATCTTTACGTCGTCGACCATCTAGTCCGATGCGAGCCTCATCTCCCCCACCTGCTCGCCGACCTGCATATGCTACTAATTTGTCCAATGTTAGGGACTGGATATTTTCATACGGAGGTTGGGGAGATTGTTTGCAATCTTTACAAAAACTTCTTGGTGTTTTACCTGGACCCGTTAGAATAGCATGCGAACGTCATGCTCCAGTCGGCCGACATGGCCGAGCACGACGTGCTCTTGCTCAGTTACATCATGGCGATAAACGTTTCCATACTACTGATCAGCTTATGGTACCAACTTTGGGTAAGAATATATATAAATATGAATCCCAGAATATTAATTTAATATTGCATACGAAATTTTAATTTATTATTTGATAATAGGATCACAAGAAGGTGCTTTTGAAAATGTACGCATGTCTTATACCGGTGAACAAGGTCAAACAATTCGTCAACTTATTAGTGCTCATATAGTTCGCCGAGTTGCAATGTGTTGTCTTGCTTTGCCTCACGGTCGACGTCAACATCTTGTTGTATCACATGAGAAAGGTATTATTTATTTACAAATTGCATATCCATTGAGCCGGAATGACGAGTCTGACTCGTTATACGTAACTTGGGCCAAAAGTAGAAATGACAATCAGTTAAAAATTATTTAACGTGTATTCAATTTTTAATTTAATTTCAGGAAAAATTACCATTTATCAACTTTCTGCCCTTTTGAAACAAGCAGATTCTTCAAAACGTAAATTAACTCTTACTAGATTAACTTCTATTCCTATACCATTCACTGTACTATCTTTGAGTGGAAATCCATGGAATGAAGACTTACTTGCAGTGTGTGGTCTGAGAGAATGCCACATAATCACATTTACAGTAACAGGTATATATTTATTTATTTAAGTTTAAACTTTATGACAAATTTTTAATATTTTAAAAAAAATTTCCAATAGGAGCTGTTTATGAAAGATTGGTATTACAGCCATCACTAGATACTGGAAACTTTATTATCCGTAGTATTTGGCTACCTGGCACTCAAACACAGTTGGCTCTTGTTACTGCTGACTTTATTAAAATATATGATTTATCGAAAGACGCTGCCGTTCCTCAATATCATTTCTTGGTGCCAAGTGGAAAGGTGGGTTTCAATAACAATTTGTTTTTCAATTTATTATTAGCAAGCTTATATTTTTGAACATATAAAATAATACATCATTTTATTTATTTGTTTTATAGGTTCGTGATGTCACATTTGTTACACAGGAAAATGCTACATACATGTTATGTATGGGTAGTGCAGGTCACATATATTGGCAACCGATGAATGATGAATCTCACGCATCAAACGGACCATTTTATGTCACAAATACTTTAGAAGTTTTTCACAATGATATTAAAGTTTGTATTTTATATAAGAATATTGGATTGTTATTTTTTAATATTTCGTTATATGTTTTAAAATAAATTTATAGGATGTCACTGGTCAAGTTGGTGGTGGAGGTGTTTCAATTTATTATTCTCACACCTTAAAAATTTTGTTCTTTTCCTATGCTCAAGGAAAAAGTTTCCTTGCACCCTTGATATCTGTGGAAGAAACATTAAGAGGTAATTAACAATAATTATTACTTTTAAACTAAATAATTCAAAATCATAATACAGTGATTCTTTTTTAAAGGAGTTTCTTTGATAAGTATTGGATCTACTAGTGGTAGTCAAAAAGAAGGTGGAAGAGGTAAAGGTGCACAATCACTTTGCCAGTGGCAAGAGGTTCCAGCTCATCCTGGTTTAGTTACTGCTGTACTACAGTCTTCAAATAATCCTGTCGTATTAATGCTTAAACCCGGAAGTGTGGCTGTACAAGAAATCAAAGTGATTGGTTTTTTTATGATTTTACATAAAATGGTTTTTATGTATGGTAAAAATAAAGTTACTTTTTATTTATAGGTTGTACCTGCAAAAGCTAAAATTACAGATATGGTTACTGTGAGGCATTTAGCAGGCCAGCAAGAACTCAAAACAACTTTGATATTATTGTGTGAAGATGGCAGTCTTCGAATATATGCTGCTTCACCTGATCAAACTGGCTATTGGTTGTCACCAGCCGTAGCTCCACCATATACATCTCCATTTTCAGAGCGTTCTCGTCGCCCAAAACACAATTCTCACAGAAGCAAAGCTCCACAGGTATATACTTATTTTTTTGCAATTATTCTGAGTGGGAATTAACGTTACTCACTTTAATTTCCAGTCTTCAAGCAAACCTGGTGGAGCACCCACTTTCCCAATTGATTTCTTTGAAACATGTATTGCACTCGAAGATGTAGAGTTCGGTGGAAATGACCTTTTGCAAGTTTATAACACGGCACAAATTAAACATCGACTTAATGCTAATGGACTTTTTGTAGTCTCTACAAAACTAAATGGTTTTACTTTGGAAATTACAAATCCTGACGCTAGTACTGTCATTACTGGAATTAGAGTTTTACTTGGCAATCAAGACATAGCTAGAGCTCCTTCATTTATTGAAGTATGTTTTGTAAACATATAGTTTGTATTATCATTGAAATATATTTTTTTTCTTGATATTTTCATATATATATTTTAGGTGTGTGGTAGAACCATACAAACTCTTGGACAGCGTAATCGTTGGTATGATATACCATTGAGTAGAGAAGAATCTTTACAAGCTGATAAAAAATTATCAGTTACTTTCAGTTGTTCTCAAGATCCTGAAGGAGTGATAATGGTTGATTCCGTTAAGGTATTTTTTTCAAATTGTAGTAACAATAAGTAGTCAAATAAACGTCGTTCTGATTTAATTTTTTTGAATATAGGTTTATGGAAGAAATAAAGAAGCCTTTGGTTGGCCAGAAGAAAATGAAGAGGGAGGTGCTTGTGCTTCAACAAGCAAAAATACTCAGGTATTGAATTTTATATCCTGTTGAATCGAATATTTATAAAAGAAATTAAACATTAAAAAAAATTTCAGGATCAAATAGATGGTGGACAGTTAGGAACATGGAGAGCTGCAGGTGTGGAAAGACTTGCATGTGCTCTGTTGGAGGTTCTAGAGCTCGCTCTTGGAAATGGAGGTCCTGGTACTGGATTAGTTGGTCCTCGTTCTGTGGTTACTCGTTTACTCTGTTTGCCATCTCCTCCACCTTTACATGCAAGATGCAAAGCACTTTTGAAGGCTCTTTTGGGGTCTCAATATCACCAGCATAAGGTTGAAAAATTCCACAAAATCATAAAATTTTATATTTATTTCATATATCTTGTATATTACCTTCAATTTTTCAAACAGGACCAAGCAGTGTTGGCTCATATTACTGATGAATTGATAGAACTTCGTCAGACTAACGACCCTAGAAATGTTGATCCTGAAAATTTCTTCAGGTTATTGTTGTTAACAAGAGCAATTGCTGTATCAAGACCAGTTAATCTGGTAAAATTTGCTGGACCTTTACCCATCCTACCACAATCTCCAAGTAATTTCATTTATTGTCTTATTGTTTTATCAAGGAAAATTATTTTCATAGATAAGAATTTCGATTTGTTATTTTCAGGTGACAATAGCGCAAACTATATAGAAAATATGTTATCAGGATCAGAAGGATCCCAACATTTAGCGCCATTACTTGCTAACGTATTGTGGGTATTGGGACGTGTACGCCAGCCAGATACTCCTTTGGCTTTGTCTCCTGTAGATCGCTGTGGTTTGAGACACGCATCTCATGCTTTGCATGCTTTAATTGATGTCTTGCATGCCTTTATGTTACACTCTGATCAGGTATCCTATTTCACCTTTAAATGTATTTTTTTCAGTTTTGACAAATTAAAAATTTTCAATAATCATTTCAGGTTGACTTAGGAAATCGTATTTACGTATCGTTATTATTGTCCGAAGATCAAGTTATTAGCTTTGGGGCTAAATCAGCTATAGTAAGAGTATTACGTCCTCGTGTCAAAAGGCGAAGAGTTTATATTCCATCACCACCTACTACACCAGGTAAAATATTCAAATATTTGTTTTATAATTTTTTAATTATTGTACTCTTTATTTATGTTATATAATTGCAGTAGTATTTTATTAATAAAAATATAATATGATTATAGGTGTTTCTGGTGGCAATGGTGCTCCTGCTTTAGAAGCGCATCGTAATGTAACTCCTCCTCCTGAAGTTTTGACTGAGGCTGCAGCTGATCATAGCGACTCAGAAACTGGAAATTATGGCGATGTAGATCAAGTTGTGGATGTGAGCCGACTTCTAATGGCTGAAACAGGTTCATACATAAACTAACTTTTATTGTCAAACTTTTTATAATTATATCAATTGTATGTTATCAATTTTTTTATAGGTCTAGAAGCTTTGTTAGATATTCCACCCGATGCTGACGATGAAACTATGGTTGAATTGGCCATTGCATTATCACTACAAGAAAGATCAACTGGCACAAGTGCATCTATGGCTGCTGGTAGTGGAGCACCTTCAGATACAACTGCTTCTGCTGCAGCTTCCGATGATGAAGAGGCTAGCGGAGTAGCCGGAGCTCCGCCAGCAGTTAGTCCTGCTGATTTGCCCACAAGCGAAAGTGGTTCCGGAGCTGACAGCATCGGAGGTATTTCAGGAAGGAGTTCTACCTATGGTTAGTTTTATAATATTGAAAAAATATCAATAGTAACAATACAAAGACATTCAAATTATTAATTTGGTGAAATTATGATTTAAGGCGAAACAGGAATTCGGGCAGCTGTAGAATCATCTGTCGGTGCTCAGTGGACTCAAGATATGAATATAGGAACTGAAACTGCAGCTAGGTTGCGCTATTTACGCTTGTCATTTTTGAATGTTCTTTTGGATGAGCTTCCTCAGTTGCGTGCGATTCGAGGACATAGATCAATACCTTTTATGCAGGTATAATATGAAAGTAGATTTGAATTTTTTTTTTTCAATTTGTGATTTTGAATATCGAAATATTTATTTATTTGGTAGGTTTTGTTAATGCTTGCTAGCTCTTTGGATGCTAGTGTTGAAGCAGATCGTCTCGCCTTACAACGCTTTTTGGACATAATTATTGCAGAGTTGCAATTGGATAAAACAGAAGAATCGGTGGATCCTCCTGAAAGTCGAACACCATATAGAGAAATGCAACTTTTAATTATGAGACTTTTGAGTAAATATTAAATGTTTACATTTAATTGTTATAATTATTCATTATCTACTACATTAAATATTATTTTCAGGTGTTTTAATGTCTCGTTGCAAACCAACTGGCACTCCAGCTGCTCCTTCAAGTGCTCCATCTACATCTCGAGCGGCTACAGCATCCGGATCGGGAGCTGAATGGCATGCTGCAAGAGCTGCAGCAGGTGCTTTGTTAAGTGGTGGCGCTGTTGAACGATGCAGAATATTACTCAAAGCGCTACTTCCTTATTGGAAAGAACAAGGCGCTCGTACTGCATCTGATGGGACAAATCCTACTCCACATAATCAACTTCTTCGTCCTCAACCTCCTTACCCACTTCCAGATATGCAACCATTTTTCTTGAAGCATTATGTGAAAGGTATTTTTTTTATATTTATATTCGTTATAAAATATGAATTATGATATTCGTTTTCAAAATAATATCACTAAACATATTTTAGGTCATGCTTGGGACGTTATGGAAAATTATCCCCATCTTCTTACAGAAATGGCTTTACGCTTGCCATATAAAATACATAAACATTGTGATCCTCCGGCTCCTACATTTAGCGATCTTTGGCATCCCTTGTTATGCGAATACATGATGAATCAACAAGCTCCATTTTTGAGAAAACAAGTTCGTAAATTGTTACTAATGATGTGTGGTACTAAGGAACGTTATCGTCAACTGCGTGATGTGCACGCCCTCAGTACACACATGGAAGGAGTACACGAATTCGTCGAATCTCAAGATCTATCTTACGATAGTAATGTCCAATTGATGGATCATCTTAAAGCGTGTGTTGAAATCGTAGTTGCTCGCACAGGAAACTGGCAATATTTATGTGCTGTGCATTCGCCGAATCGATTATCGTATTTGATGGTTGCTGCTTGCATACTCGATGAAGGTGTAGCTCCCACAGTTTTGCAATTACTGCAAGCAGCTCTGTGCCCTCCGGCTCCGCCTACAACCAGCTCTACCGCAAAAACAGCTCAATCCAACAATGTAAGTTTATTAATTTTTAGCTTTTTTTTCATTAATTTTTAACTTTTAATTGTTTTGTACAGGAACGACATGAAAGAGAGCGAAGTGCCGATAGTGATGCATCGCTCACAGTAAGCTCCAAATTCCAAGAACAAATGGTTCCTCAATTAGTTCAACAAATTCAGAAAAAGGTTAATAAATGTTATTAAATGTACAAATTTATTTTAATTATTATGTGTATTAATTTTTTTTTATCCGTTTTTAGGTCACGATAAATGAATTTAGACATTTTATTCGTACATTCTTGTTGGAAACTAATTCGACTTCAGTTCGCTGGCAAGCACACGCACTGCTGTTAGCAATTTATGAGTAAGTGAATAGTTTTTTATTAAAACATAATTTTTAAATATACCATATTTTACGTGTTATTTTTTCATGATAGAAATTCGTCTACTGCTGAACAAGCTCGTTTGGTTGAATTAGTTTGGGGTCTTTGGCCTTTATTACCTCAATATGGTCGCAAAGCTGCTCAGTTTGTTGATCTACTAGGTTATTTCTCTTTGAAAACACCAGGAATTCACTTAGGAGTAATTGAGTTTTATTTTTTGAAAGATTTTAAAGTAAATCTGAAAAGAATTATTTATCCTAATTGTATTTTTCAATTACAGGAACATCTGGCTTCAGCTGTAAATTTGTTGCGGACTCAAAATACGTTACTGCTTTCACATGGTAATGCACCAATTTACTCTGCATTGTCTAATTATGTTGAACTCGATGGATATTTCTTAGAATCTGAGCCATGTCTTGTTTGCAACAATCCTGAAGTTCCTATGTCAACAATCAAACTTTCAACGATACGAGTATGTTTTCGATATTTATTTGAAATATTTAATTTGAAGATTAACTATATCATATAAGTGTCCTTGCAGATTGATTCAAAATTCACAACCACCACGCAAATTGTTAAATTAGTCGGTAGCCACACAATAAGTCATATTGGTCTCCGTATTAGTGATTTGAAACGTAGCAAAATGGTTCGTGCCATTAACGTTTTTTACAATAATCGAACTGTACAAGCTGTTCAAGAATTGAAAAATAAACCAGGTAATGTATTTTAAAACTATCGATGTTATAGTATTTAATTGTTTTCTAAATTTTTCAATTCGTTTTCAGGAATGTGGCATAAGGCTAAACATGTAATTTTGCAATCGGGACAAACAGAAGTTCGTATCGATTTCCCACTTCCAATTGTAGCTTGCAATTTGATGATGGAATATGCCGATTTTTATGAAAACACTCAAACATCCGGTGAATCCCTGCAGTGTCCACGTTGTTCGGCAGCAGTACCCGCTAACCCTGGAGTGTGCGCCAATTGTGGTGAAAATGTGTTCCAATGTCATAGATGCCGGTTTGATAACAATATTTTTTATAATAATATATTTTTTTATCATTTATGAAATTAAAGGTAATTTTCAATATTATTTTTAATTTTTAGAGCTATAAATTACGATGAGAAAGATCCATTTTTGTGTCATGCTTGTGGATTTTGCAAATATGCTAAATTTGATTATTCTTTAACTGCACGATCTTGCTGTGCTGTGGATACTATAGAAAATGACGAAGATCGAAAGAAAATGGTTGCAACTATAAGAACTCTCTTGGACAAAGCAGATAGAGTATATAGACAACTAGTGGCTAATAAACCTTTACTTGAAGTAATTAACGTTATTTTAAGCATTTTATTATTCTATATATATTCATTTTAAATTTATACATATATTCTTATTTAAACCAACAGAGCCTCTTGCATAAAATAAGCGAACAACGTACAGAAGGTAGTTCCAGAACAAATAGTGATGAAGGTGGTAATGTTGGTGGAAATAGTGGTAGCAGTAGCACTCAAGTCAACAGGGTTATACAATCACTTGCTCATAAATATTGTGTCGACAGCAAAAATCATTTTGATGAACTATCTAAAGTCATACAACGTGTATTAACATGCAGGTTTGGATATATTTCAGGATCGTCATTTATTTAAGTTTATATACCAAAATTATAGTTTGTTAATATTATTTTTTTATTCAGGCGTGAGTTGGTTTCTTACGATAAGCTACAAAGCGAACAATTGAAAGGTGATGTTCAGCCAGCATATACGGCTTTACTTCAAAACGAAAAGTCTAACAAGACTACAGGTAGTGTAAAATTTGTGTATTTCTGTTTTTTTTTTCATATTAGAAATATTAAAATGATTTTAAAATTTGTAGAATGTAGCAAAAGTACTTGTTATGGATGCGCATTATCAGCAGCTTCGCACTGTTTAACATTATTACGAGCACTGGCATCGTCTCCAGAACGTCGACGTCATCTTTGCAACTTGGGACTCGTACAAGAATTGGTCCAACATAATTTGAGAAGAGGGTCTCTGCAAGTGAGTTCTATTCATTTTGTTACTTAAAATGAATTTCGGATACGTTTTAAACATTGTGATTTTTATATAGAGTCAAGAAGAAGTGCGTCAATTGATATGCGTGGTTACTAAAGATAATCTTCCCGCTACTAAAGCACTTTGCAAACTTTTATCACAACGCATTACTCTTGGCCTGGTAGGACATGCAGCTGCTCAAGATCATACAAACGCTGTAAGTTTTAAATAATAAAAATCAAATATTAATTAGATGTTTAAATTATATTTGATTTATAGGTTCGACCTTTGGTATTGCTTCTTGGTGGTTTAGTGAAAATGCAAGATTCTGTGGAATGTTGGGAAGTACGCCTAAGATGCACTGTAAGATTGTGGGTTTGGTAAGATAATTTTATTGATAATTTTTTAGATTTTCTCATTATCCTTGCTTAATTGTTTTTTCTCGAATTTCAGGTGTTGTCCTTATTTGTCAAATCTTCTTGGGGGAATATTACCAGTAGAAGGAGAAGATCCTACTGGTCCTCCACCTTTATCATTACCTCCTAGTGCTGCTCAGGATTCTCATGCGTTACAACAAGTAGCACTACCTTGCATACAATATTTGCATCACCTGATGCAACCATCACTCACTAACAACAAGGTACTTCTAAGTGATTCTAATAATTTAAACAATTAATCATTAATTTATGTTAAAAATTTTCTTTCAAATTCATCAGGAAAAATCAAACGAAGGAACAAACGAAACCATAGTCTCACCGCCTATGTCAGGAGCTGTTCTTGATTTAGGAGCTTGGTTGTCAGGAAAAGTTTCATATGCTGATTGGAAGCGAGTCGCAGCACCTCGAACTAATGTTGCTCCTCCTGTGCCAGCTCCAGTAACGGCTCCTGTCCCTCCTATTGGACCTAGACATGAAGAGCTTCGAGATGCTCAACTTGCTCAAAAATATACAAACTATTGGCGAGAAAAGGTTAGGATTATAATTTGTATATCAAATTACCGATATATTAAACAAATTTATACAAAATGTTTTATTCAAATTTAAGGTTTTGAGAATTTACGGTCTGAAAAAATTGTGCTTGGGAGACGGAGGTTGGTTGAGACCTGTCATGTTCAATCCCAGCAGTAAAATGGCCCGAGATACTGCTTGTCAAATGGTTAAAGCATTATGTTCTGGTTATGAACGTACAAAGGCTGTAAGTTAACATAAAATTTATTGACAGTGTTCGATAGTTTTCAAATTAATTATGTTTTTAATTTTTTTTATGATTGTGTAGATTTTGGTACAATTAACTGGTTTTCTCCCTGAAATTGGAGTAGCAGGTGAAGCTAGTGAACAATTTTTGCAATTATATCAAAGTATGTATATTTTCAATTTTCTTGTGTTTTGATGAAAACATATTATAATAATATATTTATTATTTAAGGTCTTGCATCCGATGCCCCATGGAAACAGTTTTTGGCATTACGAGGTGTTCTGTCTCTTTTAGCTGATCTTCTAACTAAAGAAATACAGCATCTCCACAAATTGGAAGAAACAACTTTAACATCAGATTTAGCCCAAGGATATGCTCTTAAAAAACTAACTGAACTTTTAGCAATGTTTTTGGAGGATGGGGGTATTCGTCGCGCATATAAAGGTAGATTGATGGGTGCTGTTCTTGGAGGATATTTATCATTACGAAGGCTGGTAGTGCAACGCACAAGATTGATTGACGATACACAAGAAAAGCTTTTGGAGTTATTGGAAGAAATGACTACGGGTATATTTATTTATTTTAATATAATACATTTTCTAAATTTGTTTCTTATTAAATTTTTAATTTTTTCAGGAACTGAAGCAGAAACAGCCGAATTCATGGCAGTATGTATTGAAACCGTGAAAAAATATCCACTCCATGATTTCCTCACACCTGTATTTATATTTGAAAGATTATGTTCTATTATTTATCCTGAAGAGAATGATGTCAGAGAATTTTTCTTGACTTTAGAAAAAGATCCACAACAAGAAGATTTCTTACAGGTATTTTATTGTTTTTATAGTTTCTGTTTTCATTTTGTGCCATTTTTAATAATGCATACTTTGTAGGGCCGAATGTTAGGAAATCCCTACTCATCTCTTGAAGCCGGATTAGGTCCATTAATGCGAGATGTTAAAAACAAAATATGTGCTGATTGTGAATTAGTTGCACTATTAGAAGACGATACTGGCATGGAACTTCTTGTTAACAATAAAATAATGTCCCTCGATTTACCAGTTAAAGACGTTTACAAAAAAGTAAACACCATTTTGCTATGTGTATTTGAATTTATAATATTGCTTTTATATAAATAATAATCTTTGGAACTTTCAGGTATGGGCATTGTCTGGCGAAGGTGACGCTATGCGAGTAGTGTATCGCATGCGCGGGCTATTGGGCGATGCTACGGAGGAGTTCGTAGAAACCCTGAATGCCTCAAGTGTTGAAACAGTCGATGATGAACAATTATATAAAATGGCAAATGTATTAGCTGATTGCGGTATATATGTTCATTTTATTTCAGAATTATTAAATTTTGTTTCATTATCAGCTAAAATTATTTTTATCATTATGGTTTCAGGTGGTATGGAGGTTATGTTGGAACGTTTGGCGGCAGCTAGTGGCGCAGGTGGGGCAGCCCGTCCTTTGGCAAGGACGTTACTAAGATTACTTTTATTGTGTGCTCGCGCTCGCCGCTGTGTCGCTGTACTAACTAGGCCATCTACAGGCTCTTTACCTGCATTATTAAGAGCTTTACAATTAGCAGCTACTGATGAAGCTACACGTCCACGCCCTGAGTTAACATATCAACTATTAGAAGTACATTTTTTTTGTTAATTGCAAAATTGATATTTCCAATATATTCGATATATAATTATTTTTACTTAATAGATTATGGATCGTATACTCTCAGTCGCAGCAGGCGAATCGCTTGAATCATTTTTACAATTTTCATTAACATTTGGGGGACCTGAATATGTCCAAGCTTTACTGAACTGTACTGAATCTCCAGGTATCGTTTAATTTTGATAATTCTTCTATTTTTTCTTCCTATGAAAGATTAGACTCTTAATATTGAAAATTTTCAGGTATTCGCAGCAATCAAGAAGCTCTTGCTCACTTGACTAGAGTTTTGGCTGCTCTTGTCTATGGAAACGAATTGAAAATGGCTCATTTATGTCAACATTTCAAACAAGTGGGAACATTTTCACTTACCTAAAATAATATGAGATATTATTATTCATAAATATTTTTCTTGTATTTATAGGTATTGGACTTTAATAAGTTTGATGCTGAGCGATGGGCTGAAGATGAATTTAGATTAGATCTATTTTGTGTGTTCTGTAGTGGAATAGAACGCAATGCTATCGGTGGTACTTTGAAAGATTATTTTATTTCTCTTGGTATTGTCCGAGATGCTTTGGATTACATAATTGTTTGTACTCCTTTTGTTTATGAAATATTAAATTATTTTTGGTATGTTTTATCAATGAATTGTATTTAAATTTCAGATGCACGCACCTTGTGTAAAACCTACATTATTACGTACTGATTCTGACGAACTGAAAGAATTCATAGCTAAACCTGCCCTTAAGTATATATTACGCTTTTTAACTGGCCTAGCTGCAGACCATGAACCTACTCAGGTTTTGAAAAAGTTATATCATAAAATAATTATGTTTTGAATTTTCTTAATAAACATTTGATTTTATTGCAGATGGCAGTGTGTGAAAAGGTTATTCCAATTGTACATCGTTTGGAGCAAGTATCATCTGATGAGCACGTTGGTAGTCTTGCCGAGAACTTGCTTGAAGCTCTCATGTCTGAACCAGAAGCAGCTAAAAAAGTTCAAGAAGCTCGAGATTACACACGACAAGTATTTGAAAAAAAAAGAGATTTATCGATTAACATTTTGATTATTACAGAATACTATTAATATGCAACGATTTTCAGGAAAAGAAACGATTAGCTATGGCTATGCGTGAAAAACAACTAGGAGCTCTCGGTATGCGTACTAACGACAAAGGTCAAGTTACAGCGCAATGCAGTTTCACTCATCAAGTACAAGAATTAGGTGAAGAAACTGGAGCTGTTTGTTGCATTTGTCGAGAAGGTTATAAATACCAACCAACTAAGGTACAAATCTTTTAAACTTATAATCTAATAATAATATTATCTGTTGAAGTATTTAATACAAATTTATATTCACAATTTAGGTTCTTGGCATTTATACTTTCACTAAGCGATGTGGAGTTGAGGAATATGAAGTGAAAGCAAGAAAGACTCTTGGCTACACAACAGTAACTCATTTCAATGTAGTACATGTTGAATGTCATATGGCTGCCGTGCGGCTAGCTCGTACAAGGTATACATATATCTCATTTAATTCTAATGATAGTCTTATAGATAAAGTATAAACGTATCTTGATGGCAAACATGTTTTAGGGATGAATGGGAAAGTGCTGCTTTACAAAACGCATCAACTAAATGTAATGGACTTCTTCCACTTTGGGGACCACATGTTCCAGAGTCGGCATTTGCTAGTTGTCTTGCACGTCATAATACATATCTTCAAGTGAATGAAATTATATTTATATAAAAAGGTTATTTCATTTTTCGATTAATATTTCACCATAAAACGTTTGTTTATTTTTTTAGGAAAGTACCGGACATCGAGATATTGGCTATCAATGTACAGTACATGATTTGAAATTATTGTTACTGAGATTCGCACGAGAAAAACAATTCCATGAAGACACAGGTGGTGGAGGTCCACTGTCCAACATGCAACTTGTGCCATGTTTAATGCACATGGCTTTGTATGTCATAAATACGTAAGAGTTTTTAATATTTTTCAAAATAATTTAATAAAAAACTTGATTCAAATTTGAAAACTTTTTTGTATAGAACAAGAGTGTCCGGAAGAGAATTAACTGCAATACAAACATATTTAGAGTGGGCTCCAGCTCGTCAATTGGAGTCTGCTCATGATGCTGAAGGTCCTTTGTATTATGCTGTTATGGCACTTTTGCTACAACCACCCCAAAAGTTAGTTTTGATAGTTTGATAGTCATTTCATCTTTAAAATATAAAATTTTCACCAAATAATATTTAATTTTTTGTATTGATATTTGTAGATGGAAAGAAGAAAGATTGGAGCATTTGCGGCGACTGCTTTTAATAGCCCAAGTACGCTCATTGATACCATCTGGACCACCTCTGCGTCATCTTGAACCAGATCAAAGAGAACCCCGACCTTACGAAGATTTTAAACCATATTTGATATTCTTTTCACTGATTGAACTCATCTATAATGTTATGTTCAAGGTTAAATTTTGAGCTTTTAAATATTACCAATTAATTGTGGAATATCATTTTTCAATTCTATCTATATTTCAGAATATACCAACAACAACTGTCGAGCAGTGGCCAATCAAACTAGCTGAAGCTATTCGTCATGGAGATGAAACAGTTTTACGAAGCTCTGAAAAGATCTTGTCAACTTTGAGCGATGAACTACTACCCTGCACTAGTTTCGCTGAATGGTGCGATGCCGCTGGTTTATTGAGTTCAATCCCTGATCCAGATGAATTCATGCTCTCTGCTTTACGTCACAATATGATGCTTTGTATGATCTAAAATATAATGTATTTCACATAGAAATATGTATTTTGCTGGCTTTTAGAATAGTTCAATTAAAAATCTATTATATAATTTTCAATATTAACACGTTTGTTATTTTATATATTATAATTGTACTTTGCGTTTTCAGTTTCAATTTTCTTGTGCGAAAAATTATAATCCTATTTAGCTTGTTGGAGTAATGGCATTTTTTTTAAATTGTAGTTTAGTGTAAAACTAGTGTTTTCAATAATATATATGTGTGCTAATTGCATTTTTTCTTTTATTTTTATCCTTGATTTGATATCAATTGAATATATGAAAGTTATGCAGGGTCCAAATAATTTTGGATCTAATTGCAATCTTAAAACGGTTAGTCCGTTATATTGAGAATCTCCTTTTCCTTTTTCCATTCCCAACAGTTCTTATCGCAAGATCTGGTTTCGGTTGCTCACTGGCCAAAAACAATAAAATAAAATTTATAAGCTTGTTTCTTATCCCTCAACGTTTGAATAATTAAAAAAAATTCACAATCAGTACTGTATCATTTGGCCGAATAGATTTTATTTTGAAATATAATGGTCTATTTTGAAAATTTTCCTGGATTGGGTTGTAGTATATGCATTATAGATGCTTACACTGTCTAAAAATCCGAAATTAAAACTGAAAAATTTTACATAAAATCTATTATACTTCCTGAAATCACACGTACTCCTAGTAATTTCGTTCGGACTGCGCCGTCTAAGAATCCGGAATTAAAATTAAAAAATTAAACATTTAACCATTTTGATTATAATTCTTTAAATCATGAATCTGCTCTTCATAATTACGTTGTAGCTGCACCGTCTAGAAATTCATAATTAAAATTAAAAAAATGAATCGCGTAACCATTCCTATTATATTATACTTCCTTATATCATATGTACTCTTAGTAATTTTGTTCGGACTGCGCCGTCTAAGAATCCGAAATTAAAATTAAAAAAATAATTGTCCAAGCATTTTGATAACATTTCCTTAAATCATATGTGCTCCTGGTAATTGCGACTAATAACAATAACATTCCATATTAATAAACAATTGATATTTAACTAATGACAAATTAAAAAAAAATAAAACAAAAACACTAATTTCAACTAACACGTTTTAAATGACATGCGAGGATTCAAATATTAAGGAATGCGAGAGCAAAGTATAATAAAATAACGTAATTATTCCAATTAAGATTATCTCACGATCATTAAGATCAGTGTTTCCATATAGAAAGAATTGCCCCCTTTACAACAGTAAAATAATCCAGCGCTCTCCCCCCCCACCACCACAAAAAATTATTCTCTTTTCTATGTATGTATTTCATGCAATGATTTTCTTTACAAATAAAAAATTATGAGAAAAAGAAATAAAAAACATGATTTTTTTATAAACATTATGTATTTATTGCCATTTATGTCATATTAACATTACATACATTATAATATTATTTCAATTAAAAAGTAAATAATTCAAAGGAAATGTGATTTTTTTATTTAAAAAAAAAAAAAAATGAGATCCTTGAGCCTCGTGTAACTGCGCTATTTTTTTAATATTAGGTTCAAGTTTCGTTAAATACAGTCTCAAATCTCCTCTTCGCTCGGAAGTTCGGAATCCTATGATGTATATTTAGTTTTTTATTCGACTTCAAACGTTAAGTACCCCGTCTTGCCCCCCCCCCTTCCCCTACATGTCCCTTATCAATACGAGGTTGGCTATCGGATAAGATATATGGCCTAGAGTCTAGGCTATATACCTAGAACAGCGATGGCGAACGAGTAGCCTGCGGGTCACTTGTGTGTGACCCGCGTGTGAAATTATCGGATTCGCTTGAATTTTTAGATATGATTGTAAAAAGCTTTCATGTAATATTTTTAGTTTTTTATAAAGCTTGGAAAAACACTTAGGGCAAAACACAATTTTCGTGTCTATCCCCCTCCCCTCGAAACGCTATCTCCAAAAACTCAATAATGAACGTTTTGCTAAAAAAAAGTAATTCAGGAAAATTCAATCCCT
>JAOXNN020000050.1:2763374-2789945 GCA_028571205.2 Hydropsyche betteni | reverse complement strand
CTCTTTGAAAAGTTACAAAACGAAATAGGGGTCATCTACTTCGTATTGATAAGTGAGACAATCAAACTACAAACATATTTTTTGCTCCATACGCGTATACGGGTTGAAAACAATTTTCACATGCGGGCAGTTCAGTTTCACATGACGATTTATTCACCTGGTTTTTCACTGTGAAATTTCAGGTGGTTCACTATATTTGAAAGGATATCGCTAGAATATTATCTGAATTAAAAGCGATTAACGTCAATGAGATTTATCATGAGTTAAGCGAGCGATTTTCATCGCTAGCTTCAGGCTCGAGATATTCACATCCCTCCTAACAACCGGCTCGTGACTTAAAACCTCTGTTGTTTTGCCGTAAATCAATGCGAAAATGGTCTCAATAAATTTTTAATTTATAGTTTCGAATAACGTATTGCCTGTGCTTTGACAAATATCAACTATAAAATAAATCGCTATTTTAACGGTTTGTATAATATACGGCGATAATGTTTATGTGGTCGCATAAGCTTGCCATTTTATTACATAATATTATACTGTAAATTCTCTTATAATGTTCTCTCTATATCGTTCAAATTCATTCAAATTCAATTTTTTTAAATGCATTTAAAACAAGCAGTTAACACGTAAAAATTTACAAAAAAAAATTGAAAACCTTAACCCCTTATAACGTGGAATCTATCTTGATGTTATAGAGAGGCTTACTGTATACAAGTTCTAGTTTAAACATCTTGAATTTTTAACATTTGAAATATATGATTTATAAAGTAAATTTTTATTCTTTTTCATTATGATTTTCTTATCGTACTTAACAATATATTTTTATATAATATTGAAGTGATTTACAAGAACTGGTGCATACAACCCATTGATTTATTCAAACAAAACTTCAACTACTTCAAAACACTAGGAAAACTCTACAACGTTTTTCATACATCTCATAGAAAAATACCTATATCGAGTTACAACCAAAACACGCAAGAAGAGCCTCCAAACACGCACTCGGAAGAAAACTGTCGACAACGTTGTCACACGCCATAAATATGTTCCTCTTGCACATCGACCAGTCGCATTGCGGTTGCGTCATCTTGTACCGTGTGGCACAATAAGCCGGTCACGGTCAGGGCCCGAAATGACCCACATCCGGATCCTGACGAACCGGCTGGTAAATGTGTTGTCGGTAATGGTGCTCTTGTCCCGTTTGAGAAGTGTCCTGAATGTGTCCGAAGGTGAGGTCATGGATACAAGTGTAAATCAGGTCCTGGAATGTCGTGTGAGAGTTTTTTTTTAACTGAAATAAGATTTAAAATTCAAGATGATATGTTTTATATGTAAATGTGAATATTGAAATGTGTCGTTTAAATTCTGGTTATTTATAAAAAAAAACTAGATGTGTTATATGGGTCTTGTTGATTTATATGAAATGTAGCTTTTAATATCTGCAAATTATCATGAAATCCTTTTTATTTAAATTTTAATTCTTTAATGATTATTTAACGATCTTTACGTTTAGTCTAAATCTAGTTATAAATTTTCTTGTACTCATCATATTAAAGGTAGCTTGCATAAACGTCGCGTAATAGCTGATTTAGTATTAATGACAACCTACATAATGAGAGTAAAATAAGATTCAATACGATAGCCCTTTGAAATGTGAAACGAATGCGTTTTCCGTTGGTAAATTATTTTTTAGGAAAAAAAATGGCGTGCATCATCGTAGAAAATTGACGTAGAACGCGTGGCGAATTTTCCGAACTGTTCTTTCTTATGTGTTATAGTTTTTTGTACTTCGAATTTCGACATGTGTTTTGCGGTAGTTGGCTGCTCATAAAAGCGTTTATTATAGTACAAATTGCAGGTCTGATTTAGTGAAAAAACAAAACGCCAGTTCCGGTTTTTAGTACTGCTCCGAAATCTTTTTTAAATAATTAAAAAACGAAGCATGTCAAATATTATATAACATCCGTCAAAATATTTTTATTAAATTATATAATTCAAACGACTTTTACACGTGTATTCTTAATAATTAATAGACACACTCTTTATAATAAAACGAAACTGTTATAGTTCAAGAAACTCGATTAGAATTACAAAATTATTTTAATACCGATCAATTTTCCGGTTCAAACGAAATTTTATGCAGTGAAAAACGCAAAAAAAAAATCAAATCGATACATTTCGAGCGAAGCTCACGTTACGGTTGCGCGAAGCCCGATTGTGCATTTAATCTAAGCGCAATTTCAACACGGCAGAACAAGAAGGGCGAATTGTTCTCCATCGCAATATTTAACTCAAATGCTATATTAGAGATGCGAATCGGCAAAACGCACGTAATAACACACATAAAACCGATCATTACCGTAATATGGAAAACGCGGCGTGGGACTAGACTAGTGCCTAATACGTTTTCTCACGGCTTAACGGCCTCGGCACTTCTGGAGTGGAAATCCTATGTTATAATTGGCGACAGTGTTGATTTTCTTCGATTTTTCGACACTCGAAGACCGGTCGGAAGACGTGGATGGTTTTGTAGGTTCGGATTCGGACCTGCGTTACCGTTAGCGAACGAACGCGCCGTGGGCCCATTATCTCATAAAAAAATGTAAAAATGTATAGAAATTCTGGTGGAAAGGCACCGAACGAACATTGGTGGAACATTTCGGAAATATTGTATAACAAATAATGTGAAATTAGTGAAAATAAACAGGCGTTCGTGCGGATTATCGTTAGCGTCGATTGGCGCCGTTGAGCTGGGACTAGCGGTAAATCGGCGCCCACGAAAAATATGTATTTTGGCGATCGAAATTCGTCTTCATTTTTCATTATCATGGCGTTTTAACGACTTTGAAAAATATTAAAAATTCCTTAACTGTCTGAGAGAGATCACGCGATTAAATCGTATGCGCGGTCGAGGTTATCAATTCGGATGGATGCGTTAGATAAAAGAGGTATTGTTTTAATATTTACTCTTCTATAAATGCAATTTTCTTTTAGTAAAGTGATGAGCAAGTTAAATTCATAATGAGTTTATCAATTTAAATCTTTTTTTTTCAGTTAAAGCTTGCAAACAGCATATAGATTCGTATTCGAAACGAGTTTTATGTTTCGGTTAATTTATAATTCATGATTCGCCGAATCTTTCTTTCGACGCATTTCAACTTGCCATAAAAGGAAATCTGAAAAATGACCTTCTATTAAACTTGACTTTGTCGAATACAAATCGGTATACAAATCGTGCTAGTTTCGCTCCACATTGTTAGTGAAGCTGTTAAGTTGCATCAGGTACAATCTTTGTTTATTGGTTTATGAGCTTATCGTGTCAGGTCTTAAATTGGAATAAGAAATTATAACCAGAATCTCAATATTGGCCGGACCCTATATAATCATTTTCAATTTAAGTTATAAAACCATTATCGCCTTTAGACGCTATAAATAGAATTTGATTGAAATCTAAAACAGACATTATTGCATACGAAATACAGATAACTGTTTCATCATCGAATTCAATAAAATTTCTTAAGTTTTCTATCCGAAAATATCGAAATCTTAACATCCATACAGAGATCCGTTTCCGCATATAGCCCTGATGCGGCAACAGTGTCTTTGTCGTCGTTTTTGGGTTGAATCACAGTTAAGTGAACCGTTTAATGCTCGACACATTAAATAACACGAGATTCCATACATGCACATACAAACGCACACAAATACCCACTGGAACTACAACGTGTTTCTCGTTAACTCGTTCGCTTACGCATATATAAATGCATAATAAGGTAATTCATACGAATGGCCCGTTGAGCTTTTGTATGCGTTCGCATTCATAGGTGCAAAAGAGCCAATCTATTTCGTTACAGCTACTGGTTTGATTCTTGAGAATTATCGGGAGTGTCAGATCTGTTAAATTTTTAAATTAATTTTCCTTGAAGGTTCCGGATGGAATCTCGTATAATTTTCAAATACCGACCGGAGAATTACTCGAGACAAAACAGTTAAGTTAGACGCACGAATTTCTATTTGTTGGTTTGTTTTTATTACTTCGTATTTTCGGTCCGTTCGTGTCGACGATTTTGATAATTTCTTCGTGCGGTTTTAAATAACTATGACGAATCAGACGCGGCCGTTATAAAATTGACCTAAAATGTTTGTTGCATATGATCATCGTTGCGTCACGTCAAAATATTTTGAATATGATCAATTTATTCAATAATAATTGTGTTAAGACGGGATTATTGGCAAAAGGTTCGTCAAAAGTTGGATCAACTAGAAAATCAAGTTGCGGTATTAGTATTTTTTGAACAGAACATTCGTTAAGTTTGAATATATACGGTAATTTAGTGATAGATCGAAATTTAAAAAATATATGATTCGGCAAGAATATATAAAAGAATTTCATTCAAACGAGATTATTGGCGAAAGATTTATCATTAGTAGGATCAACGGAAAAATCTGGTTGAGGTATTCAAATATTATACTTTGAACGGAACATTCATTTAGTTTGAATAGTAATTAAGTAATAGATTTAACTTTATATTACAAAATAGATATATTTCAGTAGGAAGACATAAAAATTTTCCATTCGATTTTCTTTTGAATAGATTATTAGTTTAAAATTCTGTTGTGATGAAAGAAAATAATTCTACATAAATTGAATTCGTGTGCTCATATTATGGTAAATTTGTAACATTATATCCCATTGTGTGATGGGATTCGTTTCACAATAGTCAAATTATTGAAGATTGTTCTTGCATCACGCGACCCAAGAATAAGAAAATTAATTAAATCTAAAGAAAAACGGACTAAAAAGACACAAAACAATACCGGACAAATTCGGAATCCAAATCGGAGATGTTCCACATACGAAAAATTTAGATTTACTCACGACCGCAAAACAGGAAATTGGAACCGAACGAATTTTCTCATTGCGGTATTTTTCTCGTTTGCTGAACACGAACAATGCGACACCAAGTCGAATATAAACTGCATAAACGTACGCAACACCAAAGTTCGTCTCAGGCGGAAAAAAACGCACCAAATCCAATAATGGTAGAATGGGAAAAAAGGCTAATCTCTTAATTCGGTGTATCCGCCAAGAAGAAACTATTGTATCGAATAATTTTGTGTAAAAATAAACGGGCTGATGGTTAAAGGGTTTTTAGATCGCGAAAATCCGTTACGTTTAACAGCTTTTGCAGTTGCAACGGGTGCATGTATTACGTACTATATGCATATAAAGTTGCACTGAGTCGTTACGGTGTGGTAAGCTTGTGGTATCTGATGTGAATGTACATTTACTGTCAAGATTAAGGATTAAAAATGAACGTAAAATGGAACACTTTGAAAGTAGGAATATTATATGCTGGTTAAAAGTAAAAAAAAATAAAATAATGTTATTTGTGAAACAACAAATAGAAGAGAGTCAAAATTTCACTACAATACCGTTGTCTTTTCTATAATAGTAAGCTAAAGATCGAGTATTTTAGAATGAGGAAAGGTAATTCGGGTCACTATCGTAATATTGGTTAAATATATGAACGAGAAAATAACGCATATTTTTTGTTATAACTGAACTACGCTATTTATTCACTGATCAGTATTAAACATACACTTATCGCAAGAATGTGAATTAAGCAATTAACGGTTTATTACCTTAACAGTACGTGTGTCAATAAAATATAGAATATCATCTCAATTAAAGCGTTTGCGTTAGCGTTTTTTTTTTAATCGATGGTTTATTTACGATCGAAAAGCGATGTCAATTATAGCCGTTATTACGTAAAGTGGGGAAAACTTTCAACATACTTATTTTCGCTATGTAATCGTGAAACGTCAACGCTCCGTTAAAATATTATTTATTTAGAGAAACGCGGAGTACGAAAATACGGGCGAATCGATAACTCGAGAACGTAAAGATAAATTTTATGTACTTTTTCAAGTAACACTCATAAAAAAATCGTATATTAAAATCGAGCAAACATTTCTCGGCGTTTCGCTGAAGACATCACGTACTCGAAAGTGTTAATTTCACCGTCATAAAATTAAAACAAACGATAGTATTTGCATATCGGAGATCGCTATTTACCGTTTGATTCTTAAGAATCAACATCATCATCGAACATAAACGTCTAATTTATTTAACAGGACGACACCATTATCCCCCGTACAATGACGAATCGCCATTTTTCTACACTCGGAGATAACGGCGATCTATCGATCATCAATTTTATCGATCGTGCCTCGAAGGCCTGAGGTCAAAATTGAATTTTTCGCTCGGATTTTATATCTTCTATATAAAAATGTGTGTGCAGCGAAAAAAATAACCGTACACGAGCTTTAACGGTCGATTTAATTCGGCTCGTGGTATACGCGAGCGATTTCTTTATGTTTGTAACGCGCGTGAAAATAATAAATAGTTGCGTCCGAATCGTGAGCTATTGAGGGTTTTTTCCGGCTAAATATTTATTTATACGTTTTTAAATATATTGGGAAAAAGTGTAATCTTTTCGCGTTCGATTCGCCACGGAAAGGTCTCGTGCTTTCAGCTCGTACCACTTCTTTCACTGTCACGATTCGAATCAATGGAGAAAAACATCTATATTCGAAACAAATTATGTACGATGAAATTGCATATGAAGAAAATAACATGTATCTAAATATAATACATCATCGTGGTGCCGCTTTGGAATCTACCATATGATTTATCGTTGTGCAGATCCGTGCGAAAAATGTCAGATGTATTAAAATGCATTGTATCGCACAAACAATGCAAATAAACAGCTTAGACAATCGAAATTATATTATTTATAATAGACGATTGATAATATAGACAAAAAATACGTCGAAGAAACAATCAATGTTACCTCAACGTACAAAAAAAGCGTATTAATCATATTTATATAAATATAAATGTTTGCAATTCGGCCACGAGCCTCTGCGGTCATGGTCAAGACGCTGCAATATTGGAAGTGTTGCGTTTGCGGTTGCCACTCGTATAATTTTCCATAATAAAAGTCGTGAAGCTATTCCGCGGACTAAACACAAAAAAAAATACGACAACAATAGTGCAAGCTTTTTACCAGAGACAGTAAAAGCTGGTAGCTTTCGTCTGCCGGAATGTGGGTCGTCGCAAACATGGGCCCGAACTAATGGAGCGTGTTAATAAGTGCGAGCCCTAGTACACTTCGCGAGCCGATGAAAGCACACGTTTTATTGTGGACAACGGTATATAATACTTACCGATGCGACTGTTAAGTCCTCTTGA
This sequence comes from Hydropsyche betteni, assembly GCA_028571205.2. Taxonomy (NCBI): domain Eukaryota; kingdom Metazoa; phylum Arthropoda; class Insecta; order Trichoptera; family Hydropsychidae; genus Hydropsyche; species Hydropsyche betteni. Next base: position 2,782,687 of record JAOXNN020000050.1, on the reverse strand, counting down.
TGTTGCGGATTTAGCGGGAAGGCATGCGAGATGGGAAATGCGGTTTCCGTGTCGGTTCTTTGATGCTCTCTTGCTTTCCCTCGTATATTTGTATGAACTTGAAAGGATTATATTTTGAAAGTTGACTCAGCGATCGTAATGTTTGATTAATTTGCAGTTAGAAACTTAGCAATGTGGAATTATGTGAAATATTCATTGATCAAATATATAAATATTATTTTAAACTTGCTCTCAATTCCATGACGTACTTGAACCGACGAAATGACATAAGACGAGTTCGAGTACCGTTCGCATAATTCGAGGATAAATTTAAAAATAAACTGTTACATATCGATTGCGTCATTTAAAAATAACCGCGCATCAATCAACGATTACAATGACTCCATAACGTTACTCTCTCGTATGCAAATTTTATGGGTCAATATACTGGCCCGCAGACGATGACGACAAAAACGATTTGCATAATCATGAAAGCGATGACGGTCAAAGTCGGTCCATTGCCACCGTTTCTACGTTTCGAAATGTCGAAAAGTAAACTGAAATTTGCACTTGCCGAGGAAAAAATGAGACAATCGAACGATCGCAAACCATATCACGTACAATGATTCGCGGCTGAATTCAAAAATAACAGTCCACTCAATGGCCGAGTGACCCGAATCATCGGCGACAATTCGGATAAATTGCGGCACAGATAAACGAAAAAATGTCACAGATTAAAAAAACGTCAAAGAAAAGATTTCTCACTTATTGTATTATATAAATAATTAGCACATTCCTACGAAAATTCATATCGGTTAAATCTTAATAGGATTCTTATATGATTTTTTATAATAATGTAAGATAGTCAGATCTAAACAATGCCCATTTGATTAGGATGAAGCATAATGATTCGGTCTCGTTACGGATTTGCGAATTATGCATTCGAGTCAAGTGTATGCGAAAAAGCGTCATTTTTTCTCTAGGAAAGAATTAATTATACATGCGAAATCGATTTAGCATTTCAAATACGCGAAGGCATTGTGCTCGACCGATGTTGAAAATTTTATGAATTACGTACAACAATAACGTTCGGTATGGTGGTTACGTGGGTAAAAAAAAGGTATTTTTATAAAAATGAAATGTAATAAAATTGAATTTTTCTCCGAGTGCGTTTACCTCGCAGATTATGCCCACACAAGTGGTTAGCGTGTTAAATGCGACTGTCTGGTAATTACTTGTAATTGCTGGAAGTTTTTTGGGAAAATTTACATAGTTTCGTATGTACGTAAAGTTAAAATAATTGATAAAAATATGTAGGTAATTTAGTTTTTTATACTACTTCACTCTATTATATTATAGTACGATACTTCATCTGAATAACATAAAATTTGTTCACACCAAATTTCATAAAATGATTCTAAATTTTGAGTGATAAAACTTTACTTATATTATCCTATCAATAGAAATTTTAGACCAATTTTAGTTCCGTTATATTATATTCGTGTTTTATTACTCTTCACAGTACACCGATTGAATGTAAATAAACATTAGCACAATTCAATTGACAATCAAATGTTTTAAAGGTCATGAAGAACCGGGTCGCAACTTCATTCTTATTAACACTTGTATGCGAAATCAATAAAAATTCAACTCATCGTCGAAATATAATATAAAAAGAAAGTTCATGCAAATTATTATAAAAAATATTCAAAAAAACTCATCGAACCGTAAACATTCAACACCGAATTTTATATGCAAAACAACACGTTAAAAAACGTCCAATCAACGTATATAACAATATAAAATATAACATTACATAACGGTTGTGCGTAAAGACGTTCACACAACCGGCAAAACTGCATTCAGTATGTGAATAATTTAGATTTTTTTTCAATTTTTATAAGAAAAATTATACTCGTATACGCGCATAGATATCGTGAGAACAAAAAGGCCGGTACTATATAACGGTGTATCATTGTCGGCTTCGGATTTCCTCGGAAGGTCGAAGGTCCCGTGGGTCAACCGGAGTCATGGTGTGCTCCAAAATGTGGACGTCCGATTTTATCTCAGATAGTTTGCATACGCCTCCTCGATCACGATCGCGCAAGTGTGTCAATGTGCGAGTGCTTTTTTGTCGTATTTGTTCTGGCAATAGTTTGGGTGGGTCGATCGTTGTGTTTTTAATAGTAGTGAAAGTTGTCGGTGTTTTTTTGGTTCGGAATCCATTTTACGTTAATCGATTGAGGATGTGTGATAGTGAACAGTCGAACATTCGTGTCGTAAATTTGTATTGTAATTGGTTGTTATATAGAGTGTTTTCATTGATGTTTATTTTTCAGAAAATGCATATGAGAGTAATGAACAATTTACAGTGGGTTTTAAATGTACCCGCTCGTTGATATTTCTACCATTTAAAACTTCATATAATTTCATAAAACTTTAAACGGTGGAAATATCAATGAACGGGTACATATAAAACCTATTAGAAATTGTTCATAATTATATTTTTCGAAAGAAAAAAAAAAACACTACATACCAATCAATTGAAATTGTTTTTTTTTTTAAATAGACTGAATGAAAAATTAAAATATTTGACAAATAAACAAAATACGATATTCCAATTCATCGAAAACAGAAAGGTTATATAATCAAAAAAGACAACTCGAATTGGGTCAAGGGTTTCGCGTCGTGTTACCGGCATGCATAGCGCTCGAATAACGGTAACGTGCACCATGCAAAGGGAGACCGCATTCAATCTGCAACAGAACAACGGAAAACAGCAACGACAGACCATCAGACCATAATATCTGTCCGTCTGTTGACTTTACGCACGTCATAATGGAGGAGGGCACGATTGTTAGAAAACGAATCCGCGGTTACCGACGCACGCTCGTTACGTTACGGTACTGGTAATCAGTGATCGGGTGAAAAACGCATACCGATACCGATGGGACCGATGCGCTTCGCTAAATCTGCTTATATGTCGACTAGTTGAATGGTTTTCGATTATATGCATTGTATTCGACGGTGATTGGATGTTTCTTATAGTGAATTTCGTTGATTTCTTGTTCATTTGAGTTACTTCGATATAAATAGATATATCGGTGCTTGTGTCTATTTAATCTCATTAAAAAGCACAAAAAGTTTATCACATTATTTAAAAATACGTTTGGTATTATTTTGAAACAGTATATCTTTAAGAATCAAATAAATTCCATACTTAAAATTTCACATTAAACTTTAAGATGTATTCATAGATTTTATTGGTAGCCAAATTACAAGAAAACTTTATTCACACGACTCCCTGTTGAGAATCCGAATCCTTAATAATGATAGATGAAGCGTCTTTTGACTATTCTCATAAAATGTACGTTGATCTACCAACAACGATAATAGGCTTTGGCTAATTTTCGCCATCAAAAATTTACGACAAATCCATATAATCGGACAAGTTACAACCGTGGATCGTTAAATGTTATTTATTGGCGCTTCTTTGATTCCGTCGGTTATATGGAATAATCAATACGTCGTATATTACATGTATAATGGGACTTCTAGCGATATTTTACATGACCATATTTTGGAAAACGGACACATTACACAATTCGGAAACCAAAACCGGTGGAGATAGGCAAACAGTTAGAATCGGCAATAACAACACTGAGGGGTCAATTATCATCTTCGTAGCGGCCGTCTTTTGCGTAGGATTTAACGAAACCGAAATATATGTGGGAACGTTTTCTAATAAATGTGTAATGCGCCGGTACAATAACAATAATTTGTAACGGTATTATCCGGATACAATTGCAAAGAAGTACGAAAATATGTATGTTGCTGCCCGCATTTTTGTAAGCCATTTTTTTAGCGTTTGTCGTACAAAAAAAGACGACAATTTGACACAATATGTCACCGTGTCGCGGATTCGCATTGCGATTGTCTTCATTTTTTTTCCTGTCGTTACGCTGTGAGATGTAATCGCGAAATTTTCTGTTATTTTATAACAGTACACTAATAAATTTTTGGTATATCGTGTCCTACAAAGGTCTCGAATGCGATCTGAGGATGTTGTAAATATAATCCTATCTTAACTGTTGGATCTTTCGAATTATTTAAACGGACCTTTTTAATGCAGCTTTTTAATCGCTCACAAAAAATGGTTGTACTAAAAGATTATGAGTATGTGTGGTCGGTCATATTCGCAGTATCATTAATTAGTCGAGTTTTTGCTGTATGGAGTTTAAACACGATAAATTTTATTGAAGTCAATCAAGATTGCAAAGCTATTTGACTATATGGACGCTACTTTTTTTAATTTCGATACTAGAAAAAAGCAGATTCATATTTTTTATATTGTTTAATATAAAATAATTAAAAAAAAGAAGTTTGCTCGATCTTAAAACATTTTTAACATAAGTTTTTCATGTAATAAAAAAATTGACTCAATATATAAGTAAAAAAATTTAAAATAAAAAATCATGCAAAAGTCAAATTCAACATATTCTTCACAAAAGAAACGATATCGTTTTTTAATATTTTTATATCCAAGAAAAAAAGAAAGGGAAAGAACAATTAAAAAAAACCCAACAAAAACTAACAAAAGAACCCATTAAACGATACGTATTGAAAAACCGACGACACTCATCTAAAAGCCTTGACTTTGACCGAAAGCCCACCAAACCGTGACCGCACATCGCAATTCCAATCACACTATGTGGGCGCGCTCACGCAACGTAACAACGTATACCGAGACATCGCATTACACAACGGCCGTGATGCGAATCGGCAAAACGGACTCGATTGCGTATTCATTTCGCATTTCACGATGACACGGCCGTGTTGGATTTCACTTCTTGCTCATGACCCATCTACCGAGGGAAAGACGTTGACGGGCTTTGTCCGCGAAAGTCCGTTGAACAGTTGTTTTTGTGCGTCCGTCAGATTGTCTGCGAATGCGAATTTGTCGATTGTGTTTCGAGGTTTTCGATTTTGATTGAAACGCACGCGTCCGATGAATATAATAAGGTTTACCGTTAGCGTTTCCGAGTTCTCGTTTTGTCAATCAAACTCGAACGAACGAGATCGCAGGAAGTTCGTTTTAATAAACAATATCGAGATCGTTAATCATGTGGAAATCCATTAAGTGTTCGACGGAATTTTTATGTAATGTTTGCGTTGCTGATTGAAAATTTGCATTTTGGATGCTTGATAGATTTTGTTTTAATTGAAATCGATTATTTAAGACCATGCAACTATGTGACACCATTTTTTCAAAGGTAACTGTAAATTATAACATCCTTTCATTACAAAATGATCAAAACATCCTATTGAATAAATTGAATCATCAAATTCTATACTGCATTAGATTCAACATCAAAGCGAATATCGATACAGGCATAATCGAAACGTGAAAGCTTATAAATAATGACCGGCGTAACTCGTCAGAATGAACGACTTTTTTACTTTCGATACCGTTTCGAATAGTCTTAATGGTTAGCATTGAAACGCGATACATCGTCCAGAAACGAAAGCTCGTGAGAGAGCATTTAATCCGAAGAGTCGGCAATACAGAAAAAGCAATGCAACGGCAACTGCTGCACTTGCAGTTGCAACTCGCAACACAAATCGGATCTACAATAACGGTACGAGAAGTCCTCGCGTGCTTCCTACTAAGACAGAGGTTCTTAACTTTTTTACATTTCAAAATCGATCAAATTGCTTTCTGAAATTTTTGAATGTTAAATGTAAGAAAATACATATATGGTATGTAATAATCTTATTAAAAGACATTTTGCAATTTATTAATAGTTTGAGAAACTCTATCAAATGACATCCCACAATAACGCATTCCATTTAACAGTTAAATCCCATTCATGAACCAATACGATTAATTAGGTGATAATGTGCAACGGAAAAAAAATATACGACTGAATAGAGCAACGGCGCCAGTCCGTTACACATTCTCTCACTTTTATATCTTTTGCCACGCCATTGTGCCATCACGGGTGAGACTCTTAACATATCTCTGGCTGTTTTTTCTTCATTCTATTCTATTAAATCTGATTCACCTCGAGTCTTTCGCCAATTATTGCATAACGTGGGACGTGAGCGGGTACCGTTTTGATTCGTACGCAATTAAAAATTATTATACAATTAATCGATAGTACAATTTTTTTACGAGAACGTTTACGGTACTGTCACTTTTTTGGAGTCCTTTCGTACGAGATTGGGTTAATTCGGCGATTAGGTTGAAAGGTGACGTTTTGTTCAGTCATATCAGTTCCGGTGAACAGATTTTTCGCTCGAAATTGTCTCGGTATTTAAGTTCTTGAACCAGTGACTTGTGAAAAAAATAGCTGTCGTACTGTGGTTTTTACTGTTAGCTTCCGTTCCATGATGACAATAATGATGCACCGTCGTGCGAGAGGCAAAACGATCCACTTCAGGATTTAAATTAACATTTTTTTTAATATATGAGATGTCAAATAAATGCGACACGAAAGCAGGATATCCCTTATAAGCCGACGCAGGAAAAATTATCGAAAAGGAAGCACTATACTGCTTCGTAAGTAAGATATTTGAATTAATAAATCAGGGAGATTAAAATCTACTACGACTCAAATCCAATTAACAATCGTAAGACGGTAACGGTACGGATGACGTTCGGTTGATTCAATCCGTACGAAAACTATTGTGAAATCATTAAAATAGCATATTAGAATGTCCGTATGAGATCAAAGTTCTTCGAGTGTGCCAAAAACGGTACATCACAGTACCGATTGGCAATAATAGCAACAAATGACGAACGATTTGACCGAAATTGAACGTAACAGTAATTCCACACACGCACTCTATATATTTTTTCTATTGTTGTAGTATTATCGTTCAAACAAATAATACGATAAATGGACGTGGGCTTAGAAAGATAATGAGCTTTTTATTGGGTCAGTTGTTATACTTTTATATACGTGAATGAATCTCTATTGATAATTATTTTCTCATATGGGATAAGTAATTAGTTTTTAAAACTTTGTGTTATAATTCAGTTTGCTATTCTAAAATGAATAAACTTTTAAGTCTGAAGTAAATGGTTTTTTGAATAAATAAACGCTTTTAGCTAACTTCGTTAGATAAATTTAATAGCAGCATGGTTTAACATCATCGTGAACCGATAACAAATGGCATTTATTGCTTTAAAAGGAAGCTAGAACTCAAAATTGGAATGTTGAAAAATTTGAATATTTTATTTTATCTTGAAAAACCAAAATATTATTATATAAACGGACTTACATAAATTTTCCTTACATCAAAGCACAAACACCTAAACATTATTAGATTTCAAATCCAAATTCAACGATTTGCTCGGAGCAATAGCAAAATATATTTTCTCTAAAGCATTGTATATAAACGGTTTACCATTTCGACATGGAAAGCGCACAATAATACCCTCGGAAGCGTATTGCCCTTGCACCGGTTCGATCGTTAAAGAAAATTGCCAAGTGATTGAATTAGCACTTTTCCCGCAAAGCCTCCGGGTGCTTCTTTGACCACTTTTCCACATTTCAATAGCGAATGTGTGCCGTGACATGCACATCGGACAATCGAAGATTGTCGTATGCATTCAGGCTGTTTTCTGTGCAAATTATATTTCTTGTTGGTCATAATAATGAATGATTATTACGATTTGAGTACATGATAAATTCAACGAAGTCAACATAACAACTTATCACTTTAAACGACATTCATCGAACTTCTCTCTCGATAAGTATTTAGTTATAGAGGTTTTCCACAACCGTGAAACTTCCACTTCGTCACTCTTGATTTATAACACATAACACGATACAAAAAATCATATTTCCGATAGCATTTCCAACATCCCATCTCCGTTTATCCGGTAACGGTGTCGTCGGTCGACCGCCTCCAACATAACAGTTAAACCTCTGAACGCTCCATCTGGTAAAGATTTTTCACCAATAGCCCGTGTCTCGAATCGCATTCGATTCGTTCACATGACCGTCGAAGATGATTTCTCACGATTCTAAAAGAATGATTTCGATCGAGAGTGTTATGGGTGCCATTCCGCTGATAGGTGCAGTTTGAACGTTCGGTCGTTGGTCATGTTGCATGTAGATGGTTCATTGGAGATATTTGAATTTGAATTGACTGGTCTGTTGATTTTTTTTACGATAAAGATTTGCTATGGTTGTGTTTTGAAAAAAGAAAACGTAATAATGTATTTTCCGAAGAGGTTGATTTATAATTTCTTTGATATATCATAAAAAAAATTGATGCGGTTTATTAAGATGGTTCTAAATCGGGGTCAAATTCGTACATTACAAATAAAATTAAATAAAAAGACGGTAAATAAGGAATAACGTCAAATATGTCGTACAACATCACGTAGTCGTACGAACTCGGTCAGATTTGCGTTAACGTTTGGCGACTCGCGCATTTTCATATTTAACCAACGGTTCAATGATGCGTTCCGCTTTTGCATATTCAGAACTGTTATCCGCGGGCGAAACTGGATCGCAAAGTCGTTGTCTTTCGACGTTTTAACAGTAAACACCGCCTTCTGCATTGACACGATTATTTACCATAGCCTGCGCGTACGCGAACTAGTTTACCGCAAAGAAACCCCCTCACAATCGTCTAGATCGGGACAGATAGAGCACAACCGTAATCTGGCCGATTCCTATTAAAACGTAGAGAATCCTATTTGCAGATAGGAATCGATGGTTGATATTGTGTTTCATCGGACAGGGTGAATTTATAGTTTCGACGGTGCGTGAATTCGAACCGCAACGAGAGTGCGCCGTATCGGTTTACGTAATGATAATAGAAGAAGACGTAGCAAATTGCAAGTCGTTGCGTCGAATGGGGAAAATAAACTAAATGAATAAAATGAAAAGTTATAAGGTGGAATGCATTCGCATCGTCTTACCGAGAAGATTAACTCTCGAGCGGAGGAAAATTGTATGGGATGGAACGTCGAGTGGTTAATTTCGTTTCTGCTTTGACGGCTCGCGATAACTCTAAAGATGGCTCTATTTAACTGGCTTCAAAGAAACGAATTAATTACGTTTGTTTTTTATATTTCGAGAAGATTTCTCAGGCTTAGATTTACGCGAAAAAATTCTATATGTTACATAATGTACGCCGGAGAATTGTGCGGTTGTTGCAAGAACAACAGAAATGAGTATCTCTTGCACAAACCCATAATCAATTACAGAGGTCAGGGAGGCTGAGTTGACCTCAACCGGAGCATTTACCCGTAGTCTGACTCCCACTTACATCGTTACCATCATCGTGATTCGAGTACTAATTTGAATTTTGTTTTTGTTGCAGATAAATCGAAATGAGGGAAGCCATGCAGAGGATCATCATTTTCTTCCTTGTAACAATCGCGACGGTGCAATGTAAGTACTTCAAAATTACTTTGAAATAATTATTTTAATTAAAAGATTAAATAAATAAATTAATATAATTATTCAGGTCGTATAGCCTTCGAAAAATTAACCGATTATGACTTCACTGGCAGCACATACTACACAGTTAAAAATTTATCATTGTACGAATGTCAAGGATGGTGTCGTGAAGAACCCGATTGTCAAGCTGCGGCTTTCAGGTTAGATTTTAACTTGTATTCGTGTACTTTAACCGCAAGTCAATGTATTCATTTTTTTATCATATGCAAAGTGTATACAAATGTCGATATCTTGATATCTTTATACTGAAACAAGTTTAACTTTGATATGTGTAACTGAGTGCGAATTAATGTACCAATAAATCAAAAATATCAAGATCCACAAGATCATATTTTCAAAAAAAAGCACGTAAACAATTATCATAATACTAAAAATAAGGCACATCTTTAAAGGTGGGCGGACTGGTCGAAACACTAAATCATTGATACAAGTTTTACGCAATATGTAAATATATCGGCGAAACAGTTATTCGAAATAATAAATAGTTCAGGGTCATCATCGATTCACGAGAACTGGTTATTGTGACCGTCATCAGGAAGTCGATTAAATCTGATATAGTGACTGCATACAAGGCAAACGTACAAAATATGGATCTGGGCCCACAGAAACGGAATCGTATAAACAACATTTTTTCAACGGTCATCATCACAGAAAGAGGCGCCCGAATTATATCATTATCTGTGGGGGGCGTGATTTTGAGAGGAAATTCGACTAATTCTTAGTCATTTTGAAAATACTGGATTTCCAAAATAATAATTCGAAATCATATTTTTTTCTTTCAAATATTATATATTGCGCATTTATGAAAACAAAAAAAAAACACGACAGATAAAACTATTCACATAATGAAAAATTTATATTTTGTTATAAATTGATTAATAAAATAAATTTTCAATAACACACAATCTTAAATATTTTAATTTCGATCCTCTCTAATATAAAAGGCAAAAACAAACGCAACACCTCAATGCGCTATTAAGCCTTGATTGTACCGTGGAAAATTGAATGCTACATCAACGGCGGAGGTACAAAGCTAAAACGAAAAAACAGAAACCATCACCATTAATCACTTTTTTTCCGATGAATGAATTTCTCACTGATGCTCGCGGGGTGTTGAGTTTTTCGATTGAAACCGCATCGATGATGCGAAAACAATTTGTCCAGCACTTTGACGCACTGACGATTCGCAATGTCGAATCTGTTTTACCCAGATCGATTCTAATCTGTACAAATCGCTTCAAAACGTTTTCAAATATGGAAAATGGATTTAACGATTTCCTTTAGCGTAGGTGTGAAATTGCGAATAACGTCAGTTCTATCATTATTAATTTTAATTGGAAGTTCTGTTATATTATATATTATATGTACCGTAGTATAAATTGAATCCTTAAAAGTATATTTTGCATTTAAAGGATAATTGGCGAAGTTCGAATATATTTTTCGAATTTATGTTATCGCCCAAGGATATAAAAGTCAATATGAAATATTAGGGTTATGCTTTCAATTTAATCTGTTGCTGAAGGGCTTTTGAAATTTATATATAAAAAAAACTCAAGTGAATCAAATATAAATTACCACTTTCATCAAACGAAAGGATTTCTAATGGAAAATGAGAAAATCGTATACGTCAACCATCAAGGAAGCACGGCGTCAAAGCACGCAAGGCAAGGTCGTCCAGAGGTCGAAGCTATGATGGTCTGGTCTGGTAGACGAGGTCTTCGTCTCCAGCCTGAGGTCTTCGCCCCCCCAGGCGATGTCTATTATTGTTGTTGTTGGTGCAAGAAGTGCATTCCCCCTGCGGTGCAATCATCCCTGCGTTGGCAACAGTCGTATAGGGCGCGTCGTAAAAATGTCCACTTTTTGCATGCAGTATGCTCGTTTAATGCGGTGTGTTCGCTTTCGTTTTATTACGCATTGCTGATGCTATTTTTTCAACATAGAACAATCGTCGAGGTTTTTAATACATCTCGGTACAAATTGTAAAAAGAAAGAAGTTAAATTAATTAAGATTTACGAAAGAATTTATAGTTTTTAATGATAAAAGTAATTAGTTTCATTAAGAAGAATTATAATGATTCATTTTTAATTATATGACTGAAGAAAAACTTTCAAATTTAATCTAAACGTCCTTAATTGCTGAATCGAAATAGATTTCATACAATTTTTTATAAAAAATATATTTTTTGCAATTGGTTATAAATAAATTTGGCATATGCACCAGTTCCTATTTTCTATCTCTGCCCTAACTGGTTCTTTGTGATCTAAAGCAGGAACATAACGGAATGTCGGCTGTTGGACGTTATTACTGGGAAACTAGTAATCGGGCGAATAACTAACGCCCATACGTAATTTCTAAACCGAGTGGTCACTATTCATTACGTTGGTATAGTCAGGTAGCCGTATAATGATACCGCGTTAATGTATGAGAAGGATTTATTGCATTTTTCGGATGCGCGCTCGGATTAAAATATATGGTGCTTTGTTAGGCGCGGCAACGAAAAAAGAAGGGTAATTTGTTATTTCAATACGTGCGTTATTTATACGCCGTTCGTAATGAACGTTTAAGATTGTGCATTGTGCTTTTTTTGTTTTGAGATTTTTACATGGTGTCGTTCGCTAATCTTTTTATGCTACTGTGGCACGTGTCGCTTTTTGTTCGTGGTACGTATAATGAGATTTCGAACGGTTCTGACAGTTTTGTCTATGGTGGATTTTAACCGTGTGTCATTGTTTTATGTATAGAATGTCTGAAATCGGATATATATGTTCGTCGAATTGAAAAAATCTATTTGCGGTGTGTGAATATAATATGCAATTTTTTATGTTGCGATCACAAAATAAAAAGTAGAAAGGTGTTCGGGTGAACAACATCGTGGTGATTGAAACAAAAAATTTGTTACATGAAAGTTCATCGCGTATCACGAAATAATAATTTATTCTTAAGTTCATATAAGAGCACTTTACTTTAATGATTTAAACGGTCCGTTATTTATGAATTAAAATTTTAAGCGATGGTAAAATTCAAAACACACATTCAAAGTTATAAACATACATCGTTTAATTGTTTAAAGCGGTGTCGAAAACCTCATAAAATATTCGTTCTTTAACATCCCGTGAGAATCCATATAAAGCCATATAATTAATTCGAAAAAAATACACGGGAACGAAATCCAGTATTCACGGAAGCTTTACGACATAACAAGACATTAATTTGGCAAAATTCGCACCACCACGCTTTTTCAGCATCACAAGCGAGAATAGTGGCATATTCTGCGATATTTTTTACTAGCACCGAATCATCGCTTAATAACGACCATCGCCACCATCAATCATGACGATTTTCCGTATGGCAAACCGCAAAACGATAGGCTCAATTGATTTTCATTGCCGCACACCACATGTTAACAAACAAAAACACATTTACCGGATTGACTCCTATTATTTTGTCCGACAGCGGCATCAATCAAAAGAGACTTATTGTTTTTTTCCCTTAGATGTTTTATTATTTTACGGAAGCATGAAAAATTAAATCGGACAGCGAAAACGCGAGCGTACCGTTTTAATGAGAACAATCATTGGGGTATTTATTAATGTTTTCTCACTCATTTCTATCGCGTACTTCTTGAGGAAATTTTCTATATGAAAATTGTATTTAGAATATGATAATATGACATGTAATGATGAACGCGGCATAAACACGACGTTCAACAACTTCGTATTACAAATTTCAACGGGTCGCACGTCCAGGGTAATTTATATGCGGCGTATATGTTGAGGAATATCATATAATTATGTTAATGTTTTTAAAGGACTGTCGTAAAATAAGTAATTTCTGCGGAATCTGAAATATATAACATTATAATTTTACATTACATATTCATAAGTGCAATACCCCTTTTTTGATCGATCGTAATTTTATACAACCTCAATATAACTTGAGACGTACAGTCAAAAGAAAATAACATTTTACGAATATCTCACAATAAATCACATTTTATTACACGAATCGATTTACGATTATTTCAGTAGTTCGCATTCATATCAATCGATATCAGCGGCAATCAAACATCGACGTTCAACATGCAATTTCAATAATTCACATGAACGAATCCGAAGCATCCGCACTGTCATTCATCGAGACGAAACCGACAAAAAATCTATCATTACCATCTCGGCGATTGTGAAATTCGAATCGCTCGGGTCGTGGACGTCGACCGACGAGCGACAACCAAAGAGCGGATTAGACTCGCGAAATTCGTCGTGCAAATCGAGATAATAGATAAGGAACGGATCGAAAAGATCGGAATTCGAAGGAACAACGAGAACGTGATGCAACGGCTGAGGCCGGTCCTCGGATCAATGCTCCAAGAGCCGGAGGATCAACGATCTATGGATCCCTCGCGGTCGCCAGCTGCCGCCAAGAAATGGGTCGTTAGTTACGAAATGCCTCTTCCGTTTGTACGGTTCGAGTTTTTTAGTATTTTTAGATCGTGACCTAAAATCGGATGGGTGATCAATCGGAGGAAATTGTGTAATTTTTATTTTTTTTGAGCAAAATCATAACAGGACGAATTTGGTCTTAATTTTTAAGTTTTGATATTGTCAAGGATCCAAATTTCCCTGAATGTAAAAATCGTCTGATTATAAATTAAACTAGTTGAATCTGGCAAACGTTGTCCTACCAGACTGTATTATAACAGCTTGATATGATTCTATGAATTACGTAACCAAGGCAAATAAATTCAAAAAACGACAGATCTTCGCTCTTCATATCGATTTTTTTTTGTTTTAATTATACGTAAACCTTCTCGACAAAAAAATAAATATACATACCAATTTATATAGCGATCGGTCGAACGGTGTTGGTGTGAAACGATATCTAATATACAAACATCCATTTTTATATATAAAAATAGATAAATGAATACCGGAAATTAAAATGGACTTAAGTGCCAAAAAAAATCCGAAATCGATTTTATGACGAAAATACGTTTTTATGTGCCTAAAATCGCTTATGCTCTAATTTGAGAATTTCTTGTCAAAAACGGTTGTATCTCAAAACCTTAAAAATGGTATTTACATGCTTATTTATTTTCGGTATTTAGATGGCAATGAATGCACGTACCGTTTAGAAAGGGATGGTTTTTATCGTTGAAATTATTTTTATCAGAATAAATTGAGTGAAATTTTAATGAATTAAAAAAGGTCTTGTTCTGTAATGGAATCGGTTATATAATAATAATATTAAAAATTTTAAGATCACTTTTTCAAAAGATTTTTTAAAAATGAAACATGTAAAAGTTAAAAAAAAAACTCTCATGAAATGAGTTATTAGAACTAATAGAAAAATATAAATATTTTTAAAATTTAAAAATAAAATTATATATTTTTCATAATTTGATTTAAAATTATATGTTATTAGGTTCTCTTCTGGATTGCAATTCGTGGTTAAGAGTCGCTGATTGAATCCGTATAGCGTTAGCCAATTCTGCTTAATCGACCGTCTAAATTCAAATGTAATTGGATGATTCATTACGAATAGAGGATTCCTTGTTATCCTGTCCGTTATGTGTTAAAAATTGGCTACGATCGATCAAACCATCGTTTCAATCAGTGAGTCAGTTTTAATGGTCGTTTTAATCTGCCAACGGGACAGCACAATGGGTTCGTAATCTGTGATTTAATTTTTGTTTACGTCTTATATTATTTAATATTCGTTCTTCGGAGATTAGAATAACGGAAGCTTTGAAAGCGTTAAAGGTCGCTAAGCATTAAATCATCGAGTACCGTAAATCGTAGACCACAATAGAATCTTGATTATCCTAGTTCAATGGGATCGATGAGCGATTGCAATCGTAAAAATGTCCAATAACGCAAAACCAGGCATTGACGATGCGAAAATTACGATTTAAACGATAATAAATATATTGTATGAATTCTTATTTGCTCTGCGAACATTCAAGTCTCACGGTATAAGCGAGCAAAAAAATTGAATCGAATATGATAAATTGACTTGTGTTTGATATTTTCACAATAGAAATTATGAATAATCATATTAAAAAAATATATATTTTCAGTTTCGTCGTCAACCCATTGACGCCAGTACAAGAGACAAGATGTCAACTCCAAAACGACACCCAAGCTAATAATCCTAATGCAACACCACAGGTAAAACAATAAAAAAAAACACAATATAACGAACTTCAAAGACCAGAATAACACCGATTCCATTACAGAGATCCGTCAGCATGTATTACATGGTGAAGCTTCAAGTGAGGTCCGAAAGCGTCTGTCTGAGGCCATGGGCCTTCGAGAGAGTCCCCGGGAAGGCTTTGAGGGGCCTGGACAACGCCCTCATCTACACTTCCACAAAGGAGGCTTGTCTGGCTGCCTGCCTCAACGAGGTAATCACGAGCCAATAACACTAAATCAAGGGGGAACCATCGTACCATTATACCCGACTCAGGATTTATAGATGCATTCGGTCGGTTTCGTGTATGTCTATTATATAGTTAGCGATCATTGTTTTCGCCTCGTTCCTCCATATCGGCTACTACAGGGTGGTCGTAAACATGTAAACTGCTTTGATTAATCCATCGAACGATTTGTACGTTATGAGTCATAAAATTTGAACGATATCAACATTTATATATAAATCGCGGAAACTTCAAAGCAAACTAATATCTAAAATCATCCATCTCGCTGATCGATGATTATGTTTATCCATATATTATAATGAAATATGCAAATAACTTTCAACGTACACGCGTAGACACTTTCGAAGAATATACGTATGTAAGAGATCATATCTGGACTACGGTGTTTGCGGATGCAAATCGACGACGTTTTCATGGCCGGGAAATTCTTGTGCAAATGCTGTATAGCTCGTCTGCCGCTTTATAATGCAGTCGCAGATCGCAGGACGATAACGATGCAGTTTACGTGACGCGTATATAATATAGAATGGCGATGCAGTTTTTAAGAGCGCGGTCCAGCAGCACCTTATTTGTTTTAGATGGAAATCTGCGCCGATGGCTGCCGATAGCCTGGTTTGTTGTTCGGTGGCTCCTTCAGATCCGCGGATAAATGGCGTACGTGAGGATTAACAATAAAGATTGTATAATGGTGACGGGCACGATCTGAGACGAATGCGTCCGAATTGGAAAAAGGTGGTCGTATAAGGGAATTCGAGGCGATGATTGGACGTTTTTGCGTATTTATGTACCATCCGAAGGATTTTATTGTCGTTTATCGAATGTTGATTTTGTAAAACGATGCGTCATTTTGTTCGAATTTTTATACGAAACACATAGAAGTATATTCCGAGATTTCTACAAAGCGTGCAATGTTAATACGCTATTTACCACGCGAATACCGCACTCAACTATTTTAACGATATATCCAGTGTATAAAAAAAATACAATTCATTAAAATTGCAGAAACGATTCACGTGCCGTTCAGCCGAATACGAATACAGCAGCATGAGGTGCGCTCTCAGCGAAGCAGATAGACGCACAGGAGGAGGACCAGGACCCAGCTCGACTCCAAGACTGGCAGACGCTCCAGGAACTGACTATTTCGAGAATTTGTGCTTGAGAGCTGGACAAGCTTGTAAAGACAGCCGAGGATTCGCTCCGCCGAGATTAGGAGTGGCCGAGGACAAGGTGGCCCAGTATGCAGGCTTGCATTACTACACGGACAAGGAGCTCCAGGTAATGTTGAGCATTGTCATTGTCATCTATTCCAGGTTTGTGTAGGCTCCAATTAAGGGAGGATGCGCTTTTTCCACGTAACGTATAAATAGATTGGAATGCGCGTGCTTCTAACGTATGTGCGTATTATGCAATGGGAACATGTACCGAATACAAGAGGATGGCATTTAAATAATGCATGAACGCGGTCGCGAACGTGTTCTCGCTTATTTTACAAGTTTTATTTGTGTGTACGCTAAATCCTTGATTTATGTGGGATCGTGCGAATTCTGTGAAATATTGCAAAATTATGGTCCGTAGGATAAGTGTGGCGGGTAATTTGCTAGAGTTTAAATCTTTAGTTCACACGAGAAATTTTTGAAAATTTCATAATGAAATATGCATTGCTATTTTTTAAGTAACACTTATTTATTTATAAAAAAATGAAGTATTTACGGTAGATTTTCGAAATTAATGTACCACATTACACTATAACGGCAGAAAAATTAATATGTTTGCTATTAAATAATATGGACATCCGCTATAGGGTCATTAATAATTGAAATGATATTGAAAAACCCTCCTAATAAATTATATAACATATATCACGACGTACATTGTTGGATGCTTCTCATTTGTCGATAGTAAAAAATTGAAATTCCATTCGAAGAAAACGAACGTGTATTTTCTTTGCCGTCGAAGACTAATTACGGACAAAACCTCTTTTTCCAACTATTATTTAACCGTGCTGAATGCGTGAATCATCTGGTAAGATCTCACTATGAGTTACGTGGAACGAGCCGTTCATTAATATACATAAAATATATAAAAATGCAAGTTTAACGAAGTAAAATTCTCAGTAAAATTCATTAGATGCGCATAATTTTAATGTGATATAAATCGATTACGAATTCATTAAACATCAACGCGAGAATAAGGTATGCGTTCGAATCATCGGGTTTTATTACAAAGTGATCGATTAATTACCAGAGACGTCGATATCATTAATTTATGTTTATTTCATTATTAATTCATCGAAAACATCATCAGATTAAATAAAATTTATTACCATATTCAATCATATTTTTTTACTTTTAGGTATCATCCGAATCAGCTTGCAGACTAGCGTGCGAAATCGAAACCGAATTCCTCTGCAGATCATTCTTATTCTTGGGAACAGCAGCAACTAATGCATACAATTGCCGATTGTACCATTTGGACCATCGTTCCCTTCCCGATGGACCTTCGACATATTTAAACGCCGAAAGACCATTGATCGACGATGGAGACGTGACCGGAACATACGTCGAGAACTACTGCGACAGTGAGTGATTTTCCAAAATGAACAATTTTCAATTAAGCCACAAAAATAATGATCGATCGTTCCGCCGTGCATTTTAATTGAACTGGTCATAATCAAAAGTTATCGATGCAATTCCGCAAGAAACGGTACATTTCGAGACGAGAAAAAAAAAACGAGGTACGTCGCAAATCGTAAACGAAATTATTACCGCAGAATGGTAATCGACAAAGAGTGCTCGCTTCTCGCATAATCGAACGTGTAATTTAATTAAAAACGAAAAACAAACAAGCCTCGATTAACGAGTTAACGGTTCCGGCGTTTAATCTTATCGAAATAACGCACAAATGCGTTTCTGTCGATTTCGTTGGATCGATAATGATTCTTGTAATCATTCCGGATACGCATCTCATAAAAAATCCGATACAAAAGGATTTTTTCCCCTGTTTGTTTTTGTGGGCGGTGTATGGATAGTAATTTCGTTTTTCAATAGATCGTATTATAGGCGAGGTACTTTATTGCCTAATTATTTGGTTGCGGCTTTTTACTATTAATTTATTCTCGTCGTTCTAGACACTTATGAACGAGAGGAAAAACACGAGTTTCTCGATTCGGCAACGTTCGAGGGCGTTGATCTTCACGCTAGAGTTGACCACTGATTATGTCGTTCTATTCAATTTTGGGTTATTAAGATGAGACGTTTATTATTTCAAAAAAATTTCGTAATACCCGTAAAAAGATAACTTCATACTTTGTTGAATTTAAGCGACGTTTGTATAAACAAATCGTGTTTATTGTGCAAAGAACTGAAGGGTTGAAACAAACACTTACAATGTTTATTCAAACCATTAGTGTTTC
>JAOXNN020000050.1:2731871-2759738 GCA_028571205.2 Hydropsyche betteni | reverse complement strand
AGTTTGCCGACCTTTCGGTGCTATATGGCGAAATAAAACCGCATAATAAAGTGGACATCTCGCGAGAGTGGTAGGCCGGGGCAACGTCGTGACCCGGTGTCATCACGATGGGCCGTCGGGCATGTCGCACAGGCATTTGGATCGCGATTCAACAAGAACAACACTTCTTCGCCGACGACAACAACAGTATCCGCCGGAGTTGTTGTTGCGGTTGTTGTTGGTCGCGGCGCGATTATCGCCCGGGGCGAATGCGGGCCGCGAAAACGTATCGGCCGTTTCGCGTGATGCGCTGTTGATTGAGTCGTTTTTGAATTTTAATATATATATATTTTTTTTAAATAATATTCGGGATGTAATCTTAAGTTTGAATATGGTGAGCTATTTCGTTTGAGTTTGTGTGAAAACTTGTAGCGCATAAAAACGCGGGCGTAGCGCATAAAAACGCGGGCGTAAATGTTCATCACGGAGTCTCTCGATTCGTCTATTTATTTAAAAAAATAATTTCAAAATTATCTTTAACATATTCAATAAAGTATCTCATAAAATTTTCACCCATATAAAATGAAATTTCTTGCTCGTTTACAATTTGTAGTAAATTATAAAACGAGCAACTATCTCAAGACTTGAGCTATAAAGGAGACAAAGTATCTCAAACGAGATAAGCCAGATATTTTTTAGTACGGGTTCGACGTACAATTCACACCTAGATTCAATAAAAGCCATGATTTTTTCTATATAAAAAACACCAGACGATGATTTAAGCATCAAAGCGATCAAAATTCAGACAAAAAGCCCCAAGAATCCAGCACGGAGACGGCACTAAATCTACACATCCAGAACGACTTTCCTTATAAGGAGCGCTTCCTTTCGCAGGACGAGCACGTTTTACTGTTAATAATCGCTTAGATAAATACGATAGTGCTCTTCATGGACCATAAAGAATCGGTCTTTATCGATAATCGAAATGTGAAAGATCGGATTGTGTGTGTGCCGCTTTGGCACTTTCCGCTTCGGAAGCGTCTTCGAGATGAAGAATTCTTCACGAGCGTTTCTTTTGTCTAGAAAATCGGGCTTTTGTGTGAAAGAGGTCCCCGGGTTCGATGACCGGTTTATGTGGATGTATGCGTTCGTGTACAAAAAGCCGTGTTTGACGATCCGCGGTTCAACTTTTAACCGAACGAGTTAACTTGCAGCGGCGCGAGTTTAACAAGCGATTGAATGCCAATTTTTTTACTCGATTACCCGACAATGTGGTAGTGATGCTTGTATTCGTTTTAAAAACGCTTCGAATACTTTAAAATGTGCTAAATCATGAAATTTATAAGTATCCGTTAAAAAAAACATATGAAAACTTAACCAAATAACAAATTCGTAAAAAATTCAAATATTTAACGATTAAGTAAATCAAACTGTAACTTAAGATTATTTTGGTATATAAAATTTAACGTCTCTCCGACAATAGTAGACATGAGTATAATCGTTGGTAAACTTCGCTTTAAAAATAATATAAAAATTTGATGACTTCCTATTTCTTAATATTATCGAGCGCTTATCTGCGCATGTTATCATGATCGATTGATTTGTTTATTGGCGGCAAAAAATGTTTTAAAAATCGATCTACGGACCGGTTCTTCTAAGGCGCCGTATTAAAGACGCTTTTATAATGTAATAAAATGAAGATTATTTAAATTTCATTTTGCGACACGAGAGACAAAAAATGATCGTTTTCTTCACTTTTCCAAAGGCCGTTTAGACGAAAGGTAAAAAAAATAACTCATAATCATAACAGTAATCTAAACGAACGGATCGCCAACGATTTACAATATACTGTGTAATGTATGCGCGAGTTTCTCAACAAAAAAAAAAAAACGGAATATTAATCGTTGACCGCTTTATGGCCATTTTGTTTCGTGAAAAAGCCAACAGAATTCAATTAGACAATTTTCAAAAACGGCGTTTTTTCACACTAAATCGTCGAATTCAACAATGGAAATCGATTCAGAATTGTCACGGTTACGTTCTGAATGTCTTCGGTTTTCAATTTTTTTCCATCGAAAATGTTTGCTTTCCAATATCGGCCGATGAAAATTCACAGTTCGGACCGTTGCCGTTTATTTCTTTTTCGAAATGTTTCAATTAACGAACACTTTGACGGCGTTTATTCCGTGAATTCGATCGGAGGCTTTTTTCGCGGCATTCTTCAGAAGTCGAAGAACCGCTACGATGACAATCACACGAGTCGACCTTCCGACGAATTTGCACTAAATTCACCATCAGATTTGCAACAAAAAGCCGCAAGGCTTTTTTAAATCGATTATTATAGAAATTTTCCAGCTACGTTGGGAGTCTGCAGCTTCCATTCTGTCAAGTTGCAATGTCACATTCCGTTTGATTGATGGATTGTTATTTTTTGTACAATAATACAAAGCATGAAATTTTTATATAAAAAACTAGAAACGATCGAAATCGAAGTTGATAAATTTCATAAATAATAATAAAAGATTACGTATATTTTATTAAAAGTAATCGTTTATGTACAGTAACGGTGTTAAAAGACGGTATCGGCTCAGTAATTAAACTGCCGTTTACGCGATGTTAGACGCAGACCAACCCATACGAGATTTACATATAAATTGAAAATTCATTCTCGGATACGTAAAAAGTCGATTTCGGACGTGGCTCCGAAGTGTTACACGCAGCATCGAGATTTATTTATACGAAAGTAAAAATAACAATAAAAAAATTCGCCTATTTGTCCGAAAATTCGGAACGAACGAGTCGTTGGGCGCGAAACAAAAAACGCGAAACGATAATAAATCAAAGTGGCCAACGAAGTTTTCCCATCACGATAATATAATATGATGCAACATGACTGTATTCTTTTTGTTCCGTATATTTTTTGGCTTGCAGGCATTTTAATTGGGTTTTTCATTTTCCGCCAAGGTCGTCGCGAGTGCGCTCACACCGTACTCAAAATGGTGTCGAAAATAAACAACGCGAGACCTAATTGAAACGAGGCTCGTGGTCTGTCGATATTTATTATAAGCGGACATGTTATTCGATTATCTCCCGTGAAAAGAAACGGCTTCGTCAGCTTGGCTAAGTGTTGCTATAATTTGTTTCGCATTAGAGCGAGGCTTTCGTTAGAAATTGTTCTTGTATGCGAATTGCGTTTGTGTGGTGAAATAGTTCGATCCGACTGTGAAATGGCAGACTTACCTTTTTTGCTGCGGCTGATGGGCAGTTGAAAGGTGACACGTGTCCAATTAAATACACTAGGTATTGTAAAACTACTTTTTGTTCGATTTTATAATAGTTGATAACGTTCGATTTTGAAAAAAACGGGTTCGCGATTTGACGTTTGTGACCATAATGCGATAATAAATGTCCGTGTTTGAAAAGCGATTTTATTGTTCAATGTTGATTTTCCATTTTTAAAATGAATTTATGATTTATACAATCTGAAAGGACGTCAATAAAAATGTCACAATTGTTGGATTGTTGGATACGATTTTTTTATCATCAAATTTTGAAACCAATCGATCCGTTGCGTTTTAATATAATAAAAATCGTATGAAATTGTTAAATTGAATAAAACGAAAAAGTTTCGTTTAAAAAAACACGCAAATTCTTCGCAATATCGATCGATGACAAATCGCTGACAAATTAACCTGTAAAATCGCGGATTAGTTCGACAACACTCGTGCGTGTTCAACTCTTCAAAAGTCAGCTACTGAACAGTAAAAAATAAGTCCGCCCGCGGCCAGTTAAATAAAAGTACGAAAAAAAAACCAAGCAGGAAAAAATGACGCTCAGTTAATCTGCGACCGTGAAAAAATCGAGCCCAAAATGAGTTACTCGAACGGCCTTTTATGCTTTTTTCAATTTCGAATTTTCGACATGAAAACGTCACGACTTCGTAACTAAAAAAAAACCATATTATCTAACACTATATTATGCATCTATTTAGTAATTTTTTAAAGTCTTTCACATACATTTTTTTCTACGAGCGAAATGTGGAACGCTTTTACATACTAATGAAAATGCACGACGAGAATTCCACAACCGTAACGGTATCTCAGGTATTCGCCGGAGACACGTTTATTAAGTTAACTCAGCACTTCCCCTTTCTCATCACCACTTATGCAATGATGATATGGTGTTTCGCAGAGTCGCCTTCCGGATCGGCACCTTCGGAGAACAGTTTGCCGTTAACATTGGAGACTCAGGAGGATCCCAGCCTGAACAACTTGACCAGGTCGGACGTCAACTGCGACAAGACTGGAACATGTTACGATGGTAAGTTGTTTTTTGTTGAATGGCTGTGTCTTGAGTTGTTCGTTTTATCGTAAGATCTTGGTATATTGTAGTGGTTTGGTGTTGTATGTTGATTATGTTCGATAAGGGTGAATACTGGCTTCCGGTTTAGCGAGAACGTTTGAAAATTAATTGCATTGAATAATATAAAACAATCGTATTATGTAGGGTCTTTCAGTAGGGACGTTCGAAATTTGTTAGGTTATAGCAGCCATGTTGTTAAAGTAATAACTGTCAAATTTATTATCAATTGTTAAGTAGCGTACGGAAAATCATCATGGAAAGTTATAGCAAATCATCAAATTTTATTATCAAAGTCATTGAAGGGTTTCTCAGTAAGGACACTCGATTTTAAAATGTAAATAAAACAAATTGTGTGTGAGATTTCCTACACTTGAAAATTTTTATGTAAAATGCGAAAATGGTTCAAGTCAATATAATATTCAATCACTAAATGCAACATTATAGTTCAATTAAATAAAAATTAATTTCAAACAATCAAAAATACAATGTCGGGCATAAAAAAGACGACTTCATCGTCCCAACCAACCGCATGATTAGATCTAAGACCTGCTTCTACAACATTGAACCACATACATCACCCGGACTAATTGACATTACATAACGCTGCAACAACTCGAATCACCAGATTTTTTCCCACATTTTTCAGTAACGGTTAACTGCAAAGACACCAGAATCGCCGTTCAAGTTCGCACCAACAAGCCCTTCAATGGCAGAATATACGCTCTCGGAAGGTCGGAAACTTGCAACATCGACGTCATCAACAGCGACCAGTTCAGGTTGGACCTGACGATGGCCGGACAAGAGTGCAACACTCAGAGTGTGGTAAGTTTTGCTTGCTTATTAGACTTTGTGTGAAAACTCGTCAGATTCTAGCAAGAGTGCGGTTGGATTATATATAATTGTTTTGCGAAATTGTCCAATAATCATACAGAACGATGTGTGCGATTATATGGCATTTTCTTGTAGAAGTCGAATGATGATTTTAATTGGAAATCTTGTGTGTTTTTAAAAAAATACTGCAAACTAGTTAAATAGAAGTTCGATATTAGATAATCGATCGTAACGGCATCGAAATTAAATTTGTATCGAACAACCATATAACCACAAGTTGAGAACGCCTTCGTCTGGAAGTCCATCCAATTTAATGGATAGTATTGGAATAACGTATCGATACGAATGCACTAATTCGTTTCGTTCTAAATCGTACAACCCGCAATTACAAAGTCATCAAACGTATTATATTGTACGTATACCAGTTGCATCGAACCGATTTCCTGCAAGGGGAGACTTCCCACGACTTCCATTATTCTAAATCGAATTCATCAAAATTTATATACATCCATCACGTCGGTAATGGGCGTCCATTTCGCTGCTTCGGATTTGTTAATGCAACTCATTGTCGGTCCACTTGTACGTTTTCATGCTTCGGTGTCGATTCTGCGAAAATTTCACGGAGTTTTTGATCATGGGTTGTATTGTGGGGATGCTGAGTCAGTTTGATGATGGTGAAAACTAAATTTAAGCTTTCAATAGTCTCGTGTGATTTGTTAGGTAATATTGAAGCTAAGTAACAAGTGACGTAGTTGAAATATGGAAATGATTAATTCAAAATCATTCAAGAAGGGTGATTTTACTATTCAAACTCTTTGAAAATTATTTTCTTATCGTAAAAAATCCAAAACTTGCAATGTTAATGGAATGGCCTTGTCCTGCACTAAATGTTATATTGGCTCTAATATCATGATAGTGAAATATTAGCTTAACTTCCCGTACACTAAACGTCCTTCAAACAACAACCTGATCATCCTTTTTGATGAACTTGATCAAAAAAATCGTGTACAAAAAAATAGTTGCTCCTTGCGAATTTCGGACGTTCAATGTCCGATTTGAAACAGCTACGAATTAAGTCATCAGTTCGGACACTTTGAAGGACGCCGAGTTCAATTTTCGCTAAAAATCATCTCATCCGGCATGGTGTCCCATTTCGATCATAAATCACTATTAGTAAATGATATTATACAACGATTGGCGTCTTTTGTATATATTTTTTGTACCAGCGGAATCGATGCTGAACGTCGGGAGCTTTTTTCGATTTCCGTTTTCTATACACCGACCTCCCACAGCTTGATGAATATTAAACTTAATGGGAGTATTTGACGTTTTTGTATCATTTTAATATGTTTCGTATGTAAAATGTTTGTTATTTTAGTCGTGATTAATGTGTCTGTTAATTTGGGTCGGATAATTTTTTTTATTATTCGCCATGGGATATATCAAAATTAGAAATAAACTATTGTTTATTTGACTCAAAAAACATAAATTTATCTAATGAGAATTTGAAATGTATCCGTGTAGTTATTTTTTTATATAAAAAAATCAGATTTTATTCCAATATAAATATTCCATCTTCAAACCTCCATAATATCAATCCGTAATTATATACACACGAGCGATTCGTCCCGGAGCATCGTAACTGTTAAACTCCACCAATTTCAATGGGTTCTTCTCTCAACAGACACGATATGTAACTGAGAACCGTTTTTCGCCATTTATCTCGCCGACGAGAGTTTTTCGCCTTATTCATACGTCGATATGTGCCACTGCTGCAGTGGAGCTTTAACAGTAAACTCGATCGCTTTTTGTCCGATCGGACACCGTGCCTAATGCGGATGTCATTAGTATTAGGTATCATGTACAAATCGATTTTGGCGATGTTTGACATCGTAATTGTACGGTAATGTATAATAATTCGACGGTGTCGAGATCGATTCGAGATCTGTTTATGGTGCAAAAACTTATATGGTATGTTATAATTATAAATTAGGAATGCTTGCTTGAAGAAATTGTATGAATCCATACAATGGACGTATGGTTGTTAAGAAAATTTATGTATAATATAATATTACATGGTGGATTATAAATTCGTTATAATATTAATAGATTATAACAGTATATTTGCTATAGAAATAAAATTTATATTGTAAATCATAATTTTCTGCTGATATCCTATGTTTAAAACATACATATATAATAAAAAAATTAATAAAGTTTTTATATTCTTTTAATAGGCTGGAGTTTATTCTAATACTGTAGTGCTGCAACATCATACTGTGGTTATGACTAAAGCAGATAAGATTTACAAAGTAAAATGTACATATGATATGAGTTCCAAGAATATTACATTTGGAATGATGCCCATCAGGTAAATTTTTATGATAAAAATTAATTATAATAACTGAAAACCATTTATTAATTCTGTATTTTGATTAATAGGGATCCTGAAATGATTTCTATCACATCAGCACCAGAAGCTCCTCCTCCAAGGATTCGTATTTTGGATGCTCGTGCAAGAGAAGTGGAGACCGTTCGTATTGGAGATAAACTCACGTTCAGAATCGAAATCCCGGAAGACAGTGAGTTATTTATGCATGAATAAATATGGAATATTTTATTAGCACGTAAATCGATTTTATTGATTTATAACGTAATTCGTGATTTCAGCACCTTATGGAATTTTTGCCAGAAGTTGTGTTGCTATGGCTAAAGACTCCAAGAGCACTTTCCAAATCATTGATGATGAAGGGTAATATAATTTTATTACAAGCATAAATATTGCTTATTTTTTATATTTTATTGCTAAATAAAACTTGTTTTTATTTTTAATCGTAGATGTCCTGTTGATGCATCAATTTTCCCAGCCTTTACCCCAGATGGCAATGCACTTCAATCAGTTTATGAGGCTTTCCGCTTTACTGAATCTTATGGAGTTATATTCCAATGCAATGTGAAATATTGTCTCGGACAATGTGAACCAGTGAGTTATAAAAATAATTTTCAAATATTCACCAAAATTAAATAAGCACAACAAATAAATGACTAATGGCAAAATATTTTAGGCTGTATGCGACTGGGGCAGAGATTCATTGGAATCATGGGGAAGGAAAAAGAGATCACTTTCAGCAAATTCAAATGGAACACACGAGGAGGCTAACGCTGATGAAAGTGAAGAAGATATGAACATTTCTCAAGAAATTTTAGTTTTGGACTTTGGTGATGAGAGACAATCAGCTGATTTCCTCAGATCTGATAAAATTGGAGGAATGGCTTCAGAAGCTGACTTTTCTAGAGGTAATTAAAACTTATTAAAATAAATCGATAGTTATTTTGTATCTGAAAATAATATTTTTCTTTAATTTCCAGACAAGACTGTCACCATCGTCGAACCCTGTCCGACAAAAAGTTCAGTTTTAGCACTTGCAATTGCTTGTGCATTGCTTCTCTTGTTATATCTCAGTACACTTCTTTTCTATTGTATGAGAAGCTTCATTGTACCAACAAAGCAAATGCCATAGACATTTAATCAATAAATCATTCCAGTCTTCGAGAAAATGATGCTAACCTAAAATATTACCACAATGCAATACACAACTAATATAAAACGAAAATATTGAAAAGCGGATAGTTTTCAATGTGATAACAAATTGTGGTGCAACCATTGTAACAATATATTATTTTAATTTCTATTCCTATATATAACACTTTTATAGAATGAGACTGTATCTTTAGATATTCTATTCAAGACTAACTTGAAAAAATTGAATCTGAATGCATTTATTTCGCGGTGAAACTCTTAGATAGTACTTAAATTTTTATAGTTGTTGCATTTATCTATTTAGATCTCTTAGGACAACGAATATTTATTTTTAATATTAACATATTTATATGCAATTTTAAAAACACAAAAACGTCCATTATATAAATAGAATTTTTTTATACGAATGAATGAGTTCACTGAATGGTGCAGTTAATAGGGATTTATGATTTTCCTTTCTTTATAAATTCGTAGTTTGTTTTTAATAAGTATTGAAATTATTACAATATTAAATATTACGAATGAAATTTATAATTATTTTATAAAAAGCATTTATATTGCAGTATTGAAGTATTATAATTGAATTGACTCAAACAAATTAGTTTGAAAAGTTTAGTACAATATTATCTAAATTCTAATCGCATTAGTCATATTTTTATTTTTCAAGCTTTTTTATTTATTTAATAATTTCATATGATGACTGCACGGTAGAGCTATGACTAAGTCTGGAAAAGCTCTCTCTTTCTACTTATTCGACTATATTATTTACATTAGATTAATTATTATTTTTATAATTTAATTATATATTTAACTAAAATAACATTATTTATTTTATTCGTTGTTAACTTTCAATTGGGTTTAGCTTAAAATTACAAAAAAAAAAACTATATAACAGAGCACTATAGTAAATTTTTGCAAGCATTTGGAAAAAAAAGGAGCTTATCGATTTATAAGGGAGGCAGCTTTATCTTCTAATCTTGTACAAGTACAAACGTAATGGATAAAATTGCTTTACGTCTTCAAAACCCAATTTGAGACTTAATCAACGAATTGAACTATTAACTTTTTAAATATTAGGAATTGTTGAAAAGCGAATGCATTAAATTATTTCTTTGTAAATAACGTTCAGTGTTTTCGAAAAATAAAATTATCAATGTACTTAAACACAAGGCTTTTCAAGGGGTCCTAATATTGCCCCTATTGATTGTATTTGAATTATTTGAAAATTTATTATGTTTCAATCAAAAATGTCAACAAAAAAGGGGAAAAACATTATTTTTTAAAATGTGATACTTTATAAAATATTATGCAATGATAGAATCTGTATTAAGTTTTTATATGCATTTAATAAACAAATTTTCTTAAAGTAAATGTTTTTTTTTCTTATATCCTCTGAATCTAAAAACCTTATTCGGCAATTAATAATTTATTAAAAGAATAATACTTAAATATTTTAATTCAAATAAAAATAATATAAAAATTCAGTTAATAACCATAATATAACAATTCAGCTAATAACCATAATATAACAATTCAACTAATAACAATGAAATTTCAATTCAACTAATAACAATGAAATTTCAATTCAACTAGTAATACTTGAGAATACTATTCAGTTTTTGAAATTAGATCTCTTATAGTCTCATCACAATGCACTAAATGACTTTTAAAAACGTCTTGAAAACATTCTAGGAAAAGAGGGAGAGCTTCGTTCACTGAAACGGTAGTGCCAAGCTCGTTTGTCAACGAAGTAACACCTTTGCCCTCAATTCCACATGGGACAATATGTTCAAACCATTTCAGATCTGTACAACAATTGAGAGCGAGACCATGCGTAGTTATACCTCTAGAAACATGCACCCCTAAAGCACAAATTTTTCTATCGTCGACCCAAACACCAGTGTTTGGAGATCTAGATGCAGTTATTCCTGAATATAAAAATATAAATAAGGCATTTATTTAATTTAAAGTATGAAGTCTTATTAATATTTTTCAATTTACTAACCCATTCTTTTACACATTTGTATAATGCATTCTTCTAATCTACAAACGTACCACTTGACGCTAGGTTTATAATGTCTTAAGTTCAAAACCGGATAAACTGTAAGTTGACCAGGTCCATGAAATGTAACTAACCCACCTCGATCAGTACGATAATATTCAGCACCCAAAGATTTCAATTTATTTTCATCCTCTTGAGAAAAATAATCTCTCAAACCTATACATAAAATAAATAATCAAATTAATATGAAAGAGTTAAAGTATATAATATAATATAATAAAATTAATAAAACCTGTAGTATAAACAGGATTGTGTTCCATCACTAACAAAATATTAGAGGTAGGATTGCGATTCAAAGATTTATCTGATTCACTTTTCATATTTTCTATAGTAATTGGTAAATCACTCATAGTATGTCGTTTAGATAGGAGCTTTTGTAAATTGTTAGATTTTTCATAACTTATTCTTCCAAGATTTAAAAGTTTCACTACATTGGTCATTCTCAGACTAGATTAATTCAAGGTTTTCTTAACACAACGAAAAAACACGAGTATTCCAAAAACTGACTAGAAACACAAATGTCATAACATAACCTATACGGAAAAAAGTAGAGTGTAACTTTATCGACAATACTAAGTTATCAAAATTTTTCGCTAGATGTCACTATAAAGAAAATTTATTAATTTGAGAAAATCTTATATACTTTTACTACATTATGAATTTATTTCACAACGAAACATTGAACTTGAGGAAAATTCAGGGGGAAAATAAAGCACCCGAAACACATTCCGCACTTATAGAAAACCAAAACGTGCAGAATCAAAACCCATCCAAACACAAAATAATAAAAAATTCATACGGAAATAGCAATGTCGCTTCATAACATGATACGATCTGTCGAATATTACAATTCCACATAAAATAAACATGGGGGCGAGAACACATCGTCCATTAAAAACGCATAAACGTAAACCTCTCGGCGCGGCCGGTTCTCACGTGAATGAACATCCTAGGGACGCACACACGTGGCCACACGTGGATACACAAACATGCGAGCACACATACGTGTCCAAATATACAAATCCATCAGTGTTAGATCCATACATGTAAACATGAATGTGAAAAAAATGTACATTTGAATACACAAAATGTGTTGTAGATGTGTTTTTCCGTGTCTATTCTAACGCGTAAATAGTGTTGCGATCGATGGGGATATGATTTTATATTTTTAAGTAATTTTTAATAAATTTATGTATTCTATGTTTAAAAAGGTTTTTGTTATAAAACGTCTTGAAATATAAAATTGAAATATTTTATTATGTGAATAAATAAAACTTTTCATATAATTCCTTTTTAGCAAGAATTTTCACATATTTGAATATGAATAAAAAATATTTAAATTAGTAATTAGTGTTCCTGTAAATAATGTTATAATAAAAAAGGTTTATATTGAATACATTTTCTTATTATTTATATATAGTTAAATTCGATGCTTATTCATATTGATTAGTCTAATTGGTGTTTATAAATAATCATCAACTAATCCAAATATATAACTTAAAATATATAAAAAGCATTAAAACAGACGAACTTTTAAACTGTATAAATCATATCTATTTCATATTTTAACTATTTTATATATTTTAACTAAATAAAAAATTAAATTTTTAAATATGATATCATGCATATTTAACCAAATATAAGTAGACAAATTTCCCTTAAAAAAATGTCTAAAAAACTCATAAATATATAAAAAATAATACTACAAATACGACATTAATAGATTCATACTTCAAATCCATTAATATTCGTATTTCCACCAAATTGGAAAATAAAAATAATTGCCAATAATTTTTACTTAATCTAGCCCCTTTATAGAACTATTTCACTATTAAAAATAACATATAATACATACACGAAAATTCCAACTAAATCAAAAACCCAAAATACAAAACCCAAACACCACCAAAACAAAACCGAACACACACAAACATCAACGAGCTTTCGAAACTGTATGGGAGTCCTAAAGCTCCTGACAGGCTAACGTCAGTGACGGCAAGACCGCAAAGGGGGTTGCACGTGTGTTGAGAACCGCTCGTCTGTTTTGTGTATGTGTGTGTGTTATGACACGTGCCAATATTTACCCGTTCGTAATTTGTCGTCAGCCCTTTAGTGGTCCTTTTGTTTCGGCCCTATACGTTTTTTTTTTTCGCGGTTTTTTTATTGTTATCGATTCGGTTTTGTACGGTTTCGCGTGACATTCGCGTATTCGCACGTGGATTTGTGTCTGTTTTAAATGAGTTTTGGGCGTTGTGATAGTTTTTGATGTTTTTTGCGGGTCGATTTTGGGTTTTTGTTGAATTGTGTGTCAAGGAAATATTTTTCAGTTTGATTGTTTTTAATTTTTTATCGTGTTTTTAGCATAATATCAAATCTTTTAAAATTGTGTAACAATATTTTTTTTCACTCTAGTAATTATTTTCAATTTCAAAACATTTTAAATCTAAATACCCACAGGAAATTTCGTTTGTAAACGAATTTCTATGAATACATGCATGTATAAATAATTACGTATGACGTGTAAATTCAAAAATAAACACTTCCCATACATTTTTTTTACGAACCAATAAAGAAGCCAATAACATTTCCGATCACACAAAATTGACATCCCGACGCCCAATTAAAAACATCAATTCCACCATCAAAAAACCCAATAACAACATCATCACAGCACCAAAATCGAAAATGTCAACACCCAATAAAAACCACAAAAACACGACAATTACCTAGTGAAACGATCCTCGCGCAGCAAGACCCTCCGACCCGATGCAGTAAAAAGGTAAATCCTCTTTTTTTATTATAATTTACCACCTTCACACATACCTAAATGGTCCGAGTCCGTTTTCGTGGCTCTCTCGCGTTCTATCCCGGTTTTTATTTAGTTTTATCGGCCGCGGGTGGGTGGGTGGATGGGTGAAAACACTCGAAGGCGTGTTGCTTGTACGTGGACTTGTTAACGAGTAACGCGATTTACCGCGGCGTATTAGTCACGGTAATGTATTTCGGTATTAATATGTCGGGCGGTGTGTGTGTGGTGTAATAAAACTGAAATTTCCGCGACTTATTCATGATTGAAATTGTGTTGGGGTTGCGAGTGTTAAATGTTGCGTTCGGAAGTTCCGGGGCGGTGTTGAGTGGTTTCGTGGTGTTTGATGGGCGTTAATATGAAAAAATATATATTTTCAGAGAATGTGCATGTTGATTGTTATCATAGTCGTATGTAGATTGTATAATGTTCATTGAATGATAAAGTTTTTCTGATATTATTTGAAGTTTCTTAACCGAAAATCTAATTGCCTAACCAAGTAATAATTTCACCATGTATTGCTTAACTTTGTGGAATGTTTATGTTGATATGATTTGAAATTATTGAGAGTGTATGATAAATTAACTAGTATAAATTTTTGTTCATAAGTAATATGAAATAGTTTAATATTCAATTTAAAATAATTTGTTGTCAAAAATTATTTTTTTGTTAGAATTAATTACCTGATATTTATAAAATTATTTTTAATTGTGTTTCAAGTCCCCCCTACCCCTAAAAAAATCATGGCTTCGACCGTGGTCAGAATAAACGAAAAAATAATTATTATCCCAATATTTTAATGTTTCTGTCAAACCATATTTAAATGCAAAATTGGACAGTTGAAAATCTTCAAAACAGTTGTTTTATTTTTGTATACGTGGAAGAGTTTTAATTTTATAAATATGTATTAAGTATATTGCTATAATAATAATCAAAATTTAAAAATAATCTTCCCAAATATTAACAAATTATTTACAACAGAACTCAACAATATTAAGGACTTCAAATCATTCATATTATCAAATGAATAAAATTACAACTTTACCACCATAATAAAATTATATCTAAACGCCGCCGAATCGCCCTAATTTCCCCCATAAACACACACACCGACTAATAAACGGTCAAGGGAAACATCGAAACCGTATTATGACCGCTTCGAGGGCTATATTTTACAATTTTCACTATAAAGCTTACGTTTCGTGAACGCCATTACGAAATTCATTCATACAAGAAGGGGGTCGAGAAATTATCGGGTCACGCCGGATCGTTTAAGTTAATATTTATTTTTATACCATCGCTTTTTTAAAGGTTGATTATTTTCAGGCTTGATTGAGCCGTTTTGTCGTTTCGCGTTTTCGCTCCATTTTTTTTATCAACCCTTTTCTAGACGCTTGAGTGACACGTCCGTTGAAAGGAAGGGTTGATTTTTTTTCGACGCTTATTTAAATTGTCAAAATGTTTCTAGTTCAATAATATCAAATTTAAGTTTGTTTATGTATAATTTTTCAATTAAATAAATTTTACAACAAAATCTTTTTAAAAAAATGAAAATTTTTGCTATTTTTTCTTAATCAAAGGTAATTTCCAAGAAGCTCAATAGTGAAACGATTAACATGCGATATTAATAAAACTGATTCATTATATTCACTTCGGATGAATGGATTGCTAAATATAACTATTTATAAGTAAATTCGATGAATGAAATCGCAATTGATCGAAATATAAATGTTCCGTGATTGATTTGGAAAACAATCAAATGGCAACGTATCCGTGTATAAAAAAAATTCTTCTGGTATTTCCCGACTATTTTTACAATGTTTACAAGACATCGTATGAATAAGAGTGCGTTTCCACGTGTCTCGGTTTCCCATTGAATAAACGGCATCCAGTTTATGTACACTTTCCGTGTATTCAAAGCTATTTCTGAATGTGGCGAAAGCGTAAACAGCATCTGGTCTCGGACCAATACTTCTTTTCGATATGCTCAAATGTGGATTGCAGGATCAAAAGTAACAATCGATATATTAAAACTTTTGGTCATGTCTGAATGTTCCTTATGAAATGATTTTCAACTATTCGATGACGGATCATTTAAAATTTATATGGTAAATTAGTTTTATAATGATTTTGAATTAAGTCATAAGTTTAACAATACTTATAAAAAACTTTAATCTATTTTTTTTTAACGATTTATTTAAAAAAAAAAAAAATACCAATGTGAATGTTGAATTTTTGTTCTTCGTCCAGAATGTAGGAAATAATACGATATCCTGGTTCTGGAAAGATGCATTTATTTAAAATCGAGGTTCCAGATTATCCCAAAATTATCCAGGAGTTTGCTCCCCAGTTTTAACTATAAATATAATCTCCTAATAGACGATACATGTGCTATTTTCAGTGTTAGAAGGAAGCGGTTTCGAATTTTACGTTTGTGACTTTTAGTAATGTCGTAGGTGATTGTCTTGATGTATATTCGTGCTCGATGTCAAATTTAGTTGTCGATTTGTGGGATAGATTTGTCAAATGTTCCACAAAATGGCACTTTATTTTATATTTAGAGATCCTGAGCTCGTTTCAGATATCTTCTTTCAGTTCTAAATGTATCTTAGTTATCGGGAAAGAGTTCACTGATTGATGTAGTGCTATTATATTCGTTTCAGACGAAAATATTGTTTCGATTATAATTTTATTTTAAAATATTTTTATTTGAGATTTTAAAATGAATGTATACAGACGAATAGAATATTTAATGAATTTCATTAAAATTCAGCTGAAAATTTTATATCAACTCGCATACTTTATATAAATAACTTTTTTCTTTCATACATCGTTAATAGAGTTAACGTAATATGTCATAAAATTTATTATTTAAATTTAAAAATATGTAAAAAATATATCATTCTGGTGCTAAAGCATAAAATTGAACAAACAAAAAAAAAAACATCAAAGAATTATTAACGTCGTACAAAATTTATACGCGCTGTCTCTATACCGGGTTTCGCTTTCATCCGTCTATTTTCAAACTCATAATATTATTCAATTTTCATAATACACCTCACATTTATTTACAAAATAACAAAATTATCTTCAGGAACATCAACGTCATCCCAACAAGCGGGATATCACCTTACAAATCGAATTACTCTCATATTTATTTATGAACGTCTTCGTAGCTGTAAAACCGCTACGGAATAATTGATATACGACC
This sequence comes from Hydropsyche betteni, assembly GCA_028571205.2. Taxonomy (NCBI): domain Eukaryota; kingdom Metazoa; phylum Arthropoda; class Insecta; order Trichoptera; family Hydropsychidae; genus Hydropsyche; species Hydropsyche betteni. The sequence goes on along the minus strand of JAOXNN020000050.1, from coordinate 2,742,946 downwards.
GACCTTAATATTTAATATAAAAATCGCCAACGTACGAGAGGCCATAAATTATTATATCCATAACGTCATTTTGGGGCCTAATGACGAATTACGGTAACCATTTGTCATGCTTCGGGCCGTCTCCTACACATATTGCGAGCGGAAGGGTTCTGTGTAGTTTATGGTGTGTACTGATTATGTGGTATATATCAGGTCTGAGGGTCTTTCGAAGGACATCTGATATCTTCGATGAGGAGGGAAAAAAATCGGAAAAAAAGCTCTCTTTGTTGGCGATGGTGTAGGGCTTTGACCGCAACCCTCGATGATGGTTACCACTTCCGTAATGTAACTCAATTATATAAACCATCGATCCGGATAATTTTTGATTATGTTTATATGGTTGTTATATTAACTACAATTTTCAAAGGAGAATTAATTGTATTTACTTAAATATATATATATAAAAAATTCAATCGATTTCTCAATTATCTCACATAGATTTTAAATGATCGATTTATTTATGAATTTAAAAAAAAAATAGATCATTTACCAGTTTTTTTTTAAATATCAAGTCGCTGTATAAAGATCAACATAATCTGCTTCAAATCATCAATTTCAATTTGATATCGTCGATATCAAATAACTTCTCAAAAAAAGCACTCACATTCTTACCATCAGTACTGAAACCTCGTTCAAACTTTATGCTTCAGTTTATGTTTTTATTACGAAACCCTTCCTCACATAAAATCGAGGTACGGCCGTACTTCATCTGTATAATAAATCGGTGAACTCTCTCACGCTCGAGGTCGTTAAAATATTCGAGCATATCGAAAATATGTACATTTCGATGCGGTTTTTAAGGACGTGTCTTTCACTATTGGCATCCGTTCGTGTCCTGAAATAAAATCACACGTGTATCGAATGCGGTGCACATGCGACCAATTTCTAAAAACTTCGTATTCTTGCTGAGTACGACCGTGTACGAAAGCTTTACGTTTGGCGGTAATTTATGCATTTTTCGGCCAGACCGAGAGGACCAGGTGCCGCGTTTATGTTCCCGCCTCCGTAACGTTCTATTTGCGTGCGCTTAACAAACTTTGAAATCTTAAAACAAATCGTATTTTTTATCCAAACAGAATCTTGCGAGAATCTGACTCGATTCGGGATAAATTTTGAGCGGGGACTCCTCGTCTATGCAGCTGAAGTTTATCTAACGCCATATCTGTCGTCTCGCTTCCCCTATTTATTTTCATACGGATGAAAAGAGATACATTGTGCGGGGGCGAGCGACGAACCGTGAAGCGGGTTGCATCAGGTCGTTTTCTTTTGGTTTTTTTTACGTTCATTATTCCTCCACTGTACTGTCACTCATTTTGTACCCTATTGTGATAGGCCTAACATGTCGCCGTATATCATGAGTTCTTTTGTGCACACTTCATCTGAACACAGATCGCCTCCATTATTTTTTCAACAATCGTTTCCTTGAAGTGCGTCCGGCACGAAAACACTTGTTACGCACCATTGTGTCACACGAAAGGGGATGTTTTCGTAACATTTTGGTTTGTTTTTTTAGACGAAGGACCCGTGTACGCGCCGCATATTCCCTGTCTGACTTTTAAAACTCGCGAACACGTGACGTGTTTAGAAAGCGCGCACACGGCGCCCCTAGCGGCCGCGTCTTGCACCATCCCCCACCTGTCAAACGAACATTAACCCCCTAATAACTGACAATATTTAAAAAAATAAAATAAAATTCGTATTAGCGATGTCGTTAAGTTTAATGCCCGGGAAACGAGCGTCGACATCACAGCGACACAATACAAACGAGGAAGTGCTCGGCTTATCTAAATTGCGGCAAATCTCGGCTGCAGATCCGTCTCCCTCACCAAACATACACACCAGTCCCCATTTTCGAGTTAACCTTTTCCAGATCCCGGGGCGTCAAATCGATTTAATCCTCGTCTTGTCCTTAGAACACAATAAAACTTTTTACACTCGCTGTGTGACGGAACAGTCCCGTCGACTATTGTCGCGGCGATAAAACAATTTAATCCCCTTCAGCCGAACCGCCCTATAACGATCGTTAGTTTTGACATTTGATGTATGACGACAAATACCCGAATACGGGAAAAGTCTCCCGTGTGTCGCCGAAAAGTAGAGCCTTTTTTGCATTGTGATTCATCATAGTTTAATTAATTGTACACGTGGGCCGATTATGATCTTATATTTTTTCGCATGGGTTAATGAAAAAATCCTAATGGCGCTTTTGCGATATTAATCGCCCCGATTCGTGCGATGTGTAGACCATAATGAAAAAAAAGTCATTTGTATATATGTGGTAGAGCCTATTTATTTGAATTTCGTATAAAATGAAAATTTATTTCGTATGTGGAAATTATTCACGAAACGGCGCCGAAAATATTTAATGCTAAAAGGTCATCGTGTTATATACATTTCGTGTACACGAAAGTAATTGTATTCGGAAAAAACTCCGTATTCGGAATAATTGTATCATTTCAGTCAATTCTATGACATAACACGAAAAAAGGTATCCATAGAAATGTCGTTATTGTAGTCGAAACGGTCAAACGTTTATGCGGCGTCATAAAAAGAATAACATTTAAATTTCATACGCAAGTGTAGGGGGTTGCTTTCTCTTTTATAAGGGTCATAAAGTGAAGCATTTCCGACAAAGGGAAACGAGCTTTATAAATTAATACTATTTACGTCGAACTATGCGAAAGGGTCGAGACCGATTAGAGAATGAAACACAATAACGAAAAAAAAGCAGGTTCAAAACTCGCCGATTTTTCGCGAGCTTTTCCGGCCGAACGTTTACTTTATTGCTCTCTGAGAACCATACAAACGCGTCGGCTTAATGTAATATATTTTCCCGGTATATTTTCTAGAATTTTCTATGCGTACTTACGACTACAACGCCGACCGTTTACTTACGACGATTTATTGCCGAGGAAACTCGCGTCTTTCGCTAAGGGGGACCCCCGTCGTAATCTACCCGACGGTATTAACTAACTGTGCATTTTCCGAGGAAAACTTCAGCATACAGCTGAAATTCTAGCAAAATATCTCGACGGGAATTTTTCAGATGCTCATGGCGAATTATACGACGAAACTATTCCAAGTTTTGTCTTATCGTCTCAAGAGAAACAACAGACAAATTGGATCTACGTACTTTGTATCGAAAATTATAATTTTCGAAGTTATATTCCTATAGGAGTATATTATAGAACTAGAATATTGTAGAACCATTTTTTTTTTGTAATATCGATAATTATTTCTAATGATCATGATAATTTTAGTCAATTCAAAAATAATAGAGTAACGAAAATCTTATACGTATGAACGTTCGTTACTATTTTCAAATATAGATATTTGATTTTATTTTACAAAATAATATTGTTTAATATTTTAAATATGACATATTATTTAATATTAACTTAATCGATTTCATTCAAAGCAGAATTGACCAATTAGCATTTAATAAAATTTATGATATGAAATTTTCTTCCCGACACATAAAAGTACGGTGCATTTTTATTAAGAAACATCGTTCAAGAATCCATCATATCTAATTTAATTCCATTGCTCTGTTTTTATGAAGGTAGGCTCTCATAGAACCTCAAACATAAAGCACCGTGCAGTCGTCATTATCGGCGTACACCTGCCTTAATGATGTCCTTTGGGTCCAGGTCCCTTAGTAATAAAGTGCATCAATTTGTATAGAATTTTCTGTAGGGAAAGGGTCGTCGTAATGGCATTCCATTCCAAAGCCATTATGCGAAGTTGCCTGGTAAACAGCTTTCACCGAATTACCTGATATAAATACACATATACCGCGACTATCAGTATCAGCAGGAACAGGATGGAAAGGACACGTACTATGAATGTGTCCCTTGAACCCAGAACAGATAAATTAAACTCTAAGCTATGTTGTGTCGCTGGAGCAGTTTTGGTTCTACCCCACGTTTTCCCACTCGTGAAAATCGTTTTCCTATAGCTTTCCCCTTTTTTTCTTTCAATTATTCGACCCGTTCAGAGTACGTATTTTCTTCGTATCGGACGTTGGTTATTTTTTATTGATTTTATATTATACTATTATGGGTTCGAATTGTTCGTTTACCGCCGTATGAGTTCGTACATTGTTCAATTTTTATTAAACCATTCGTCAATGGGTAAGTGAAGTGCGTCTGGAAAAATGGAAAATTTTCTACTTTAAGTGTTCCTAAATCACGCTGTCGAAAAGTTTGAATCTTTCGCTAAGATTGGATTTGTTTTATTTTCAGGCGAAAGCGATTTTATACTTACATTTACGATGAGATTTTCCCGGCGAATTTTCCTCCTTGGCGATTATTAGATTTTTTAAGAGCATTCTTTTTATACATTTTTTCGGAGTGAGATGAGTGACGACAATCATTTTATTTTTAAATTTAAATACACTTAAAAACAATAAACCTTCAAAGACGATACTTTTCAAAACCTCAACCAAAATTTTACTCAACTCTGTTAATACACATGTATATTTTCTCGTCAAAATTTAATCAAACTACAACACTTTTGGTATCCAAAATCAACCGAAATCCAAACCAAAACAATACCTTAGGATACCGCCTTTTAACTTAAGCCCAACAGTGCATATGTGTACTTTTGCCTGGCTAAATTTCGCAACATCGGCGCGAGAGCGTGTAACGTCGGTTTTACGATCCTCTCGGGTATCCTTCGCGAACGGGCCACATGGCCCCCACAGCCCGATCCGCCCCTGGGTTTCGGGGTGGGTTTCGGGGGCGGTTTGGCGGCGTTTGAGGTCGAAAGTTAAGCCCGCGAGTTGAAAATTCGACCGGAGGATGTATTCGCATCGCGTTATTTTATTAAGGGAAGCGTTTCCTTTATTGCGGCGAGGAAAGTTTTAATAGCCGCGAGCGAAGCTATCAATCGACGCGCGGCCCCTAATGGGTTGAAATTCTTGTCGCATATATATATGCGTAATATACGTTTTTTAAATATTTGAATTTTATTTTGGAAAAAAAAGTGTCCATTTATTTTATTTTTTCGACGCGTTATTTGAGAATGGACATTATTCTTTTTGGCAGGTTTGCGCATAATAGAAACATTTTTGTTCCCTTCCGCACGTAACACACATACACTCTTTCATCTCAGTAGTAAAAAGGGGATATTTTTATTTCAGGAGAGGCGAAATTCGGGACCGATGTGTAATGGGGAGTCCCATGAAATGGCCGCCCAGGAGACCAAGTATTCAGCTGAAGAAACTATACAGGTATGTCGCCGATTCCTTTGCGCTTATGTCTTTCATATATCCACATTATTTTGTATGTATATGCTGAAACAAATTGAACGAAAGTCCCTTTTTATACTTCAGTTAATATTATCGAGTTTGACGTTTCGAATTTTCCGCAAACATTACCTTTTTTTTGTCGCGGAGTGGCTTCGGAATTTATTCATAATTATTGAAAATATTTTCTTGTATTTTATATTTTATCAAGATCAAGATAAAATATACTATTTCTATATACTATTAAATTTTGTCTGTTATTTGGATAATTTTCCATTCAGGAATAATATATTACTTCTCAAACCTGTCTGATCCGATTGTTATGCCTGTTGTTTACCTATCCGAATTTTCCAAAATTTTAGTTAAAGGCTGATTTATCTCGTCGAGAAATCATTTAAGTTTTAAGCTCCCCTTTAAGCGAAATCTGTCTGAACTTTCCTAAACACCAACATTCCCCCAAACTTCTAACTTTGCCAAATGCAAAAGTTACTGCCGCCCAGTTATTGTGAATTTATTCCCTTATCTTGTCCGGTCTGTGATTGCTAAAAACCCATTCATTATTGTTAAGAACAGGAAAAAGAATAAAATCGACTCCTTTTTCTGTATACATTCTTATATTTATTATACTTTTCCCAGATCTTATCGGAATAAGATAGTGCACTACGCGTGCGACTCCCCCATAGCCATATTAGCAATGAAATAAACGCAAATATTTTTGCTCTTATACGTATACTTGATACGAAATTAACAACCCCTAGCTTCTAGACGGGGAAACAGTAGGCTGTATCTCATCTGTACCCACTCCACGTATTTTCGGGGAAAATTTTGCAACTCCATAACGTAACACCCCTACAGAACAGCTAGACGTTGCAGCTATGGGGTCGGACCGAAAGTCTGAAAATTCACAATCAACGTCCCGTAGCTTTTCATTGTGTTCGGAAAAACCTGGAGGAAAAACTCTGTGTTGCGTTTTATGCGAGGGCTGCTGTGTCAAAATTATCAACTTCGTATAAGTGAATATACTGAAAATTGTTCACAAAATGGTGTGAATGTTATGTTAGAAAAATAGGTTTTATATAGAAAATTTTGTATATAAAAAAAATTGACACTATTATGAAGTGATTGATGAGTTTTTGATTGATTTTCAATATAATTTTCTAGGGTATTATTAGATTTTTCTATGAAAGTGATTGGTATTGTATAAATATGCGAGTTGTGAGTTTTGATTTTGTTTTCCTTATATTGTAGTGTGTAGAGAAACGGGCGTCCCTTATCGCCCCGAGAATACGACAAGTGCACATACATATTTATTGGACGCGGAAAAAATATGCCCGGGAAAAATAAATTGCCGAAAGAAAATGTATATATCTACGTATTCCGAGGAAAAAGCTTGGAGTTTTCGTCGTGCTTGCGATTTTACGGGCAATTAAGTCCGAATTGGATAATCCGCGCGGAGCGATTAAGTAATAACGGATTTTCGGGGGCGCCACGACGAATCTGGGGGTTAATTTAATCCGAATTTTCACCCGAGTGTGTAATGAGAGCGGAATCTTATGATTTTAAATTGTTTCAATTCGGTTAAGGTCGGAGTTCGTGTGTTTTGGCTGCCGCTTGTGCGGTCTGTAATTCAACGCTTGCAAGATTTTGTTGTCGGTAGGATTTGTTTCTGTTTTTTATTGTATTGCTGTTTTATAACTTAGTTTTTTAAAGTTTTACGTAATGATGGAATGAGTGAAGTGTGTTTATTTTTTTATTTGATTGAAGTATGGTTTATGATTCTTCGATGGTGTTATGTTTTATATCAAACTTTTATCGGTATACGTAGTGAATAACTAACGCGAAAAATATTTGAAAAAATCTTGAATTTAATAAATCGTATACATTATTCAAGCGGGCTATCTAATTATTCATTTTCGTAAAATAATAATAAAAAAATTTAAAATTAGATCAGACACGCCTCGAATGAAAATAAAACATGATACTACCGCGCTGTTAACAAGGGCGTCATACCAACAACGCTCGCTTTTACAACGCGCACGTACACGTGAAATAGCTTTTTATTTAACCTTTTATTCCACGAAATCGTCCATTTTATTTACAAATATTGTACGAACGAACGTGTGCATTAACAGAGCCGAACGGAACAGTGCACGTACATAATCTTTTGATCTTTTTACGGCCGCAGTTACTGCGACCCGTTCGAAATGCATTCCCGTACACAACGCGGCCGGCTCGAATTTTACTATTGCATTTTATGTTCTAGTTTATTTCCAATTTTTTTCCCTGCCAGATAATGGAAAAGTTCCTCGACCCGCTCCCGCTGTAATTTGTTCTGTTTTTCAAATGTCGCGTGTCATACTCGAATTGGGCGTATCGATACACGAAAGAGGCACGCTTTATTGAGAGACACTCATCGATCTACTTGATGACATATAAATGGTTTATTATTCAAAGTTATGATAAAACGCTTTAGTTGTTCAGATCTTTGGATCTTATTTTACTGGATTTCAAGCGAATTTTGTTTAAATTTGGAATATCGAAAGATTTATATTGTAGACGTGATTTTACGGTATACTATCGAAAAGGGTTCATTTTGGTTTTTGTCGATGTTGAACGGCTTCGCTTACTTTATATTAAAAAATACCACGAAAGTTCATATTTTGGTAGATCCTACGGTTATTTTTTATTTTGCTTTTTTCGTGGTCTGTTTTCGTTTTGAATGTTAAAAAGTTTTCGTGGTCGAGTAAAACGCGCGAGTTTCTCGTACGAAATGGAATTTTGGCTCTCCCGGTTAATGAATTAATTTATATTCAGACGAGACGTTATTTATCGCGTTCGAAGTTAGCCGAGTTAGACTTTTCCTAATTAATTATGAACGGTGGCGGTTTTTCAGGTCGTAAAAAATTATTTATGGACGTGCGAACTGTGAAAAGTTTGCCATTTTGATAGCGGCGATGTTTTACTTTGACGCATTCCGCAAGCAACAAACTGCTCGTCCGAAGTACTTTTAAGACACTTACAGTTGCGTTTTCACTTTTATACTTGTTTGTTACAACAAAAAAAAAACTAAATGTTCAAAGTTATACCATTTTGTTAATATCCCCAAATTTCAAGATGTGGAAAAAAAACTTCATACATTAACATATTCACAAACAGCACCCAAAAAATCGCATTATCCACCACTCACCGTAAATCCCAACTTTATCCCAAAAGCAACATGATCCGACATTAAGCAACGATCTCGAACACCAATTAATTAATTCCCGACACAATAAACAAACACCCACCTTGTCCAAAATTGGCTTATGGGCGCAACTCAGGTGTCGGACCACCCGGTGAGTTTCATCCCCTGAACGGGCCGGGCGGGGGGCGGCGAAATGCACCGACGCCCTCCCACTGGGGGCCCTCCCGGGGGGCGTAGGCCCGTCGGGGGCCCCCGTCGCGTTCACGTAACCGTAGCGTAGTGTGGTACTATCAGTGCGGGCGCAGGCGCTTTACCAAATGGCAAATCCATACTGACACCTCTGGTTGTCCCTTTCGCGAGTGTTGGGTGTAGGGGTGGTGATCGGGTTTTGAAATTTTTATTTTTTTTTAAATTAATGGTAATAAAATGAATCGTTTTTTAAGTGGTATAAACTCGTTTTTGAAAAATAATAGGTTTAAAAAAATTGCTTAACAATTTTTTTTTCGTAAACTCAAATATTGATTTTGATCAGAATGCTATATTTTATGCTTTTTTTTCAATTCGTTTCAATTTTTTTGTTTCATATATTCAATTTATTAATGGGTGTCGAAAATGTATCTGGTTAATTTTATAATTTTTAATATCACAGTTCTTGAAATTTGAAAAATATAATTTTTGAATACGTTACTGGTATCGATTTTATCGACAACTAAATTTAATCGAAAGTGTTGATTTCAAAAAAAAAACAACACTATTCAAAAAAATTTGAAATACAAAAAAAATTGTTTTTATTTACTGGTAAATTACTGAACTTTTATTTGAGTCATTTACCGGTAATAATACGCTTGAAATAATATTTGTCGAAGATCGGTTTTCATTAGCGGTTTCGTTTCAAAGGTCAATTTTAATACTACCTATAATAGTGTAATGGAAAAAATTGATAAAAAATCTCCAAATTTATCATTGTCGACCCATTGTATGTCCACTGCAGGACAAGGTCTCCCCATCAAATATTGTGGGTCTAGGTTATATACCTAATCCGTGAGCCAATCTCGTATCGATAAGGGACATGTATCATACGAACCAATCCGCTTTTCCGAAATCCGAAATTTGTTAAGAAACGGAAAACAATAAAATGTGAAAATATTTAACTATCACCAAAGGGTTTCGCTTTGGAGTATCAATCGCTTCATCCAATTAATATCCCCTATATATAATCAACAATTATTCTGTTTATTATCGCGATTATAGCCGTTATTATACTGACCATAAAGACTAAAGTTGGAGCTCGCGATTTTCGAGCTCGAGAATGCTGCAAATAATGATTATAGCCATTATTTTAACGGGCATACAGACTAAATTGGAATGGCAAAGCCAGTAGTAACATCGGCTACCCGATGCCCGTACTCGATTTGAATATTTAATATGTATTTAATAAATAAAACTAGTTCACTTATTATTGTCACAATTACGAAATATAGGTAAAGACAGAGGCAGTAGGTAATAAGTATCATATTATAAACGTTAACTGTATACGCAAATAAAGACCATATTCGCGAAAAAGTCGCGAGCGTCGTCGAACGAACGGGCGGATACACACAAAAAAATCCACTACTATACATAGGGGGGGATATAAATTACGCAATGTCAAACTTATATTAAAAAAATATCAGTGAATATAAATCATGATTCACACAAACAAAAACTCATTACATCAACGTTATAAAAACAACAAAAAATCTGAACGAGCCTTTCTTATCCGTCGCACACGTGATCATGCGTTGCGCCTGCACTCGAAATTAGCTCACATTTTATCCGCGCGCAAACAAACGACACGAAAACAACGCAAACGACAAACACAAGCACGAATGCGAAAAAGCAAAAACAGTGCTGAAAAACACAGAGGCTTTGAGATGCGATCCGGGCCGCGTGCGGAGCCCCTTTCGCTTTGCGGTCCCGACAAATGGCGTATTGAGCGGCCGGCGCCCCATTATGTGCACCGTGCACATATTGTGCATGTATTTCATAAATATGTATTGTGCGAGCACACAACGCGCACAAAAGGCTCGAAAACGCATCGACGAAAGTGCACCGCCGGGTCCTTGTCGCGGTCGACGTGATTAGCCATCGAGCCTCTTTATTACGGCATTGTGACGGGCGGGTATTATGGGCGGTATGAAAGGCTTTTGGAGAAAATGCTTGATGAAAAATATGCGGATATATGTCGACTCGATTGGTTCTATTGTTTTGTGTGTAAAAATTTTGAGGAATTTGAATGTTGTGATTTGAATAAATTTATGGTTTCTAAGTCAAGTATGTTGCAAATCCTCTATATATAACAGTGGATTTTTGTGTGTCCGTCTGTGTGTCTGTTCAATGATGCTACCGAATTTAAAACGACGCGTCGATGTGATTATTTTTTTGTGCTTATAAAATTATTCTTCATGCGTATATGGTATTTATGCGTATATGTTATAGTCTGATTCTAGCACCGGCCGATTCTAGCTCCCATATCTATCATATTGATCTTTATGTACAACGATTTAAGGCTCATGAATTATGAACTATGCACTTATGACGTTTTGGTTTCTGGATGTCGCATCG
>JAOXNN020000050.1:2580154-2726092 GCA_028571205.2 Hydropsyche betteni | reverse complement strand
CAAGCGTTCCTTTTTTTTCGACGTGAGAAAGAAAGAGACAAACATATTTTCGTAGATTTATCGATTAAATGAATTTTAAATTTTTAACGGAAAAGTAGAAGGAGTCGCTCATTTTTCACGACTACGACTCCGACTCCGACTCCGGTTCAAACACCGCGACTCCGCGACTCCTAATCCGACTCCTACTCCGACTCCACAGCCCTGATATTACGATTATAAATTGAAATGAAATTTTCAAAATATCAACGGAGAGATTCGAATCAAAATCGCAAGCAACGAACTTACTGAACTTTCCGTATGCAAGGCATAAATTCGTGTGCAATTCGACCCAAGCTCGGGACAGGGGCGGGTTTTAAAGGAGGGGGTGGCAAGTTGAACCCTCCGTCCGGCCATAACCTGTATGTAGGTAATTTTACAACTATGGGAATGCTTTTTATTGACCGGCGCCACCCCTAGGCGGGCTGTTCCCTTTTCGTGTGGGCCAATTCAAGTGTTCTCGACTCTGCCATCGCCACTGCTCCCTATAGGTTGTTTTCTTTTGTCAATTTAAACGGGGTGAAGTTTAAATTAAAATGTGGGAGATTTTCTGGTGTTTTTTCGTGTGTGTACTGATATAGTTGGGAACTTTTGTTAATATTTGAAATCTTGCATGTCGGTTGGGTTTTTTGTTTTGTTTATTCTATGATCTGATACGAATAGAGGGGGATTTGAGATATGAGCGTGATTCTTATTATAGATTTATATTACGATTTTTTCTTTTAATATTTTATGATATTTTTGAATTAATTTTTGTTATTTTATCAATAAAATGAAGTTTTAAAAATAATATTTTGTAAAATTTTACAAACACTGATTTTGATCAACGCCAGGTATTCTGAACCACGTAACTGCGGAAATACACTGGAATGGTATTTCAGTAAGTCCACTAATAATTAAATCGTTCATAAAAAATATTTTGAAAGGACAAAATACAAAACTCGACAACTTAATAATATGCGCGACATTTTGTATTCTTCCCCACAAATTCTTGAAAAGAAAAAAATATTTGAAAATTTTCTAAAAACCGGAAGCGGTTGAGCACCACTTCTATTGTAGGGTCCATTGTGCCAATAAACATGCATTTGGCACTCACCCTTTCATCTTGTATTCTCTCTACCTAATTCCTTTTTTATGGCATAATTTCGGCACTCTCGTGTTTTCGCACTTTTATTGCACTTCCGTACTGCGCAAGTGGCGAATTTTCATCAAAAATATCCGCAAAAAAATATGCCAGTTTTAATTTAAATATAAGCCAAGTATGGGATATTTTTCCGGTACATTTTCCGAAAAGTCCGTTTATAAAACAATTCCCAACCCCTATACACGTACATATGTGGCGTGTCGGGGTAGCCCATATGGTAATGTCTGACCGAAGGATTAAGTTGGCACAAGGGCTTTGGACCATCGTCGGATTATGTTGGATTACAATCAGGAAAGGGATTTAACGACACGTACAGAAATCAAAACCAAAAAATATCGTTTTAATCTTATTTCAAATGCGAATTGCAACATGGTAAATTTTCCGTATAGGTGAAATGTACGGTAGATTTATTGATGGTATTTATTTTCATGGTACATCAACTTATTATATTAAAATACCATTATGTCGTTATTGCCATGATGATTTTCAGTAATTCGAACCGCAACCCCAGCAAGAATTAGCATCGGTTCCCTCTTTTGGCTATAATTCAACCGCCTGATTACAGTTTGATTCTCTTGCGCCTACATAATATTTCCATACTGAAATCCTTGCCGATCGCTTATGAATATTCAGATTGCATTTTTGCATTGAAAATGTACACACGTATGATCATTCATGTGCGATATTAAAATTTTTGCATACGAAATGCGATCCTTTGGGAATGTACGTGCATTTTTTCGGACGATAATTCATACATTCATATTATGAAAGTTGTTATTTTTATTACATTTTTATGCCGTAACTTCTTCGGTATCATGTTGCAATACATTATGTTCAAAGATCCGGATGTTTAGATTTCAAATCAAATGAATCATTTAAAATGATCAATCGTAATCGATGTAAATATTTCAATTTTGAACTATCTTTTGAAACAAGATTTTTATTTATATTTCAAACACGCATACATCTCATTTGATTCCCATATATTTTCTTTTATTATACATCCGATACGATTTAACAACGGAAACGACTATCATAACACAGCACGCACAAAAAACCACTCTTCAGCTGAAATTCTTTTCAGCATAGAAATAGTCTCGCGCCGTTCAAACATGACCGACTTAAGTCCTAAGCTTCCGCGTGCTGACAATAGAAAATGGTAGTGGAACAAACGAACCAGAATTATGTAGTTTCGTCACATCGACCCAGAAAAGAGATGTTTTACGAGGACCGTTTAGGGTCGCTCTTTGGCTATTAGCACTTTACGGGCCACACTTTATCGCTCAAGTGTGTAAACAGTAAACAGGCGGAAAATCGCGTCTAAAGATTCACTTTTGCTCGTTTATTTGTGTCGGATATTCTTCTGGGTCTGTTCTATTTTTGTTTGAATATGATCGTGTTAAAGTTTAGTTGGTTTGTCTGAGTTGTTTGCTGAAGAAATTTTAATATGGGTATACTCACAATCAGTTTAATGAATGGGACGATGTGATATGAAAGTATAATGATACTGTTTTACTATTTTTATAATAGTTTCTTTGGATAAAATCTTTATGAATACATATATACGTATAATCTTTGAAATTATTTGTTGAAAATTGATTTTGTTTATTTATTACTCTCGCGGTTTTGGAGGGCAGTAATCGAATGATTCGGTTGTTTCGGTTCGTAATTAGTGCTCAGTGGATGCGTCAAATGTGACAAATTACACATTCCTTCACCCCACTGTGTTGTCGTTTGTTTGTGTGTATGTTTGTAAAAGCAACCCTTTTTTTGATTTCTGTCGAAGGACTCTTATTTCCTGGCCGGTAATAAAAGTTGTTTGATTATAAATATGTTTTCGGTGCAGCCGCGGTTCGACCCCCAAATGCGGCTACCCTATAGTTATAGTGAACGATTTCGGGGATTGACAACTATTGAAAATTTTAAATTTCGAATCGACATATCATCAGTAAAAAGTCTATTATATGATTAATTAAGTATTTTTAATATTCTCTAAAATTTAGATATTTTTTTAATATATTAAAGAAAAAATAATGCTTAATGATTAGAATTCTTTCTAACTCATAAACTTAACATGTAATTATATTAAAAAAATTCAAAGTATAAATGCAATTTATACCACCATCATACCCCAAAATTTTTAAATTCCGACATGAATATCATGAACATAAATTATCAATTAAATGCGATATTAAAATTTCAATATGAAAACCACCCGTAGCCTAGGACGATAACAGGTACGCGTTTATTTAATTAAGATGGTTGTCGACCCCTGCGGGTGTACGCGAGTGCAGTACGGGCCATAAATTATTTTCCGGCTCATCAGCCTCGTACTGGGGGTATATACGTGTGTGCATTTTGCCCCGTCATACCGACACCACCCCCTCTATATAAAAGTTTGTTACTATCCCTAACTACCCCCAATTGGATACTGTGGATCCTGGGTATGTATGAATTAGCGTGGCCCTTATTTTGCGACGTTTTAAAATGAAGATTCGTTCGAGAAATGTGCTTTAAATGCGATTGATTTGATTTTGTTTTTGGTTTTTATTCAATTGAAGTTTTTATAAAATTGAGATTTGATTTGTGATGACTTTATTTGATTTAAATATATGAAAAAGTAATATTCTGAAGTCGCGAATTAGGGGTCTTTTAATGTTTAAGTATAAAGTACACATGGAAATTTTCATACAGACTTTCACTTTTACGATTCCTTAAAGTCGACTTTGGAAGTAAGTTTTTAGCTCATCCTACCCTTGTTATTCTGTGCTAGAAACTTTGTCGTGTTTGCTTTAATCGTCAATAAATTTTGGAGTCGAGGGTGATTTTTAAATTAAATTCGTTACCAGGATGATTTATGGTGCCATTTTTTCGTGTCGATATATTTTCAGTAACTTTTCGAGTATCATATAATGTCGGAATTTCTCTTTGTGGCTTATTATGCAACTAATAAATATTTTGAATGAGCTCGTGCATATAATTACTCATGCATATTCAAACAGGTTCACTTGTGCGTCGAGGAAAATATACCCGCGGCCGATTAAACTTGTGTATAATAAACGTAAATATTGATCTTGAATCGTGAACTTTCCCCATGAATAATGCATTTTGTGCATTTTATTATGTACATTCGTGCGAATTCGTAAGCGAAGATTTGTGTGGTTTCAAAGTTTCTCCGCATATATTGACAATATCGAAAAATGTTATATGGAAAGTTCGTTAATGTTCAAACTTTTCAAATGTAATTTTTTATTTGTAAATAAAATATTTTATTGAAACTATATAATATTAATCAAAATACTCTTCTAAACATCATGAGAATTATCATTATACAATATTGCATCAGTGGCACATTTGAGATGAAACCTTATCAGAATACAAACACGCATTGAGAAACTCAGAGTTCAACGAACTCTACAATTGTTTTTCAACCCGACTTTACATTTCATCAATCGGAATGACTCTCTCACACAATCCACCATAGTATACGACATAAAGTACAGAGTGTGCACAATGGCGATTCATACCGACGCCAAAGAGTAATCGAGCCGTTTTGTTCGAAGGGAAAGGGAGCGGTAGCCCTCGCGGAGAGGAAAAGCAGTTTTTCCCTTTTAATGGAATTAAAGATTTACCGTTCGCAGAGTGTGAGGGTGTCACGCAGTCGGCAATATGGAAGTCCCTTCAGTAACGGTTAGTCGGTTAGTGTTGCGGAATTTGCCGGTCAAAACGGTCGCTTATATTCGATTATCGTGTTAGAAGTGTTGAAAAGTGCAACTATGAACATTTCGCTAAAATATCATCCGTATAAGTTGAGGAAATCCGTTTGAATTGATCGTAAATTCTTTGAAAGTTGAAGATTTCGACATGTTGAATTTATTTTGTGTTCGGTGTATAAAACGAAATTGATTTAGTGTAAATATTATCGAAAAAGTTTTGATGGTGTATATGAGTTTTCCCTTTTAATGAAATTGAAGAATTACCATTTGTTGGGTGTGAGGGAGGTGCATTCGGCGATATTATTGCTATGAAAGCCCCCTTTAGAAATGTTTTTCGGTTAGTGTTGCGGAATTTGCCGATCAAAACGGTCGCATATGTCCGATTACCGAGTTGAATAATATTTGAAAAATAAATAAATATTGTGTAAAGAGATAATTTGATAATAGTGTTTGAAAGTTCTTCAAGCATATACGATTACCTAATAGTGATTGAAGTGTAGTGAAAATTTTGGGATTAGTGTAATCGAGCGGACACTTTCCAGGTTGCTTTTTCAGACGTAGAAAATTAAAAGCTCGGTTGTGTAAACAATGAGGGAATATTGGGGACGGTGGTAGATCATGAGGAAGAGTCGCGTGTGTCAATATTAGGATTTTCTCTTTGATTTTTCCGCCCCTATGTGCGTTGTGAAAGGTGTTGATTGTTGAATATAGTGATAAATCCGTACACACTTCGTAAAATTTCCTTTGTTCTTTGGATTTAGTTTTTTTATCTAGAAATTTTTCGATCCGTTAAAATTTTCGAATAAAGAAATAAAATTTTGTGAATTTCAATTTCATAAAAGTTGTTTTTGTATCGCATTTCTATTGAAAGAGATTGAATCAAATCATAAAACGTTCTTCGACCTTCAATTCAAATTTAACTTCTAGTCAATAAAAACTTTATGAATCTCATAACATCTAAAATCCCAACAATAACTTTCATCACCAGAAAACTTCTACACTAATTAAATCTCCAGCCTCAACCCGACTGCATCCAGCTCCAACCCGCACAGGCCACGATCGCAATCTTAATTTTTAATATATATTCAAATAACGGTAACACAGCAAAAGCAACAATAGCGACCACCGCCACACACATATATGAAAGGGGACGATCTTCAAGATGCGATGATTCACGTCGATAACATTAAAGCGCCCCCTCCTTGTCGTTTATTGTAGGGCAATCTAAATACGCCACGAGGTGCATGTAGCATGTTGAAAGAAATCGTACATTATCTTAAGGGCGATCCCTGGATCAGCTGTACAAAGGATATGGGGGAGTCGTCAAGAATGGGAGGGGCACGATATTTATTTATTCCTACGAAGGAATGAGGGAAGTAGGTTCGAAGTGTACCATTTTTGTTCGTGTAACAAATGCGACTTTTGTATTATTAGATAGGCTTTTAAAAGATTTTTTATGATTATTTGATTGATATTTTGTATCAAGTAATAAAAAATATCTCATTTTTTATTTTTTCCATTATATATAATAACATAATCCCCTCATTTATTCATTTCTGTAGAGAACTTCCCGTATTTGCTCTCAAATAAGGGGTGACTAAGATTGGAAATCTATTCCGATTGATGATAGCCGCGATATTTACGTCGGATACTCGTTTTTTTATTTGAAATAAATTTTAGGGTGAATCATTTCGGTTCAATATCGGGTCAATCGTGCGTCTATTAAGCGTTTTAGTTTATCTTTGGTGGTGTGACATTTTTAGATAGAGGTTGTTTTGGTCTGTGTGGTTGTGACGCCACTGTTGAGTCATAGCTCCAGACTATAGGGTGGTTGAGGATGAATCGGAAAAACCGGGAAAATTCCCATTGCGCATAAAGTTCATTGTGTAGAATTTTCTGAAAAGATTTAGTCACTGTGTTACCTTTCGAATTTCTCTTAAAATGTATTATACATTATACGCATCAAGTTTTAATATAATATTTTTTTCATTCTTAAATTATTTTGAATAAAAAATTATTTGATCAACTAAATTTCGTAGAATTATGAATTTTTTCATGATGAAATGACAGTGCTTTCGTAAAATATTGATAAATAATATTTTCATTTAAATGAACAAACAAAGGACCAACAAAATAGTTATCACACGCACTTATTTGTAAACACCATGTACACGTGTGACGTCGGAAAACTCGCTTAGATTTCCTCCACGTGGGGAATTTCCTCTTAGAGCTAGGCTATTGCGCATGTGCGACTGCTTGTGAGCGAACATCTAGCGCGAACAAGTATTCGCTTAAAATTAAATAAAATACTAATTTAAAAATAATTATGAATATATTTAACTTAAGAATGGTATGCATTTAATATGTAAATCGAATATTGTAGATTAAAATTAAAAATAAAGCGATAATGTGCGCAAATCCGCAACGTACGGCGAACAGTTCGCGCATAACGTTCGACCGTAGTACGTTCATAAAAGCCTCCCGCTGTCGTTGTTTGTGTTCAGTTTTGACAAACAAGTCACGGAAGAAAGTCAACGTCGGATTCGTCTTCGTTAATTGCGTCAAACAATAAATATTAGAAGACACGTATTGAATTTCACGTTGTCAACATGGGCAGTCCCAAGAGATCAGTGAATCAATGTTTGACTCCTCCTGCCTACCACGTAGATTGGGATTCGCCTTCTACCAAGACTGGTACCGTGAAAAGAAGGCCAAATTCTTGTGGAGATGCTTTGAAGTTGATGGAGTTCGATGCGGATCTCGACATGGAATTCAATGTGGGCGATACGACAAGAAAAGCCTCTTTGGATGTTAATTTAACTGTGAAAAACGAAATCGAAAATGTGTTAGTGAAGAACGCAATTGAGGTCGATGAAGATGGATACGCGATTACATTGAAGAAAGATATAATTCAGGATTGTGATAATAAATGTCTGGTGAACAAAATCAAATCTCCAGTGTTTTGTGCGGATGTTTCTGTAGAAGATCATAAATTTTTAATCGACAAAATGGGAAAAGTTAAGCCGGAAAGTGCTACGTTGTTTTCTTCGAGTCCCGCTAACGAAGTAGTTGTTAAAAGGCACGTATCTAAATTGAAAATGCCTAGTCGTTTAGTGAAAGAAAATGACGAAGAAAAATCCAAAGAAGCAGAAAACAAGGAATGCTCTTCTCCGAAGAGAACATTGTCCAAATTGAAATTGACATTTTCGCCGTCGAAAACGAACGAGAAGGCGTCGAAGTTCAGAATGTTCTCGTCGAAGCACTCCTTTCAGGCGAAACAATCCGATTTGAAATCGTTATCGAAATGTGACACGAACCAACGGACCATCAACAACGAATATGTACAATTCGATTTCGAAAAAAATAATAAAAACCCTGGAAAAACAAGGAAACCTGCATCCAAAGTACCATCAAGAATACCTATAACACCAGTGGACGGGGAATCGAAAAGTATCCATTTGAGCCCCAACAAAAAATATACAGTGACCTCTAAATACGGCATAAGATGCGACAAAGACAACTACGTCGTCTTTGACCCTCGAGGTGGGTTTACTTCCAAGGTCAAGAAGAGAACAAGCCTCGGCATGGATTCGGTCAGTAGTGACACTGACAGTGGTATTTTAAGTCCAGCTTCTCCTTTTGACGTGGACATCGATAGGAAAATAGGATATTCAAATTATTTCATCCAACGAGTGGTTTCAGCCGAAGACGACGATGATCCAGATGGTGAAGACCTGCTGAGGAGGGTGTGTGAACAAGAAAAGGTTCGTCCGAGTTATTGATTTCTTTATGGGTATGAACGCGCTTACTATTGTGTGTTACTGTCAACTGATTCATTGAAGGTTCAGTGAGTCACGTCATAAAAATTTTTCGCTGTCAGTTTAATTCGAAATTTTTTGCGAATGCTTTGTTTGAATGTGGAAATAATTTTCGCAAAGTGGTTCATCACGTAATTATGTTGATTTCGTTTCGAATTTATATGGAAAATTATACGGTTCATTCGCTTTTATAATGGAACAAATTTTATTTCAAGCACTTAATACATGTTTTGAATATCTGTGGGAATCATTTTATTTTGAATATATCATTTGAAAAATTTGAAACCGTAAAAAAAATTATACAAAACAACCTTTTTACTTCGTATGCCGAATATAGTAAAGAATCATGAGTATATTATTTATTTTCTTTTAGCATTAATTCTCAACATAATGCTTGAATGCAGATAATATTTTTATGCCTTTTTACGAAAAGGACACGGTATTTCACGTAGCTTTGTTGTTGTTAATAAGGACAGACGAAAGGTTAAACTTAAAACACTTAGCTTTTAAGAGCGTTGTCCTTTTGTTGCAATGCTGATATATATTTTATTTGACAATGAACAAGATTAACCTTTATTCCAGCAAAAGGTTACACATTTAATAATAATTAAGGATTAACTCAATTAGTAATTATTCATTTTAAAAGACATCTTTTTTCATATCTTAATTATATTTTGCATCTGCAAAAATATTTGTGATATTAAACAAACATTTTTCATGGACAATTTTCCAAAATTTTATAGATATTAAATTCAATTCATGCCTGAATTTTTATCATATCTCGTAAAATTTACGAGACTTTCAACAACGTACTAGAATCCTAGTCCCATTCTGTGAACATCGAATCCTTTCAATACGACCGTACATTTCAATGTGGACCCGCATTGAAGCCGCTCATATCACCGTACCATAACGGCAATCGAGCTGAAAGCGTCTTTCAGACCTGAAAACCGAAAACGATATCCACAACATACACAGCGAACATCGGATTTGCTTAGCTTAAACGATTTTTGAGTTCATACGGTTGAGGAACGCACTACATGGAATTCACTATAAATTTATTAAAAAATTTGAATGTTTTGAACGAAATAAATTTAGGATGTGTTTTTATATTATTGTTAAATTTTTTATTATGTAGTATGTAGAAAATGTGTAATCGATAATTTTCTTTGTTATAATGATAAAATTTTATTCGAGTTCAGTTAAATAGTTAAATGTTTGTACGGGAAAATACACTTGGTTTCTTACGTTAGATTTAAATCCAGGAAGTCATTGTTCTATTATACGTTACCATTTAAGAGTCAAATGATTCAGATATATTTCCATGAAT
Organism: Hydropsyche betteni; assembly: GCA_028571205.2. NCBI lineage: Eukaryota > Metazoa > Arthropoda > Insecta > Trichoptera > Hydropsychidae > Hydropsyche > Hydropsyche betteni. The sequence continues at coordinate 2,716,048 of JAOXNN020000050.1, read as the reverse complement.
ACATTGTGACATTAAATCTTTTCAACCATGATTAATGCATTAAGTACCTATTTGATGACTCATACATTTTTTATTATTTTGCGATCCACATTATTTTTATTCACCTATAAACCCGAACCAACTTCATTACATAATTTTTCATCACCATTATAAAAACCGCGCATACTAACTCAGCCCACCATCACTATACATTATAATCAAAAAAATATAAAATTATGCAACATTCGAAACATACCTCATACATCTAGAATCCAAACAAAAACGAACACATTCAGACATCCTCAACCGCACATTTTCATTCACGAAAAGGCCCTCGGGCAGGTGTCGTGACCCAGTAACAAGGCCGGGCCTAGGTTAGGGTCACGGTGAGTCACGGGGGGCGCAGGCACGCCACCGGAGGCCCAGCCCCCCGCGTCATGGGCCCCAAAGCGGGATGACTTTGCCGCTTTCGTATGCTAATGCCGCCGCGAGGATTTGTGGTTTGGTTTCGTATTTGTTGTGCGAGGTTCGAGTTTTGATTGTTTTTTAGATTTTGTTTGTGGTTTGTGAATTTGAGTGTCGGTTTCGATGTTCAATGGGTTGTTAAAATTTGTCATCTTCGATGATTGTTTGATTTCAATTGAAATTAATATGAAATTTAATTTAATTTCTCAAAAAAAAAACGGTTAAAATATTCGAATATTTGATCATATTAAAAATTAAAAAATATATTCTACGTATCTTCATAAAATTTAATTAGTTTATTAATAAAATTATAGGATTAATCTGATATTTTATTATATTCAATGTAATTTTGATCCGTATTAAATATTAATGTTTTGAAACGATATTACCGACATGATAATTACGAAGATTACATTAGTAAATTAGCATTAATTAGCAATCGCTCGTTTACCATTTAATTATAATCACATTCGAAAACATAAAACGCACATTTGCGAAATTAATTCAGTATGACACGTGCATATAAATTAATTTCCATATTTGAGGCAAAATATTGCATCAAATTAAGCAGAGAATTTGGTTGAAAATTAATTTGAGTGTCGAAAATGAAATTTTAACAAGCTTATAAGTATACGATCAAAGTAAAGCGGAACAAAATTATCTATTCGAGATTCTCTGCGCTTAATTGCTTCGAATTCCCTATCGTTTTAATATTTCGAAATCTTCTGTTTTAAAGTGACTTTTCCGAAAGGGCGCAGAATGAAGGGGGTTCCCAGGGAAGAAAAGTGCCTTAATTATTATTTCGTTTCTCTCTTTTTTTCCGCTAACGTGGAAAAAATAATGAATCGCCTCGTTTCGAATGCAATATTTGAAATTTATTCGATAATTCGTTGAATCTGCCGCAAAGGACACTCGAGAAAAAAACGGGAGTAAAAGAGAATCGGTTGTAACGACTTAATTACACGAACCGTTTGCTTAATAGGATCGTTGGTTTTGTAATGCGATTTTTTTATAGTATTCTTTATTTCTTCAATATTTTTTTACTAATAAAGAACATAACTCGTTTAAATTAAGTATACATAAATATTAAAGAAAATAACAGTGCATTTAGAAATAAATAAAAATTAATAATTGAAACGTAAATATATTTTTACTTTTCTTCTCCCAAATCATATTTTGAACCCCTAGATTTTCATCAAATTAATATATGTAAATTTGAGTACGTATTTCAATTACACTTGGAGTTGTAAAATCAACGTTGTCGACAAGTTTCGTGACTTTTGCCCCAACGAACCAATTAAATATGCAACGAATCTGTCGCTCGGAACTAAAATGCATTTCAATCAATCTTGAATGCATTTTAATGCTTCGATTCCTTTCTTGAAATTTCATTCTTATCCGATAGATATCACGTATTTTACTGGACGTATTTTCAAGGGATTTATAGTGGAAAATTCGATTTATCGTGCGAATTTTATTAGTCTACCGAGAAAATGCGATTACGCCACCAGACACATAATATAACATAGTCACATGTAGACGATTAGCAATTTCAAAATTGAATTAAAAGTGTTATGTTTTTGGGATTTTCGTGCAAAATTTCATATGTATTGTGTATTTAATAAAAATAAATAATAATCAGAGTTAAAATGCAAACATTATTCATGATTTTAGGTCGCATGATAATGGACGCAATTTTCAAACACTATCCCTAAATGACCGCCAACAGTCACATCATGAAACTAAACAACAATAAACGTTTCATCCAAATTAGCTTTATAGTACACAATTTAATTAATAAAACAGAAAATTACTAAAGCGCGACCTTCTGCAAACACCATTCATAATCCACACCAGAACGATACATCACTCCCGTATCGCCGTTTCGCAACAATTAAGGACTTTCACACTTTTAACGATAGCAATTATTTAACGGAGCACTCTTGCAGATTGGCCGCGTCCGAAATTAAGACACAGTATCCGTCGAAAACTGCGGGGTCGACTATTGGGGGAAAGGGACCAGAAAAAGGGATATAGGGGAAGGACAACGAGTGAGAAACTGTTAGGACACACTCGTAAATATCCTCCTGGGCTTTCCCGGATGGAGATTTCAGTTCTGCTCACCTGCTCTTGCGGGTTATTTATCGCCAAATGTTGGACGTCTCTTGAAGAGTACGTGGATGGTGTGTTGTGAAAATATTATTAACCTCAGTGCCCTTTGAGTCTGTGTGATGGATGTGCGGTATGCTCACAGTGCGAGGGCTCGTGAGTTATTTCCGGAATATCACTTTGTAGATGTGTAATTTTAGATTTTTTCATTCGACTCGAGTGTGACACCTAAAATTATGCGACGGAATTAAAACCGTATTTATAAAATTTATACTCCGACATATATACGCAGCATAAAATATTATATTCATCATTTATTGCCTTTTCGTATCGAACCTGCTACCCGCCCCGACAAATCACCATCGTATATATAAATCGAAACGTCTTTTTACCACCATAAAATCAATCCAATCACATGACTTATTCGCCACACTCGGCGCGTAACTCTTCCATTCAACACTCGGATCACGTGCCGCTCTCATTTATTATAGGCGACTTCGTACAACACACAATACCTCAACAGCCCATACGATATAATGGCGGAACAATGACTTACATACACGTATGAAAACCCCCGACGAAATCGGTCAATATCACGGAAACAATGGCAGCAGCCGCGTCGATATGCCGGGTTCTACCCGCTGGTGTTCAATTATGTATCCAGCTCTCGTACTTCCTTAATCAAGCCCCAAATGAGCCTAATTCTCCCCAGAACACGACGGCTTATGGCCATCGCTCTCCACGCACTCCCGAGTCCCTCTCTACGTCAATATTCGACGGTAAATACGTAGTCATTCCCTCGTGATCGTCATCCCTTTTGGCGTGTTTGTGGTGCGTTGAGGCTCTGTAGCATTAATTGGATGTGTCGTTTCGGCTGAACGATGGATATATCTATTGGGTCGATGCGGCAGTTTCGACTTTTTTTTTGTAGAATGTCGTATTTTGAAACCAAATCGATGTAATGCAGATTCTGTAGTTTTTTTTTATTGATTAACTCTTATTTTCAATACGATTTCTCGGAAGTTTTGATGTGAATTAGATTTAATTATGACCAATGGCATTTAATCATCATGTTTATGAGTTAATGAAAAATCTCCCAATATGGATTTTCTAACGTTCACTTCATCTCCATTGCACACTTTACAAATGTTTTTGGTTGACGCAGTTGCGTTATTTTTTTTTTACAAAATTTGTACGACGAAAAATGATATAATAATATTTCAAAAGTTTCTACAGACCAAAGCTTAACATATATTGAAAAGGAATTATCCACCATATAATAGAATCTCATTAATTTGGGGAAAGTAGAAAAATATTTGACCGTTGAAAAAATACGATGAAACTTTTGCATCAACCTAATAGTATATTCAATTGAAATAAATTTTCATAATCAAAAATTTTAATTTAATTTTTTTGTTTGTTTCAGGTACGTGACATAATCAAATTTGACTGTTTTATCAAATGGATCACCCCGCATTTGAAAATTTACAAGGTAAACAAAATCTTCAAACCCGCATACAAATAATCCAAAGATTAAATCGTATCAAATTTTTTTTTTTGAAATATCATCGACGACGAAAAATTCCCCCATTCATATACGTTTTCATATCCGTTATGAACTACGTACAACATTTACGAACGCGATTCAATTTATCATTTTACGCACCGTTCGGTCACTTACAGTGCTTTTGTCACAACTCAACCAGAATTAATCCTTTACGATTTTAACCACGTCACAAACGGAACCGATCCTCGTATATAAGGAGATTTCCTTGCTAAGGATTTGTAAAAAGGAAGAAAATAGTAAAATATACGAAAAGTGCATTTTCAAAGGTAACCGGAGACGATCTGATAAGCCGCTCGGTACCACCCCATAGTTCCGACCCCGCCGGGAGACGGATCGCTCTATTAAACATAGGCTGTATTTTCGAAATTGAAATGGGAAAAATTGAAAGAAAAAACAGAAAATACATATGCACACACGTTCCCCTTTTGGTATTCGGTTGTTTGGGGTGCGATTTACGCGCGTAATCGTCCATTTTTTACTTCGTAGTAATAAATGCTTTTCTCGTTTTTGACGCGTGCGCTAGTTTATGGTGTCGCCATTATTTCGATTTGATGGGCACTTTTTATGTTGAATTGATTTTTTTTTAATCGGTCATGCCGCGATGAAATCGTTAATTCAATAATGATATTCTAAATTTTTATCAAATGAAATTATTTCATATATTAAAATTTAATCATATTCTTTAATTAATCATAATGTATTTTATACTTAGTATTTTTTTCGATTTTTTATTTGAATTGTATCGGTTAACGATTGTAGTATAATTCGATGAAAACAAAATTGTTTTCTTTTCTCAATTTCGTCCCAGTTTTATTAAAAAAAGGTCTTCCGACACATTCATGGAAACGTCAGACGTCCGACGTTGGATACAAAATATAAGTATACCCTCATATCATCCCTGTATGTATTTATTTTCTTGATCTTCCCTTCTGCGAGGCACCCCCAGGTGAGGGCCCCTCGAGAGCCTCTGCCCCCCGGGGGCGACCTAACTAGATTACCTTGCCCCCGAATTACTTTGTGCAACTTTACTTATCTGGATTTTTTCCTATTTCCGTTTCAGTCTTTTTCTCTTCACATTTATTCATTTTCGTTTTTCATTTGTACGACGCACTTTATTTATATTTTCCGACGAGAGTTTGAGTGAAAAACTGCCTTATAGAGAGGATCGATGACGTTCTTCCCCTTTTCGATTTTGAGTTCAATTTGATAAAGCGCCATAGAGATTGATTGATGACGTTCTAAGGAGCGTTAAAGCTTTTTTATCGCAATATAATAAATACGTATCCTCTTCGGTCTAAAAAAATATACAATGGTTCGAGATGAAGCCGTTTCGAAATTTCCGTCCGCTTTTGTGATGTGGCGTTATTTTTATGACACATCGAATATTTTGAATGGGTGTAACTTTTAACAATGAGTGTCATGTCCTTGATATTTATTCATTGTGTATCCGTTAACGTTTATGTGCATAAAATTAATATAATAAAAAACCTTTTTAACTCCTATAATATGTAAATGCTTTCACGTTATACAATTTTTATTTTCTTATATAAACTTAGTTTTGCTATATAGTATGAGATAGTTATATTCGTCTAATTAGTGATAATAATTCATGCGATTCAAATGCTAATCATCTTAAATGACGTTCCTACTATACATACTCGCTATTACGTATAATAATAGTTAATTTGAATGGCCATTTTAGCGATTCAATATCAGAAACTACAATATCATCATTTTATGTTATCAAACCACATCGCGTATAAAGTGACATAGTCGGATCGAAAAACGATCATAATTATAATATAATAATATTATGGTGGTGGCTGGTTACGGGGAGCATGTGTGGCTGTCGACCACCACGGAAAGGCAAATTGCCAGAGTAATTTCAACGCCAATTAGTCAAAGTTTTCCCTCGCGTGAAAGCCTTCAGGGGCAGGAAAAAAGGGAAAGATTTTCCCTTTTAACCCCCTCGCGACGTGCCGGCAGACTAGCGTGATAAGGGATAAAAACGACCCCGTTCGTGTGCGTACGTTTTGACGTTTCGTTCGCTTGCAACACGTCACGATCTCTTTCAAAGACTGTATTGCATATATTTTTTTGATACATTTTAAGTCATATTTCAAATATAAATAACGAAGATTTCCATTTAAAATTCGACACATAGTTTTTTTTAATATTAATATGACATTCAATATACACGAACATTCGTTATACAAAAATTTCCGAATCGATTTAAATGAGTCTTTTTTTAGAAATTTTTTGTTGAAAACTACCAATCACGATTGTCAATTATTTATGTATTAAATTTGAAATTGTATATCCGTGTCGAAATGTCTATTTTCGTCTCGAGGTTCGAAAAATATTGTCTCGGGATTATGTTAATAAAGTCGAGACCGGTGTCGTTTTGACGTGTCACTTGTCAGTTTTCGTATTATGAAGCTTCTGTTCGGTTATTATAATGTGATTCGAAGTCCGTTGTTTGTATGCGTAGGCTTTAATTTATTAAGGTGAATATTTAATGTGTTGTCGTCGAAAGCACGTCGTTCTCAATCCGAAGGAGATTATTTTTAATGCGTAATTTAATACGGTTAAGATTTAATAAGAAATTATTAAAGGATGTTGGAGAAGTTTTTATGTCATATTATATATGGCAGCTGAAAACGTAGTATGGGATACGCATGAAAGAAAAAGGAAAACCTCAAACGTCGATGCATCCATTGTATGGAAGTCGCGTACGAGTTTTCCAATAGAATTTCCCCTTTTTCCTTGAAAATGAATAGAACAAACGGATCAAAGGGGATGCAGGGTGGGAAGGTTGCGTTGCACATCTGTCAGGGGGTACTATGTCAAACGAACACCATTTAAAAATTATCTCAAGCCGGAATTTATTCGAAGTGTTATGAATTTTTTCACTATTGGATTAAATGAAAAATATTTTATTTCAAATTTTTAATATTATCAAATTTTCAATATGTGATTTTCCGCTCGTTAAAATAGTGTATTGTAGTTCATCAAAGGGATTATCCCCTAACGAGGAAAATATATCTATCAAATAATATGTAGGATGTATACTATTTTCAAATTACGTCGACAAAATTTAAACTATTGCCGATTAATATTTTTTCATTAATAATAATCAAAATTTTATATGCATACGTGAAATAACACAAAACATCTACAATATATTTTTCACATATCCTTTCGAAAAAAATTCACCTTTCAAAAAGGTTAACCAATAAAATTCTTCTCGCATCCATACAAAATCAAAATGTCAAACAAATATTCATTTTAAACCCAATTTGAATATTCTGACGACACATTCCGAAATTAACGCGAAAACGATTTTAACGCGACCCGTCACGAAACCGAAAAACCGCCATTCATCACGCTAAGATTTTCCCCGTTTTCCGCGGAAAACACACCGAAATGCATCTCGCATCTGTCAGAGGGTAGTATGTCAAACACACACACACACACACACACACACATTCGAAAATACCCGCCATTTATAAATCATTGAATGCGGGCGACGACGAAACGCGGCCATACCCTGCGCGGCCGAGCACCACCCCGGTTCAGTCGGGTTCGGTTCTTCGTGGCGCGAACACGTCGGTTCCGGTTCCGGTTTCGGTTTTTCGGCATGTAAACATCGCGGGTTTCCCGGAGGCTTTCGCGGTTTTTTTTTATTTGGTGTTTGTGCCGTGTTTTTTGGAGGTTTTTCGGTGTGAATTCTCGTTCTGTCGGTGTCGTGTTGTTGAATGTGATGTAGTTTTTGTTGAATTAATAATTTTTTTTGAGTTTGAAACTTTTAAAGGTACAAATATTCTGGAATTGTATAATATGAAAAAAGCTTATTTCAAATTGTCGGAATTTATCTCGAATTAATATTGTATAATTATTGCGTGGAAAGTTTTCGTTCGATTGAAATTTAATTTAATACAAACTTTGCTGTAATCAAAAGAGCTTTTATGATCGAAAAAGTTATCATCAATATCTCGTTTCATACTAACTTTGTTCTTTACCCTTCGACGTATAAGAATTTACTTATGAGAAATTAATTCGCAATTCCTGTTTAATATTGCTTTCGCAATAAACACTTATACGAAAACATTGATGATGAATCGGTATTTCAATTTGTTTAATAATCGAATGTGGGGAAAGTCGAGCGTGAAATTCGAAGGGACCGATCGGTGATAAGGAGGAGGTGTTTTTTCGTCCTTCCACGCTTAGTCATTACGGCAATTAATTTAATGTAACTTTTTTTCGGCGGTCTTTCTGTCCCCGACAATCTAGACGTATTTTTATCGCCTTATTTTAACTTCAGACGACTTTTTTCGATGCCTTCGACGGGTCGCGGTTCAAATCCCGTCAGGACACGGATGAAAAAATCGCGATTAATCACCGTCAGGGCGCCATCTGGTTTGTTCAAAGAACTAAATAAAACGGGAATTCTATAAAAAGATTAAAACGAGACATATGTATTCGAAAAAGGAAGAATGGGATTCGTTTTATCCGCGAAGGAGATCTTGATGCGTCGTGATTGTCCCGTCACATATGGTGTGACACTGCCGTCTTCCTATTATTCGGTTCAAGGACTACATGGTATTGCATCGAGATTTCTCATTAAAATACACGTATTAACCTTTCAAGTTATAATTTACGAGACACAAAAGCTAAATATTATCTTAGAGCAATAACATTAAATCATATTTTTTCATCAGATTCACATTAAAACAAATTTATTGCTGATTATTTAACTCATCCGGGATTGAAAGTGTCAGTGAGCTATGATCGCTTAATTTATACTTTTCTATGGAGCCAAATTTTGAAACTGTATATTTATATAACATGTACGCAAACATGAAGGACTTCGTGATAAAATAACATCGATATGGCCAAAAAAGATTTCGAAAGGAAACCGTCGAGAATAGCGACGAGTTTCAGGAATTCCGATTCGAGAGAGTTTTATTCACATGCAACACCTTTCGTTCAAAGGACACGTCTCTTTCTATTGAGCGATCAACAAAACGAGGCACAGTACAGTGTCAAAGCAGCGGCAGAACCTCCCGAAGAGGATATTTTCGTTGAAAAGAGCATTGACGATTTGGATTCGCCAGATTCGGCTTTAGATTCGAGGCCGACTTCGACGGAGGAGAATAAACTCTTCCAACACACAAGACCGAATCGAGGCAGTCTAAAAAAGAAATTTTTCCCGATAACGACTAATAGAACTATACTAAACTTTCTGAAAAATAACGAAACGTCTTCGGAAGGTGATCCGACGAGTCCTAAAAAGTACACGACGCACTCGTTGAATCGTAGGCTTTCGGAAGCCGGAAACTCAGAATCGACATCTAGTCTGAGAAAGAAAAGATACAGCTCACCATCTAAAACCGTCAAAAAGACGCAGGAGCTGGAATGTCCTGTCACTGAAGACCAAGCATCTGTACCTGGAATCAGCTATGCACCCGGATGGTCCCTAAAGGGAGAGCACCTGGCAAAGTGGCAGGAGAACGGCAAGACCACCATACAGGTAAGTCCCGCACGATGCCGCTTCCATTCAAAGAGAACACGTCCCTCCTTCGATACTTTTCGTACACGTACGATTGCGTTAATAATTCAAGTTGGCCCTCCTTCTTTCTGCGTGAAAGCCTCTTACACATTGTGGCTGCTCGTCTCTTTCACCGCAGCCACCCGCCCTTAAGCGCTTTCTAATAATACTGGTTCGGATGGATACGTTTCTTTCGTTTCGTGGTGTGGTGTTTTTTCTGCCTTTTTTCATTTTTTTCCCTGTAGGAGGAGGTCCCTCGCGATTTCGTCATAAGGAGCCCCTTCGTCTTCCGTTCGGGTTGCTTCCAATAAATCTCGCTATCTTCACGCCTCTTCGTCTCTGTGACGTTTCGTATCTTTCGCCACACTGCTGGTGATTGATGTCAGAAATGTCACGCGATGGTTTATGTATGAGGAGTGTAGAATCAATATCAACAATGCATATTACTTTAAAAAAAAATTGAATGCTATCTATATAAATTAATTAAAATTTTGTCATATAATAATTATTTTACAGTGAAATTTATTCAAATATTTTCGGCAAATATAATTGTTTTTTATAACAATAGTACATGGTAGAGAAATAATAAATAATAAGAATATGTTTATTTATATTGATGTATATTTTTTGTGTAAGATAAATATTGTTAGTCTTGATTTTTCACCCTTAATATAGCGCGTGCGAGTTGTATCCGTTTACCATCATCACGTATATCACTATCTGAAAGAAAAGAGTTATGTTTCTGACTAGGGACTCGTCTTTAATTAAAGTATCAGTGAGGTAATTCTAGCTTCTGTTATTTATATCCATGTCTGTGAGAAAAAATAATAGCAATTTATTTGAATAGGGCTTTATCTGAAGCGTTTGTTTTTCCTGAAATGGTCAAAAGTTCCGTACGGTTATGTTGATGCAAAACAAAACTTTCACTGCAGATATTCCGCTCTGGTGTTTAATGACTCATTTTATCCTAACGTTTCACACTGTACTAACTATGAAAATTTTAGGGTTTTCTGTATGATAAACACTTCATTTTCATTTCTGTTATACTCATGAAGATAATGCTATGTCCATATAGTTGGAAATAATAATACAGTTTTGTACTTACCGAATAACATTTCATCTCCGAGAATTTTTTTTTAAACTTGTTACTTACCTCAAATATCTTTACTTACATTGTTATCTCATCGCCTTTGTATACCTTTGATCTGAAACTTTCAATGAATATTAATTACTTTGAACAATTTCAGCTATATTATTATACGACTTCGATGAACGAGAAATCAATACACATAATTAAAGCATTATTGCGCCAAAAGAAAGTCGCTACGCAAAGTCTCATAAAATAACCCTCATTTTAAAGTACATCCATTTTTAAATTTGATCAATAGCTTTTTAAAGCCACTTCACCCCTTAAAAGCTCGCCTCATTCAGGTCTTATTTTAAAAAGCTTGGCGGTACATTGCGCATACTAAGATACATTCAAATAAAATCTCGTCTATATATAATTCGACTTAATATTTGTATAAATGAAAGCTTGTTGGATAAATTGAAAAAATAGATTATTTTTTATGTGAATCAAGAATTTAAGAAATATCTTTCGATTAATTACTTAAATATTAGTTTTGTATAAAAAAATTAATATTTTCTCGAGTAAACTGTATGTAAATATTGAAACTCTTTGAAGATCCACTCTAGCTTAACCTATCGAAACGCGAAGTTGAATCTCATTAGATTCTTAGCAACACTCTCACTTGTATAAGGGGTTGAAAATTGCCCAAAATTCGTTTCGTTTACACAGCGAGGCGAACCTGGGACACAGCTAATACCGGTACGTGCCGGATAATTGAATTCTGGCTAGACCGTATATTAATTCGAAGAAGACATCAAACGATACCTCAACCTGGAGGGCTATACGTTTTGATGGCGTTCCCGAAAGTGGTACACCCCGAGGCTCGACGTGGAAAAATTACCATGGGCCCCCGAAATTGCCGCGAGGATCGCATCCCCGGGACTATTTATAAACAAAGCTCAGCTCGCTAATTATGGCGACGTGTCCCTCTGTCTTTCCCTCCGCACGAATATATCCCGCTGCCGTTGTTTTTTTGTCTTTCGAAAGAAAGTGTCGAGAGCCGGTGTCTGCTTTATGGCCGTATTTATTTCTGTTAGGGGCGGGCGTGTGTCGCGTGACGCGTGACGAAAGACCGATCGCTCGCTTGTAAAGTTGGCTAACTTGCGAGAATTTATGCGCCGTATTAGGTTATGCCGCGTGGGCGTTTGGCGTTTCCAAATTAAGTGTTTATTGGTTGTAAATTTGAGTTTGATGAGAGGACGCGTTGCGGTTTTGCCGCGTGGATGATTTGGGGTGAATGTGATTTATCACTATCGTAAGATCCTCCAATGTTGATTTAATACGAAATATTTTGAAAAAATAATTATAAATTTAACAACGGGACGTATTATTATATAACTATTCAATTTAAATTTCATGCATATAACGAAACGATGTAGAAAATTTCTCGAATCCCATTTTCGCCCGAAATTCGTCCCAGTGCGCAGCTGAACTCTTGTCTCGGATTTTTCTCAATTTTTCCTCCTAAACATTTTCTTACCTTTATATCCAATTCCACTGAACGGCCCGCTGTATCCAATAAACTTTATAGTGCGAGACACGGCCGGAGCGTCTTCAGCGGCCGCATGCACACATACATTTTTCATGTGAAAACATAAAAATTCGCGCAATTCACCGCCGACGTACATATGTAGGCGCGATGATGTATGCCCACCCAAGGGTTGTCCGACAAAATTGCTTTATTGTACGCAGAAGACGGGGAGGAAATCTTGAACCCACCCCCTCGAAGTACCCGGCGTTTCGTTCACACTGCCCGAGGGCACTCAGGCAGTACTCACAGGGCTAGGGATGAGTTTTCCTCTAATGCAAATAGATTTTTCGGCTATGGGGAGGACAGGGAACTCCCTGCGAAGAACACGCACGTGAGATTTTTGTCTGAAGTCTTCGGATACGTCTGCAAAAATAACACGAGCGTGCAAATATTGATTCTCGCCGGGTGCGGGCTCGCGGTTCGGATGTTTCGTCTTCTTCTTATATTCGTGGTGTCGGTTTTCGGTCGGTGTATTATATGAGTTTTACCGCGCGATATGAAGGATATTTTGCGAGAGTTTGACTTATTGAAAATGTTCGGAGGACGCTTTTTGCCGCACGCGAAGGGCGAGTTGTTTTCGCAGTAAACATCTTACATATTGGTGGTTTTTTCGGGAAATTTCCGTGTTATTTTATGTATATTGGATTTTTGTGTATCGGAATTTTATGTGTCCCACATTTGAATATAATCGAATAAATAAAAAAAGAAAGGATTGCTTTAAATGGATAATATCCGTTCAAAAATAGATCGCTGCCGAAGCGCGGAATTACAGATCTTGCGCCTTCGACAATTTAACAATTCAATTAGCACTAACCCAAATGAAAATAAACGATTTCCAATTAAAAGACGCGATCCGTTGAATCGTTCAAGGAATTCGCAGAAAACCAATTGAACGCCGACCCAAATAAACGAATATTTAACATTCACAAAGATCGATGTATATTCACTATAGAACCTATAAATTAATACACGAGAAGAATCGGGCCATAGCGAATTGGCTTAGCCTTGTCTTTCACAATCGAACGATCCCTTTGAATCTCTCAAGAATCCTTTTCATTAAATTTTCTGTTATAAAAAAGATTTGTAGAAAAGCCTTGATATTCGTATAATAAGTTTTCAATTGAATATAAACAAAATATCAATATTTCTCGTATTGAACTCAATAAAATCGTGGTTCTCTTACACCGCGGGGAACCGTTAACTTACAAACGACCCAATTTTCCGGTTATCATTGACGTATTTTCCACCCCGTCGAAGGCATAAATTGTCGGCAGCGGACGATTTTCTTCGACTTTCCGCGTTCGCAGGTTTTCCCCGGCAAAAGTGAAAGTGCAGCTTGATGCGCGCGAAATGCGCAATTTATCATCTTCGAAGCGAACGGAGGCTTTCGCTGAAAATGTTTCGCCTCAGACTGGGGTGAAAATGCAATTTTGATACGATTTATGTGCGCAGATTTCGTAGAAATCTTATCAGTCCATTTGAATCGGTTTTTTATTCAATTTTTAATGATTTATTTTGAAAAGTTCAAATATACTTTACGCATTTAAAAACTTACATTTTTCAAAAGTCATAAAATCAACCGATCGATAATCAGAATTCACTGAATCTTACATAACGATTTTCGAACCATTTTCATTCCATCCCCTTTTCCCTTATAGTTTTTCATCAATAATTGAATCGCTCACTTAAAAATGTACCCTTAACGGCGAACTCGCAGCGAACAAACACGATCCAGTGCGCGCACACGAAACATCCCCAAAACGTATACAATAAACGGAAAAATAGAGGAACGAGTGCAGTCGGAAAAACGGCGAAAACAACGGTTTTCCGATGCTTCCGAAACACCCCTTTGGAGTTTCGCTATAATAACAAATTCGTCCGAAAACAAAAGGTTCAATTAACCGGGGCCCGTGTTTGTCCAGCGCCTCGGGTGCGTTTTGTGCTGTGCGCTTTAATGTAAATTTAATTGTGGACGTGGGGTTGTGTGTGTTTTTTTCACGTTTTGTATGACAAAATGGAAATGCTGTCGTTATGCGTTGCGTGTTTTTGAATATTGCAGGATTTTTGGGTTTGCCGACCGAGAAAATGGTGAGTTTTTCTATTGAAAATGGAAATGTTAATGATCTTTACTTTTCTGTAAAGCGGATAAGTATCAGCAGTTTTTATATTTAAACTGTGATTTTTTTCATCTGAACTACCCTTATATACTACTGATTTTCGTTGTTTTATTTTTGACGAAGACATTCTTCTAAAATGCTTTCGCTGTGGCGTTCCGTCGTCTGTCAAAGGCGCAAACTCGATTAATTCTAATCAACTCGTCATTTATTCGTGTGACAGCGGACAGATCGTCATTTTCGATGATTTATCTCTGTGTAGACGTAGAAAAATATATTAGAGTTCGACGCTATCAGGGAAGAGAAATTTGTCACATTATCGCAAGTTCTTAAAACGATTTTACCAAGAAATCTATCATCAATATAAATTAGAATTCGATCAAACATACGGTTGATATACAGAAAGTGAAACCGGCAAAACAATACATCTCACATCACACAATCGTTCGATCGAAACAGCATATGGCGTATACGGAAAGTGAAAAACCTTAAACGAAAGCAAATCTATAAATCAGTATGGAAAAGCACTCTGACACGTGTACGCACTTTCCATTAGACAATCGAGTGTTTGACTTGACAACATCTGCAATCGCACATAACAACATCAATTACTCACCCTCTTACCCGTCAAAGTCGTCAAATTTAATTAATACTGTCGTTTTAGTGCTGGCTCTCGAACTAAACGTCTTATAAGTCGTGTGTGCTATTCGTTTCGTTGTATAGATAAAACCCGATTTGTGTATGTTCTGATTTAATTGAAAGGATTAGGGAAGAGGTTGTTGTTGTTTTGATTAGGTTTTGAGAACTATGAGTTTGTGTATAGTTTATCAAATTTATGCTTAAATTGCTTTTTGATTGTTCAACAGTTTTATTTTATTCAAAGTTGTTTGATGATTTGTTTGCTTTATATTGAAAAATTCTATAATATTATATCAAACATAAAATCGTTTATTTGATTTGATAAATATAAAAATCTAAACCAATTCCATATGTATGAGATTCGAGTGGATTAAATTTATTATCTGCACCACACATAATGGCAATGCACCTATACGAACCAGCAATTGTGCGAATTCGTCGATTTAAAAATATTCAAAGAAAGGATTCAAGCTGACTGAAAGTGCTCTTTTTCAGCCTTACAGAGCTGCGCAAACACTTTGGCCATTCAGCGTTTTCAGCTTTGCTCCTTTCAGCACTACCCAAAGTAGTAGCCCCTTCAGTGTTTGTTCGCTCGGTTTACATGGATTTTTTTCACAGACGATTCTTAATATCGCTCAAAATAATGCATTTATAAGGTGACCATCATCAATCTTCCGTCTGTGCGCTGATGATGATGACGATTGTTATAATGGTCGGTGATGATGATGACACGAGCGATCCCGTCAAAACGTTTCGTTACTGTGAATTACTGAATTGATTTCACGGTTAACGTCGTCAGACGGGCACTAATACGACTGAATGATTGATTCATTATGTCACCATTGTCATCGGACAATATTCTTGAATATCTTATACTGAGATTCTATATGATTATTGATAAATCACGTGTGAGGTCTTGATGTTATTTTTCGTCAAGAAATCGATGATGTATTGAATTTATCTTTTAAATATTATCTCATTTGTGTTTGGAAGTTATGTTTATGATTTTCAGTATTTCATTCGTTCGATGGAGTGTGAAATTTTCATCGAAAATATATAAACTTTCAACACAAAAGACGATCGCTCTATCGTATGCAAACACGATAAAAGCACACGCTTCAGCGAATACAGTGTCATCTTTCAGTAAAATCTCTCGCATTTTACAGCTTTCACTCGCCATGTTGTGAATGCATTTATCTTCCCCTCGTGCATATGTTCGTCGGCTTGTAAAATGTTATACGCGTTAAGTTTACACGATTGAACCCATTTGCGGAATTATTAACTGTGAAATTTGACCGAGAACAACGGCAAGCACCTTACATTGTTACGTTACGGCTACTTTAGGCTCTATACATTTTTTCAGGGGTATTTTTTCACTCTTTCGGCCCCTCGGTATCGTATATTTTCATCTTGACGTGTATATTTGTATTAAAAAAATATTCAAATGCGATATTTTACATATAA
Source organism: Hydropsyche betteni (assembly GCA_028571205.2). Lineage (NCBI taxonomy): Eukaryota > Metazoa > Arthropoda > Insecta > Trichoptera > Hydropsychidae > Hydropsyche > Hydropsyche betteni. The sequence goes on along the minus strand of JAOXNN020000050.1, from coordinate 2,699,500 downwards.
TACGCGTATTTCGCCCTCGCATTTTCGTCCCGCTTTTCCCGCGTATCATGCACGGTTCGCTTTTCATCAGTTTTCCCGTTTATGGGCAATTTTCTAAACTTTCCAAAAATTACGTCCCGCGTTTTTTCAAACCGGCAACGGTTATTTTCGAAAGAAAAATGGGGGCTCTGCTTTATTTCGGCTCATATAAAATAATATAATATATTTGAGCTAACGGAAGAACAAAGGAGTTTTTCTTTCCCCGCTGTACAAATATTTGTTTGTCATGTGATTCGCCAAGGGGTGGGCTGTGGGCGCAAATAACCGCAAAACTTTCGTATTTAGTTCTAGTATTTATTTGATTGCCGATATGTTGGTTTAACTTTATTACGCAATCGCAAGACGGTGCAATAAACTTTATTTTACGAGACGATTCGGTTTTAATATCGCATTATATTTAGTTATTTACTATTTCATATCCATGTTATGCGTTTGTTTGGCTTCTGTTTATTGTATATTTGTTGATGTACGTTAATGAATTTCAATATTAACTATCAATTTTGGTATAACGCAAGTAAATAACATTCATTCATAACGAATTAACTACAGCAAATAAAACGTTTTGTTGTATTTACTATCACAATACTGATTCGAAATATCATGAATCTTTCATTCTATACATATAAACATCCCAATCGAAAAATATCATTTAATTAGAATCATCAATAACAATAGCGATTTTGAGCATCCATAATTCACATTATCTAAAACCTTACCGAAATCAAAACGATCAAATCGACAAAATCCATCCGACCATTATCAACCCGTCCCATCCTTAATAACTCCAAATTCCATATCTATTCCGAACCGAACCCGAAACTTAACCGACCCGAAAACCGAGCCGAAACATACGCTAAACTACCAATCCCAACAATCGAGTCATCGGCGTCAATAACCATACCATCGAATAAGCATAATGACGTTCGACAACCACCGGAATTCGGAATCTCCCCCATCGTCTTCCGCAAGAAGAAATTAACTGTCAGATCTAATAGTGTGCTCCTAGCGGGCGTCCGTTCTTCAAAAGCAACCCTTGTCTTCGTCTTTCCACCCTTGGCGATTCTATCGGGGACATTTAATAAGTTGTATAAGGGCCTCGATGTACTTTCGCGAAATAAAAACTCCCATTCAGTGTGGCCGTATCGATTGATGGCTTATTTCTACTTTATTTCCATCTTTCCCTTCCGTTATCGTTCGCGGAATCTTCCGATGGTCTTCGATTAAATGAAGCGGCAAAAATGTGCTTAATCTATCGTTATTTTGATTGTGATTCGCTTTATTGGATTCGTGGATATTTTTTTGTGCGGAATTGTTATGATGGGTTCGTTTTTACAGTTGGTCTATGTTAGGTTATTTTCGTATTCTGTGAAAAAGCGATTTTTATATACAAAAAAATATAAATGTTTGAAAACGATTTTATTTTTGAAACTTTATGAAAATACTAGGAATATAAAAAAAATGTTTATCCCCAATTTGTGAATCTTTTCAAATAAAATTTTTATCATGAAGATTTTGAGAAAATTATGAGTATTCTCAGGTTTAAAAAAATAACATATTTTAATAGAAAATATCTGTCGAAATTTGTTGAAAACATAAAAAAATGCGCTATAATTTTTCCAAAGATTGTTTAGAAGGTTATATTTTCTATATTGAACCTCTTAAAACTTAATAACAATCACAATTTGCGATAACCCGATTAGACGAACTCGCAAAAACATCCCCAAGCGCCAACCGTCTAGAACACTGAAGCGTTGACCGCGCAATAAAAGTTGCCAATATTTGTGTTCCGTCGACTTTTCCGCCCCGCAGCCGAATAATTGAGTTTCGGAGTTGTCGACGACAATTGGCGAAGTTTCTCCCGTAACCAAAGCCCCGAATGAAAAGCCTTTCAATTAGGCAACTAAAAAGGACGAGAGCCGAGCGGCGACTGCCAATAAAATCGACCGTTCGCAAATTACAGGCGCGCGCTCTTTCGGAATTTGAAATCGTCGGATTTCGTCCTTATCGTGTTCTGATTGAGGCAGTTGTGTTTTAATCTGATTTAAAATGTATTAGTTTGTTCTTGTTTGTGGATTGAATTCGTTGCTTTTTCGCGTCGATTGTGTTTTTGATGGAATTAAATGCATAATGGTAGTTTCGAGTTTTTTTCGGTGTAAGTTTATATTGCGATTTATCGATATCATTTAGTTTGTCTTATATAATGATAAGCTTTAAAATCGGTCAATGATGGGTTCTAAGTGTCAAAAAAATTGAGAACCCTATACATATATAAATATTATATATAGGATCGTGTTTCAAATTTACCCTCCTCCTTATTATACGATATTACACATGAATCATTAAAATTAAAAGCACAAATTATATCAAGTCGATTTCAAAGAATTCGTTATGATTTTCAACAGGTTAACGATTTTTGAAAAAATATTTATTTCGTGCAAACAAACGCTTTTTTTCATTAGAAAGTAATTCAATTTTCATAACATCTTTTAGGTTAATACAGAAAAACTATAATAATTCATAAAAAAAAATATTTTTCAAAAATGTTAGGAATATTATGACCTCCACCATCTAATCCATCAGATGACAGTATCTCTCAACTTAAATTATTATTGAATACCAACGTGTTCGACAAATTTCGGCTGAAACACAACACAATTATTATACCTCTAATCGCCAATTAACAATTTATCCCGATCGTTTCCAATCAACTTCAATCAAACGCTTCTTCAATCATTTTCGAGAACATCCAAAATTCAACCAACCCGGCCTTTTTTCATCAAAATCGCGAATCCCAACTATCCATCACCTGGCAACACAGGTTACAACCATTTGACAAACCATAAATCCATCGGTTCTATTTAGGCCGGCAGGGCTTCTGTCGCATCTGACTCATTCATTATTCCCCGAGTGGCCGGCCATTTTATAAATACACGTCCATACGAAAATACAGGCCGACACGTAACGTATATATAGAAAGAAGAGGACCGTTGGCTCTCCTGTTTATTTACAGTGCGCGTTTGTCCAGTTGAGTTTTGGCGCGCGATCCGCGAACACGCGCTCGCGAACGCGACCCTTTCGTTTCTTATGTATTTTTTTTTGTTTTTTGAATATAAATAATATCCCGCCGGTGCGTTTTAAAGAGCGTATCTCGTTCGCCGCACATTAAATAATAAAATGTAAAATTCGCCGTCGAGTGAATTTATGGTGTCGTAAAAATTAGGAGCCCCTTTTCCTTTTGAAAGCCTGTTCGCGAATGCTCTTTATTGATTTATTTAAAAAATATTTTTGTATGGTTGATGATTTTAATATTTTGAATTGAGGTTATATGGTGTTGTAAAAAATTATTGTGCTTTTTCTTTATATGATAACCTAGTATCTTAATTTGGCAATTTAAGTGTTTTTATATTGCTATAAAAATAATATCCTTGAAGATAAATGCCTGTTCGTGAATTCGTCTTGCGAGAAGGCTTTATAGCGATTTTCTTTTAATCGAATATATTTTTATAAATTCGTGTGATATTTTAAGTATGCTTTAATTGATATTTGTGTTCACGTCAATCACTTTTTTTTCGGATTTCGTTAAACCATTATGAATGGTCCAGCAACTCTAATGAAATTAACGACGCTTTTAATTCTGTTATGAAAATGCTCGTTATGTCATCTGCTTAAGTCACCTGTCAAATCATAATTGTGTTTCAAAGGCGTTTACGCTTAATTTAATATCACAGGGCCATATTTTTAAAAGGCTTTCTTTCAAAAAATTCTCATTTAAAAAGAAAAAGTGTTAAGAAATTTTTATTTATCCGACGACAGATTTATATTGCAGATGTGCTCGCCGTAGCGACAAGTTTATGTCCCTTTTTTATTTATTCGATTCATTTAATAAACATCAATTAGGATCGCGCAATAAATTCGATTTTTTATTGGGGACACAGTCATTACTTTTCGATGCACATATCGATATCGATATAGCGAGAAAAGCTACCTTTCAGCCTGTGAAACAACATGCAATCACTATATAGCGCTTCCCTTAGGTAGGAAACGTTTGGCGGACTTTATACGACATTCCGGTAATAAACTCGATAGTAAATTTTAATAACGACGTAAATAAGTTTCGTTTATGCCTTTATATCGGGGCGGGGAAGTGCAATGAAGAGTGGCAGTAGTTTTGTTGTAGTGTTCGACTAGTAGGAAGAGCACGTGTTGTCCATTAACCCCAGGTTTATTTTGGTTGCTGTCTGTGACTCTTCTTCGTGTAAACAAAATAGACTAAACCGCATATACAGACACGGGTTTTCCGTTTCCTTATACGATTATAGTGCGGAAATTTCGAAAGCGAGACTTCCTTTTGATCTATTTCAGTGCGAAACTTTCGGTTTCGATCGCGCCGATCGAGCTTTTTACTTTATTTATGTCAGAAAAGCGTCTTGAAAGTTCAGCATGTGAATCGTTGGTTCATTTATCTCGGAATACAATTACGAGTGACTCTGCATAAATTATAGGGTTTTGTCAACATCCACGCTATGTATCAGAATAGCTTAGTTGCGAAAGTGAGCAATTGTTTTCGTACAAAGTGCAATACGACCAAAAGTCGTGGCAATATCGCATTGCATGTGGGATGACGCCTTGTGGTGAAATCCATATTGGCTTCAATCCCAATTTTGGAGTCATCGCGTTGGAGCTTTTTGGATTTCTCGTAAATTTGGGATTCGAAATTTCAATTCTGCGAAAATCCAGTCATCATCAAGTCATATAATCGAATTAATTTGAAAAAATATTGTTTTGAAAGTAAACATCTCGAATTACCCGCATTCTTCACTAATCCTTGTTTTTCTCGGCGATAATTTATTCCAACAATCAAGAATTTACCGTATTACGCACAAAGCACATTTCGAACACGTAATTTCAGCAATCTTGTACAACACGACGTCTGAACGACACGAAAATAACGCTTTTGTCTCCAGCTTTCTCGCGTTATATAAATTACCTTCGTATCCCAACGGTGCTCTGTTTGGCCTCAGTCCAACCCTTTTAAGGATGTCGCCTTTCTAGCTAGCTCTAATTTATACACCCTCTTTGTTATCGCAGCCTTACTAGCCCAACAATATAGTAAAGTTTGTATTGATGGTCGTCAGGATGCTTTTCAAGAGGTTGGGTTGTCCTCTTGTTCAGTGTTTTATTGGATACTAAACTGTCGAAATGATTGATAAGAGATGAAATGGGGGTTTGACATTTTGGTTACCTAATTCAATTTATTATTATCTATTAATACTAATTCTAATATAATGGTATCGGAGTTTTTATGAATGAATTTTTTTTTATTTCTTTCATATATAGGAAGTTAGATTAGTAATGAAAATGTGGAAAAACAATATTTCTGTATTATACGTACTTTCTATATATTATTTGAATTATTAGAAGAGTAAACGATTTGAATTTGCAATTATTCTTTTCACATCCATTTCATACATTTTCTAATTGATGAAAATCCACTTAAAAATTTTTGTACACCTAAGTAATTTCGGATATTTTTTTAACCCAAAAAAAATTATCAATACATACCAAATTATGTAGTACATGCACTAATTCGCCGGAAAAACGAAAATGCACGCAAACTTCGCGTGCAATTTTATTATTCCTTTAAGTATGCGTTCCCGCGAAAAGCAAACAATGGCCGTTCCTCGTTAAACTTTACGACTTTCCATAAACGCGCGTAACTCGGGCGAGGGGGGGTGAGGGGCGCGGGGCCGATGTCAGGTGTTCGACCTATTTCCGGCCATGTCCGCTTCCGGAAAAGGACGTTGTTCGTTTCGAAATCCGCGCGAAATCGTTTCGGGTTTATCGTTCGAAAAAGGCTGGGGTGCGTGTTACGCCGAAGCGGGGTCATGGTCGTTAAAAGTCGCCGTTTTAGATCATCTTTTATGTGCGTGTGTGTGTGTGTGTGAGTGTAGGGATGTCGTTAAGGTTTTGATTTTGAATGTGTGATTCGATTAGATCGCTTTTTTGGGTGATGGTGATTTGTTGTCGCGGGTTTGTATGGTCAAGTTTTTGAATGTTATTGTATGTTTTTTTTATATATTGGTTCATATTTGAAGTTTGTGTGGGATGTTCGATTTATTTTTAATTCGCTTCAAACAAGTTGAATTGATTATTATCGCGTTAATTGGTTTAACGTTTCGTTTGATTTTTGGCAAATCATGCTGTTGCGGCTATGAATATAATATAAAATAATTGCCTTTTCACCACCATCGATAAGTGTATGTATTATATATAAAAAAAAATATTTTCCTCGAAAATATTATACTAACTTAAAAATAAAATGTTTCAGAGAGAAAATACGGTAATTTCAAATTTTCACCAAACATAAATATAAACGTTAAGTATGAAATTTAACACGTTTATGACGAGCGTTATGTTATTGCGTGAGTAATGTAACGAATTTCCGAGACGATTTACCAATGAAATCGCAATTACGTTACTTTAAAAAACGTCTTTTTAATTAATGTTTATTTTACTGTCATTTCATTAAGTATCCTTACACGCTCATAAAATTACGCTCAAACATCAAACGGACGCCCCAATCAGGAGTACGCACGTAAACTCCATTCCATGATAAATTCATTTTCCCCATGATTTATGCCGCGCATTTTCTCGCGAAATATTCACATTTTCGATTAAAATCATATTTCATTCCGCGGAAATGAGAAAAAAACATAAATCTCAAACATAAACATAGGACGTCCTTAATCAAGAAACAGTCCACGCATGAAAGACCTCTTTTAATACAACACCAGAGCTTTGCGGTCTTCCCCCGACCTTCACGTCACTGGACAAACGAGGGTAGACCGCAAAAAGGGTCTCGCGCCAAAAAAGGTTGAACGTCCCTGGCCGGCACAAACTATGGCCACGCACAGTTAGGTTGTTTGACCCATCGGTGCACAATGGGCTTCGGTTGTCCAAACGCATCACGTATCGTTTTGATTGTCGACCCATCTATAGGAAGGAGGTCTGTTTTGGCGGGACGTCGGATTCGAAATGAGGCGGTTTCGGAGGAAAATTTTGCGTAGTTTAATGGCCGTTTAGAGTGTCGGTTTCTTGTATATGGCAAGGTTATTGCTGCCTAATTCGAATGTGCATTGTGTTTTGTTATGGAAGTTGTGATGAATTGGTGGATTGTGTTTTTGTGTTGGCGTTGTCTTGTTTTTGAGGTCTTGTATCCTCGCAAATCAATCGCAGGACAATAATTCTCTGATATCATTGGAAATTTGAAGATGAAAGGTAACTTTCAAGGGTCACGTAATTTAATTTTAATTTCAACTTCACATGATTTGAATACATACATATTCAAACTAATTTAATCGTCTTATTGAAACGATCCCACCTTCTAAAACTTCGCAGTGCATTTTTACATAATTGGGATGCAACGCGCCCAACTTTCAAACAAACTCGACGAGCTCTTAGTCGAATCTGCTTATAACATGCAAATCAGCACACACAGAGAGATGCAAATTGGCGATATTAGCAACAGGCGTTAACTGAAACGGCTCTCGAGCGAAAACGACCGGGCGACTAATTAATAAAGGTTACGCTCGTAGTACCATACAATATGGACACTTCGACGATTCGCTGGGTTATTTTTAGTCAGGAATTTCGAATTCGATGTCTCAGAGATGATTAGCGCAATTGAATATGTCGGTTTCGAAGTGCTAAATGGTCGTGTACGACTTCGAGTGCATTTTTTTTGCTATACAGAAGTTTGAAAATTTCGCGGAAAAGTGGTGGTGATTGATGGTTGCGCTGGTCCGGTGTGGCGTTTGCGAAATTGACGATTTGATTTATGAGTTTTGTGGAAAATAGGGTTTTTAGTTTTTTTTTTTGTTCATAGCTGGATGCTATAAATCAATTTATGAGCGTGACTATATGTTTTTTGGATTATGATAGTTTGAAATTCGATTAAAACTTTTATTATAAAATATGGTGTTAACGGTTGTTTTTAATGTGCTCGTTTTACGGCATCCTTAAAAATAGCGGCGTCAAAATTTTCATTGCACTTAACTTGCATACAATGTATTTAATTCATTACGAACCATTAGTGGGAACATAGAAACTTATCTCGGGCAACTGATGATATTTATTTTATAATGGAAGCTCAACAATCGCTGTAAATTATAAATGCATTGAATATAATAGTACGTACTATAGAAGACTCCTACGCTGAAACTATAATAGATTTTATAAGTGCTCATTCATACTAATGGGCACTTACAATGAAGAAGTTACAAATTGAATTTTTTTCTTCAAATCGATCCCGTTTAAAACGTCATGCAAATTGGTCGAATTTGATTAAATCACGGCTCTGTTGTAGAAATTTAAATAATCACCCGTAATGACAGTTTCGAATTGTGCTCTATAGGAATATTAATGTATCCGCTTTTATTTAAATTCAGCATACGATCTTCAATCCATTCCTAACTTCAAAAATATAATAACAATTTACACATCGTTCAACATTCAAACTCGCCTAATTTCCAATCTAAATGCAACCTTTTACCGCATGCACTATTCATGCACCAGAGGCGGTATCGTTTTGAAACACCGACAATTCTTTTTCTAAACCAAAAACATTCGAACGGTGACGAGTACGTATCGTCCCACGCACATTTACGTATCTCATTGTGCACAAGATACATTAAACATGAGATTTCCCATAGTGCCTCACCATAGCCGCCGACGCTCCATGTCACAATATACACGTGGGCAAAACTGCACCACTTCATAAATGCAGTCGGATGCACTCAGTATCGATTCGTTGCTCGTCAAAAGCACGTGGCCGTTGCGTCTCTGTAATGTAATATTTTCAGAAATTTCAGTCGTATTTTTAACGGTTTGAAACGATGAGCCAGTGAGGTTTTAGTTCGGGATTCGATTAATCGCCGTGATATTGTGAGGACTCTGATGGGTGTTTGTGCTGAATTTAAATTATGAGGTCGTGTTTCGGTCGTGTCCTTGGTGTAGTTTCAGTCGCAGTCCTGCGGTCATTTAACAACTTTCGGGTTTTGAAACTTTACGGATTCGTTGTCCGTTTTAATCTGGTCGTTTGGGTCGAATTATTTCAAGTTGAATTATCTATTGTGCTTCGGAATGATTTATGATTGTCGTTCGTGTTAATGATTGTAATTTATTTAAAAATTAAGCTCCAATGATTAATGCGAATAGGCTCTTTTTCGAACAGCTTAAACGTTTAAACTTTTTTCCTAAAACACTGAATATATTCAAAAATCTATTTTCAGTAATATATTCCGATTTCCCTTTCGTTCCATAACACATTCAAATGTCAAAGTTTAAAACGCAACACTTTCAGAACTGCACCAGCGATGACCTCTTTTCCGAACGCACCCGCCCAACAGTTCAAATTTAAACCAACACTCGATATTTGAACGTTCAAGTTTCATATTCGAGTCGACATGCGCGAGTGTTACAATAAAAAAAGGTGTCCGAACGGTTCCAAGTGATTTGTGAACGTGAAAGTCCCATGTCGTCTCCTGCCGAGGATATTTTGTGATGATTCCAAGGTGCCTGAGGCCGCAGACGTCAACGTCTGGCTCCAACGATGACGTGTCCATTCAAACTGCTTCGATTATTCAGGTTCGATACGTGTTGATGTGTAAAATCACGATTTTCTCGCTGTCGATGCTTAACCAACGTTTCTATTGTGTGTATGGATGATATGGTCTTTGTTTTTTGTTAGCATTTTGTATGGATGATTTGTAATCTAACAGTTCTTAAAGTACAATCAGAAATTATTATTTAAAAACGATTTAATGAAACGAACTATTTCGCAAATTTTTTTTATGAGTCGAACTAATTGACGATAATTTAAAAATATGTTCAGATGAATAATTTCAGTATTCTCCGAAGTTGTGATTGATATTTCAATAATTATTGCGTATGAATGCTCATTATTCATAGCACAATAGAATTGTTAGAATCAATTAGTCGTTTCATTAAACACGTATAATTAAGACATATTAATCCGTTCGTCATAATTATATATTATTTTATTTTGAATTGAGGTTAATGAAATTCTTGAGAATAAATAAATCTAAATAAAGTACGATTTAAATAACACAATCTTCGTATGAAATGTTCATTGCAGTATTTATATGTCACTTGCATCCAATTACCTCATACATTTCAGCACGAAGGCATTAAACGAACGGCGTTTTAACGGGCGTTTAACTACCATAGTTCAATTTGAACGTATGCGAAAAAACCGCACGTACCGCCGTTTAAATGCGAATCAAGGAATTCGCAATGAAGCGTAATGAATTTATAATAATCGACAGTTGTGTGCCAAAATCGAACAGGAAATTCCTGCGTTAACATTACGGCTGCCAGTGGACGAAAAAGAGTAGCAATAAAAATCTAATTAAACCCTCAAGAATTTTGAAGTGTTCATCGGATGACCATTACCGTTTTGATGATCAACAGAAGACCACTTCAATGCGTTGTTTTAGTGCGTCTTGCTAGTGTTGCATCTTTAGTAAAGATGCAACACTTGCAAGATTTAACAAGATTCTTTAGTAATGAGAACGGATGAGTACTATAATGGTTCAAGTATATTGCTGTTGGACAATTGAACTCGTGGTTGATTACTTTGTAGAATTTTTTGACTGTCCATTTATTAGTTTAACGATGCTGAGTTAACTGAAATCAATTATATTAAATACTCATTGCGTTTTTTTGAATATCTGCATTTTTTAATTGATATAATGTGTACTAATTTATTAAAATTCTTAAATAATTTCTATACGTATATTTTTGAACAAACCGATTTATTAGGTATTTGACTTCTCCAATCAATAATAATTAATTGAGATAAATGAATACTATAATAGATAAAGACGTATAGACTTTTCCCTTTTTACTTTCATAACATCTCTAGGGAAACCGTCAAGAAACCACTCCAACGCAATTATTAATCTAATTAATCTAAAACGATAAAAAAAAATTAAAATCTATAAATACACCCTACAAATTCCGCATTAACTTCCCCGCTAAATTTAGCGCGATTTTTTCGCTCACTTCAACTACACCTCGGAAAGCCGCTTTCGCTGCGAACAAACAATCGGACACGACAAAGCTTTCAACCCTGATGAAGATTAACGTTTATGTAAATAGTCGGCGTTTAACCCTCGGAACCGTGTGCGATCCAGATTCCAGAACGATCCAGAACACCGCGTGTTTCTGACGTCCTCTCGCACTCGAAAGCTTTCAATTTCCTCCCACCAGTGGCCCCTTTTCTTATGGTGATTTCTCTTGAGGTTATTGTTAGATGTGTGAGTTATTGTCGGTTTTGAATTCAAGTTGCTCGTATTATTTTGATGTATGTATTTTTTTTCATTGTTATAATACAAAATTATATATCTTATTGTTAGTTTTGTAGTATGTTCGGTTTTGTTTAATTCGATGGGTTATCGTTCGTTGATCATGGTTCGTTTCCCTCTCTAATATTGCACGCTGAGCCAAAAACAATAATAACAATCCCATTGTAGTAGCCCAATGAATCATGTATAATGGAGTGTGGTGTAATAAATCATCTCCTATATGAGTTAGTGTTGTTCTACGCAATTATCTCCTACGGTCATATAAGTAAGTGGCTCTTATCCATAACTAGATTTCTGCCCTTTTTTCCACCAACGAATGACATCTGCCATTCGATATCGTTTATTCGATTATTCCTAATGAAAATATTATTTATTGGTTTTTAAACGTCTATTATGATTAACTACACATTTTATTTAACCATCTATATTAACGTGATGTGTTTAGAATCCCATCATGGCTTTTTATTTCACTCAATAATTCCATCAAATTAGTATTGCTCAATGAAAAAATCCAATTTATTGTGAATTCGAGTCACGCGATAATTTAATTTTACGACCACGTAACAGTGATACAACAAGTCGAACGACCTTAAAGTACTCGAAGGAAGTAAACGTTTTATCGTTCGATTTGTACGGCAATTATAACAACCATTATTTCATTCATTCAGATTTGAAAGTCGTCACGTCTTGTTGCACAACTGTTACGTAACAATAAAAGTGTCAATCGATGGCTCACAAAAAACTGGCAAATGCCTGCATAATTAGTGGAATTGCCTCATTCGTATTTTTGTAGCTGTTGTCAAGGATCATCCTGTTCTTTGTATAATTCCATTGCGTTTTACGTCAAAGTAATCGTCTTGTTTGGTGTGTTTGACGTGTGCTCATTCATGTCGGAATTACTCGAGTGTGTTTTGCTTTATCGTTGAACATGATTCTGTTTGAAATTTAAATGATTATGTTGTTTTTCTGTATACACCAGATTGCGTAATCGTATTATTTTCTTTTTATGTGAAAAACTTCAAAGTCAGCTACACGGTCTGTCATTTTCATTTTTTTATATAGAAATATATTCTAAAAACAATCAATAACAAGGAAATATGTACTTGAATTTTTTATCGAACATCATTTGATACGCCAGGAAGTTTATTCTGATTAAATATACACTGCTTTGATATTTCAGACCAGTTCAATTTTAAAACATTCAGAGAAGACTCACTAAAAATTAAAATAATCATTATTCAACCACAAGATTTAACACACAAAAAAATTGCATAATACACTCCACACTATATTTATCCAAAACCACAAAGCGCAACCACTCGCCACACCACGTGTTGGCCATCATCGTGTCGTCTTCTGTTTACTCTTTTCTCCCGATCCTCACATCCACTGGGTTTCGGAGTACGTTTGACGGTGAATCACAATCTTGGATATACCGCGGAGTTCTATTTCTACAGAAACTCGTATCTGGATTTAGATACGTCTCAATTATAAGAGCCGGTCCGGGTTGGACGTGAATCAGCGATTGCCACTTTCAAAACTGACCGGTCCGTTTGTTCGATGGCTCTTGATCTTTGGATTCGAAAACATGTTGGATTTGAAAATTATGTCGTGATTGGGATGCGTGTGGTGTCAAGTTGAAGATTTGTATGTTTGTGATGGAAAATTATAGGTTTAAATGGCAATGGTTATGTTTGCTGTTCGATTCTCAATGAATGTTATATAAACAGTTGGCTTCTTCTTAATATTTTTCAATGAAAAGATCGCTTCTTTGGTTGTTTTGAATATGTTCATTTGAAATTATCAAAATTTTTGTCACGTGCTAACGATTACAAATTCAAATTTGCATAATTGCCGAGCAAACATTGAGCTTTTTTACTACGCTAGCGAAAAAAATCTGACTGCGTAAACGTTGATGCCGAAAAAAAAAATTAAGAAACAAAAATAAAAATAACCATTTTAAGATGTAATAAACGAGAGTTTCTTTATGAATCTCGCATATTTTATTCCGAAGGTTATTATTTTAAAATAAAATAAGCTGACGCAATTCAAGCGCGTGAAAAAAGATGAGAGTTAACGAAGCTCAAAGCGCGATATGAATTAACTTCTTTTTTTTTTTAATCGCATTAATTTCCGCGAAAATTTTTAATAACGGTTAACACCCAGCATTAATCTTTGACAATTTTCAATCATCCGTTGAACTCCATGTTGAATTGTATCTACAGCATGCAAGCGAACAATGGAACAACCGCTCCGGTTTTCCTTTTAGAGAGAAAACTCGCAATAACGACCGACGATAATGTCCGCTCATTTTTCCGTCGATTTTTTATATCTTTTTGTTTCTGAGAAGCGGCAAAATAAAAGCGTAATGATCCTCTCGTCACGGATACAAGGATTCGCAATCAACTTTAACAATAGTGGCGCCAACGCGCTTCTCCAAACAAAAAAAATATAAATGTGTGTTTTGTGTCGTACGTATGAATGCCCCTACGTATCGTCGCTTTGTTCTCTGTTGCGGTTTTCTTGTGCCTTTTTTGGAAAGGTGACTTTTGAACTTTGGTAATTATTATGAATGAGTTTGTTCTTGTCAAATGTCAGTGAACAGTGATGAGTCGTTGAAAAATTAGTCCGATATTTGAATTTCCTTGTAAATACGAGGGTAATATTTGCGAAAGGTTGTAAATTTTCAATTTGTCGTAGAATTGTGAAACATTCAATATTCAAATATTTATTCAAATTTGTCTTGTTTAAATTCGTTTTCACGCGGAAAATGAGTCGGGAATCAGACAAAAATGAGAATTTTTGTCGAATTCATGGGAAGATGCGAACAGTCAGTCAACTTGGCTATATTTTCTCCTTCTTAATTTTCCGGACAGAAGAACAAACGCAGATTATTTGCGTAAGCGAAAAATAAGAAAAATTCAATTTTCCTCCACCGTCACTAAGCCCTCGCCCTGAACGTAGACAGACGACAGAATTATGCAAGTACCTCCTTTCCTCCTTTTTTTTATAAAACGCACTCGCGAAACATAAAAGGAGATGACTAATTGAATCGTATATTATTCGCGAAATCTGATTACCCGAACGCACTCAATTTTCGATCAAATCAACACGGTACTAAATCAAGAATTACATTCTTTCATTTTTCCTACAAACGAAACAATTATTTAATTATCAAACATATTATATTCATTTAATTCGATCAAAAATCTCGTGCTTTGCGACGATAAAGTTCCGATGCCGGCACGCGATTTCACGCTTTTATTTATTCGACCTCGTTAAACTCGCAAAGCGTATTTATTTTTCGTCCTTATGAGATTTCGGCGGTTTGTTTTCCATTCCTTTTTTCCCGTTTATTTATCGAATTTCGATAATGCGAGACTCAATGGAGTCGTAGACTCTGAAATTCGTTATGCAAATCGGTCGACTTAGCGCCTCAGGAGTCGGAGACTTTTTCGCCGCGGATTTCCACGAATTTCCGTTTCGCGTTTTGTTTTTTCTGCGGTCCTTTTTTTGTACCGACATCATCTTTTGTCGCATTGTGAGTTTTTTGATGTCTGATGGTATACATTTTCAAGAGGCCACGCGCCATTGCGTCATCGTATTGTTTTTATTTTGCCGAGCATGTATTTATTTGTACGCACCTCTTTCAGACGCGTCTACTGGTGTATGGCGCCAGTGAGTTTCATGGACCGCGAATTGAGGGTCATTCTAACAACTAATTTATAAATTATATTTTAAATGATTTAAACTTGTCAAAGCTATCGATTCTCACAGATTTTTCAAAATAAGCGATATGTTGTATTGTTAATTTATAAATTTAAACACGTGTCGTTGATTTAAAAAATTTCAATAAGAAATACTTCCGATATTTAGTTCCATAAAAAAAAATTTTTTCTATTTAAAAAATATACATATAATCAAAAAATCAATTGTATAAAAAAGGTATTTTTGGATTATGATGATCATATTAATCAAAATTCATAAACTGTCACGTATTAGAATATAATATCATAAATTAATACAAATTATCACATGAATAATATTTGCATACATAATTAAGTACGTGAATGAAATATATAAAACTTTTCATCCGTAATTGTGAAAAATATTCCAATCGAAGTACTCATGACCGTTTTCAAACATTACAATTTAACGAAATACGACATTGAACTTTCAGTCACGTCGATTGTAGATCATATTCAAAAATCGTCCCAAATCAGCGGCCATAATCAGGCGACACTACAATTTCGTCAGCTAACGGTGCAACGACAAAACACGAAAAAAATCAAAACAGGAAGTCGGAAAAAAGCCGGAGACATGCACACGCTTCGAAAACTCGATGTGGGCTAAATCGAGCGATTAATATGCGCGACACGCGATTTTTTTCAAACGCCAAAACCTGAAATCGTAACGCATTTTTTGTAATTCAATAATAAATCATCGAAGAGGCGTGATGATGCTCTCGGAGATTTTAACGGTCGGCCCTCACGCGACGACCGCTTTTTATCCGTCTCGTTGTTGTTTCAACAACTTTTTGTGTACCCTGTTGTTAGTATGGCACTCGAAAGAATCTTTGAGAATAGCCTGAACAAGATTCGTTCCAGTTCTCGTATGGTCTGTGAACTTGATAGAATATGTCATAAATTTTATTCTAATTGGTCGTTTTTGAATGCTCCGTTGATTATCCGAACGCTCCTCAAGATCGATTCGTATGAATAGCAATAAATTTCAGCGGAATCTTTTGAATTAACTGTATCTTTTTAATGTGTCGTAGAAGATTCTTTTGATGTTATAAAAAGTTAAATATAGACGTAATTGTTTTAATGGCAGTTGAAATGTAAAGGGAACCAATCTTATCGCCTTCGGTGCATACATAGAAGTTGGTCGGAAGCCGATATATCGATAATGTAGGCCAAGCCGTTTCCTTTGACTAATGCGACCATTTAGTTCCATTAATGTATTAAATGCACCATAAAATGTTTTAATATCGGCACGAGCCACGATTGTATTTATTGACTTTTTCATTTATGGACACGTCGATCTTGCGATCCCATCGCGCCCGAAATAAATCATAGCATTTTCTTTTTACGGTTTATCGATCGTAGTGTACGATGTTGTAATCATATTATATTTTGAAATATGAACACGAAGATGCTCGTATTATACGTTGAAATTTATTGTCATTTTCACTTCGAAACGCCTTATCTGCGTGAAATGTGCTCCGACCGATCCATTGTGTGAAAGCAAACAAACATTCTTTGTTCATGTCCGAATGTGTCAGAGCCAAAACCGAGTTTATCTTATATAAACGCGTGCACCACGGAACAAATACCGTTCGACGACAAACAACGCACTGACTAATTGAACGACCCTAATAAGGGACAAAAATTGATTTGGTACAAGCCACTTTCTCGTAGGACGGTAACGCCTCAGTGCCCATAATATATTCATACTTTATGTCGGTGTATCTTTACGTGTCGTATGAAACGTTACCGTTGTTACGTTCACGTTTATTTATTTGTGCGTACGTGGTTGTTTACGTTTCGGTCGCCACAATGCGACCCCCCGTTGTCAAGATGTTAAGTCGGCGGTGCGTTTCAAACCTAGTTTGTCGTTTTATTTATGTTCGGTGAATGGATTAATTTAATCATAGTTATAAATGTGTGTTTTTGATACACCGTTCTCCACTGATCGCCGAAGTTAAGCGATTCGGGTACGGTAATCACTTGAATGGTCTTTGTTGGTCTTTGTCTTGAGCGATTTTTATGCAAAATATACACGATTATGTCGATTCACATTTTCATATATAAATTGAATTTTCAGATCTACACGGACTGGGCCAATCACTATTTGGAAAGAGGTCGCAGCGGACGCAGAGTGCGTCAGTTGGCAGAATGCGGGGACGGAAGGCTTCTCAGGGATCTGCTGGAGGCTGTCACGGGTCAGAGAGTGCCCGACTGTCGGGGTCATCAGGTCAGTACTCTAATCCTCAATTATACGATTCGACAAACAATAGGAACATTCGGAATTAATCTCGTATTGTTTCACAGTATTGACTATCTGAAAAATTGCATACATAAAATCATTTAAGTTACGTTTGTATTCATTTGGGGATTCAAAGTTTGCGGAAATTGACTTTCGTTGAAATGGGGGACGCACACGGAACGCCCCTTAATAATTAATTACAATCATACACCTAAACGAAATCAATTATGAAACCACACGGTCTACACCCTCATTCCGTTCCACACTTAAATTTTCATTTACTCGATTAATTTCTATATGACCCACTTAACAAGAACAGTTCAAGAACATCTGGTAGAGTACATAGTGAACCTTTCGCCATACAATGCTGTTGCGTTGTGGCGCCGGCGCGACGCATGCATTCCTCGGATCCTCGGAAACTGCATACAACTTGACGATTAATGCACTTTTTTATATCCTGCCATATATAAAACGAGGAAAATCTATCGCATGTAATTACAAAGCGCTCTGTAAATGTGTAAATGCGATGTGATTCAGCGCTTTGGTCGTGATAGATTTATTGAAATGGCTGCAAAATTATTCTTTTGGTTTCTATGTGAAAGTGAAATTTGATGGGTTTCGATTTTCGTGCGTGAAAATAAGTATGGTTGATGTGAAGCGCGTATTATGTATAATGTAACCAGTTTTTTACGAGTCATACATCACTGTGTATAATAGCTACGAATCTTGATAAAGATGTCCTTTTTAAATATGGAAACGCTTGTCCTTGTACGTCTTATCGTCAAGATCGAAAATTTTTTCATTCCGTATATGGTGCAGAAGGGCACAATTTCAAAATTCGACCATAATTTAAAAAAGAGTGTGAAAACGACCTATAAAAACTTCACAAGCTTGTACTTATTTTTTCACAGTATAAATCATATGATTATTTAAAATATTGTTGAATCTTAGAAATGTCGATTTTTAATAACGATAAACTATTTTCTACCTCTTTAATCTTTTTTAACAACAAAAATGGTGGTTCTCACACAACTTAGTACAATGGTAGCAGCGTGCGATTTTTCCCCGTTTCCCTAGATGGTCAGGACCGGTGATCCTGTTCGCTCCTGAAAGGGAACCGGCGAGTTTACGGGTTGACCATAAAACTGAAATACGTCACGGCTAAAGAGGTTTTCAGCTTCATCATTCTAAAAGCCTCCGCGTTGTTCGAACGAGGACGCGTTTATGCGCGGCCTCGTTCAGAGTAATGAGGATGCACTGTTTGTACGATGATCGTAAAAAAATTGCTCTATTTTTATATTTATTAAAGTGCGTGATGGTTTTTATTTAGCATGAAGCAATTTTGAAATATTGCTTCGTTGATAACATATGGTTTTTATTTATTAAATATCTATCATATGTTCCATGTGCATTTTTGCGTTTTCCCTCATGAAAAATGGTCATACGGCGACCGCACGTTGGTATTTTTTTTCACTATAGCGGTCAGATTTGTCATAATTTGTTTTAAATTGAGATTTCGCACTCATTAAGCCTCGTTCTGTTTAATTTCATCGCTCGCACAAATGAATGACCTCATTGTTCGGTCGATTTACTCCATTCCGCGAACGTATGCGCGATTGCTCAAAATTACTCGGAATTATCCTACAAAAGGACGACCTTGGTTTTGAAAACTGTAATTTGTCACTTTTACGATTTTATTTGCAATTTATAGATCCGATCGGTACTATAAATACGAATTGAATTGTTGGGAAATGTACAGACTGCGTACGTGTCCGTTCTATCGCAATGATTATCAGATTGTTGACAAGGGTAACCATTTTCTATCACGTTTTCAATATAAAGTTTCTCAATAGGTTTAATAATTATCTAATTTATTATTTTCTTATTAAAAAAAAATGGGTTTCACTCTTATATTCATGGCGATATTCATCGAAGTTTTTTTCATATATTCATCGCATAAGTGAGCTTTTTCGTCTATAGCCTTATATAGTAGTCGGGTATTAAGTCATCGCAAAGGTCGATCGGTTGATTGCGAAGCCTCCGGCTATGGGTTCTTGATTCTTCGGCAATGTTTATCATAACGGGACTTACGAATTATAAAAGACATCCAGTATCAGAGATCTTCCACGGTCTTCTTCTCTCGTGTTGAAAAAATCACATGTATCGCTCGGTACAAATTGAAATAAAATAGCACGGCATTGTTGACGATGATGCGCCATAATTTTGGGGCGAAATTTTTCGTAATATCATCGTGCGTCCGAAACGGCATAAAATAGCACTCGAATAAAGACACAATGGAGTGTATTAAAAATGTATGGAAAAAAATTGTGTATGAATGCCGAAAACATGATACAGGTACTCTTAAAAAAATGGTGTACGATTCTCTCCATTGAATAAAAGACCGATGATTAATGAGGGAACGTCTTTACTAATAACAGTTTACTGTTCTATTCCTTTTTCATTCTTCGTACTAGAAACGAAAAAAACGCACGGGACGACGCTCTCGAATATTATTTTTTACGCCTCCATATATAATATTAATATTAATATTTTCGTTTTATGTCCGCCCGTATATTTGCTTAATCCGACGCTAAAGAAGCGAGATTTTCTTTTGGGGCAAAAGCCGCGTCCGCAGTTCATATTTTTAATACGAAAAGTCTGTGCCGGGGCACGCATTATAAATTTCGATCGCATTCGAGGCTTTTTCCCCATACGGACCCGATTAAACAGGTGTTAGCCGAAAATATGATGATCGATTAAAGTCCTTCGCGTGCGATCGTATTTCGACAATCTTACATAAGTCGCGAATAAGGTCGGCCGTTTACAGTGCGGTGCAAAAACATTGCGCACGATTTTACTGTTTGAACAATGGTGTTTATATGCGTTGGATTTGCGCAATCAATTTTATAAACCGCACTGTTTGTATAAGATCGATTGTTTTTCTTCTCGTATTTTCGAATAGTCTGTAAAGCAATCGATAAACGAGAAAAGTTTGTTTAATTTGAATTATTAAGTAAATTTTCATAGATTTAGTATTTTTAGACGATTAAGATTAAAATAAACGATTTCGAAACATGTGCAATTCGAAATTGAATCTCGATGCAGCGGAACCGTTAAAATCAACATATCTAAAATAAAATTCTTAGAAGTGGGCGCGACCCGTTCGCCCGCATACACAGTTCAATTCATATATTAAAAACGTGAATAATAACTCAATATTTAATGAAATATTCATATATACAAAACATGAAACGGCTCCGTCGCATTTATCAAATATTGATAAGAGCAAGACTTACGCAAACACCGTCGGAGCGTGAAGATATGCACTTCGCCATACGTCGTGGCTTATTGTTGGCTCTAAAAGGATCTGCGTATATTTTCAACAGGTTTTCCGAAAATATAACGGTCGAATTGTTTATCGTATTTGATGAACGTAATCTGATTCACGGGTTATTTAAATATTTTTTTCGGTTGGTCACGTATATAGTTCATTTGCGGTTTTTTTTGTGTATTTATAGTTAAATCACGTAAAGTTTGTCGTTAATTTTTTCGGCGATGATTCATTTGAACGATTTTATGATAAAAAATAAATTTTCGTAATTTATTTAAAAATATAGCAA
This sequence comes from Hydropsyche betteni, assembly GCA_028571205.2. NCBI lineage: Eukaryota > Metazoa > Arthropoda > Insecta > Trichoptera > Hydropsychidae > Hydropsyche > Hydropsyche betteni. Next base: position 2,678,466 of record JAOXNN020000050.1, on the reverse strand, counting down.
GTTTGAATTGAAATTATTATTTTAATATCTTGGTGGAATCCAAGAATTTTTTCAAGTATTTGATAAAATATTAATGCAAATATTTTTACCTATCGTTTCTCAGAATTAAAACTAACTCTTAATATGTTGATTTTTCATTTATGTAAATATACTCTTTTATGATCCGTCACCATTTAAAAAAATATCAAAACTATAATATTTTGACCTCGTTTATTTTCAGTAGAATAGACAGTGAAAACACACATAAAGCACCAGAACATTTCCCAAAAAATTAAAAATCAAAAGATAAGCGAAACCATTAACAAATATAAAGAACACCAAATGAAAAACATTCATATTAAATTGATATTCGTCCAGAAACAACAACAAACAACCCATCTATAAAAATTCATTCAAAATTTCCCAGCCACCCTGTATAGATGCACCATGTGACCGTACGCTACACACTACACAACGTAACGGACTCGCGTCGTACGTAGTTCCCGGGCTGCTGTCCGTTCTCGTTCTCGACTCCTCGATGTCTCGTTCTCGTTCTCGTTGACCGTCAGTCGGTGTCGAGCCGCCCAGCTGGGCGCACGCATTCCGTTGTGCAATTGTCGAAAAATCGCACCGTCAACTGTCAAAGTGCACTGTGATAAGAACTGTTCAAGTTGTCGATAAGGTGTTAACTTGTGGTTGTTTAGTGGTTTACGTTCAAGTGTATCGATCGTTGTTTTTTTTAGTGAGTTTTTTTGATTTTGGAACGTTTGTTTGTGAGTAGATTGATTTTTGATGGTTTTGTTTGATTGGGGGTTGAGTTGGGTTTCGATGCGTTGATGTCTCCGGATTGTGTATTTAATTGTATGGTGAGGTAACACGGTGATGGTTGTTTTGTTATCGTTTAATTGCTATGAAAAATGATTTGTTATTTGTTCGATTTAAATTCAAATAACAATCTGATATTCAATACATGTTATTAATTGGTGTATGATTCATTATTTTATCGCTTTTAATAAATTATTCTTTTATGCAAAACTAATATCGAAATAAAGTGATAATTCTAATATCAGAATTGAATTGCAATATTTTTGCGATTCTACATAAATCCTTGCTTATAATCTTCTTGGCATATTGATAAGTTTTGATAAAAAAATTGATAACGTTACTTTCCACGCCTGATAACAAATGCATAAATATTATTCGCACACGATAAAAATCGATTATTTCGAAAAGAATCGAAGCAATATACCGAATCATCTTTGCATGTTTATGAAAATTCGCTCTCGCTTCCTATATATTTATTCATAATCGATTTATAATACGAATGCGTCGGATCGTTACAATTGTGACATAAATTAAACGTTTCCAATATAGTGGCTTATTTACGAGTACAATGCTTGCTTATCGGCAAATGCATCGTTGCATTGTCCTGACTGTTGTGCAACATCGATCGAGTGCAACAAGTCAAGCCCAATAATATTTTTCCCACACTGAAATAGGATTTCGATCCGGAAAATCTCGCTTTTCATACGGTTTGTATTGCTTTTGAATTGATTATGTGAATGATGGATTAACAAGTTGAACTTAAATTGAACCTCGTATTCATTAATCGAATCTAATTTTGATTTATTACTACTATGATTGAATGTTTTGTCAATGATTATTTAAATGAATAATGAATCAATCTTATATGAATGTAACTTTAGTAGGAATTTAATATGTTCAAATGTAATAAATCGTATAGAAAATAATTCAAACCAAATGACAACTTCGTGTTAACTGGAGCGTAAAACAAATTTAGAAATAACATCAACTTTACAATTTTCATATTGAAAAAAGCATACGTGTTCGACACTTGCGACAAAATCGTGTCGAAATCTGCATATAAAATTCGAATTTTATAGAAGACGATTAAAATTTTCGCGCAAACAACTGTTGTCCAGTCGGCCATCGGCTCTTTTTTTAATCGAGGCTCTGCCGTCGTTGTTGTTTTCGATTGCCCCTGTTATTGTTGTTCTTGTAGTAAATTTTTTTCATATATCAATTATTTCGTTCGTGAAAATCGCGAAAAGTGTGTCAGCGTTTAATTGGTTTTTCGTTCGGCGAAAATTAACGGTTTGTACTCCGGCGCCTTAGCGTCGGATTGTTTTTTTCATTGTTGTTATTATATAGTTTATGGTTTAATACGTTCTTCGCCATTATATATTATATTCTAAAAGATCTGTCGAGTGCTGAACTAAGTGACCTCTCGCCTAGATCGGTGTGCCACAGTGATTTGTGCAACGTTCAACAATAACGCCATATTAGCGCATAATGACCGGTACTTGTTTTAACAAACCGCCAGTAACGTTGTTTTATTTTATTTTATTAACAGACTGGAGATTTATTGCGTTTTTTTTTCGTTTCAGCGATCTGAAGTTATGGTTTATGATCTTTCGTGGAGATCGTTAAATGAATCATGGCAGAGTTTATCTATTGTGATTCATGTAATGTTTGTATTTTTTTTCAGATTTATGTTGAACAAATTAATCTATTTTGAATATTTATACGTAATAAATAACTCATATCTACTCCTGTACAAAGAATTGTTTTTAAATTGATGCATAAATATTTCTGCATAAAATTGAAACTCATTAAAAGTTTATATTAAGTACATACTGAAAAGTAGAACCGAGCTTTAGTGCTTTTAAATGTAGTGAATATCATTTTGTGGATTTTATTTGTTTGTATAAATTATTAATTTATTTATTTGCATAATAGTTCACCATAAAATATACAATATCGATGTTTCCTTTTCTTCGTTTTTCATCAAATATTGAATTAATTCAAATATTTTTATCTTTCAACCGGAAAATGTCCATATTTTATTACAACAATTTACATTAAATTCGGATTAACACGCATTATTCAAACGTGAAAAGAACCACCAACCATTTAAACGCACTTTTTTCTAAAAATACTAACAGTTGTTCGTGAAAAAAAATCTCATTTCGTTTCATTCATAATCTCGCACTCCGATCTAAAAGTTTAACATCGCCGTTACGAAATGTTACCAATTTTGTAAAGACACGTTTTCGGATCAGATACAAATCAAAATATCGACCGCAAATAAATAAATAAACAAACGAGACCCGAATTTCGAAAATACGACATACGAACCTCAATCAAAAACGACTCGATGGAAATGAATCGCTAATGACCGATATTCGAACTTTTTTGCGACCCTCATCATAAAAATACTTGATTTTATCGTCTTACTTATATTATGCGAGATGTTTAGAATTAAAACTCACGATCTATTAATACATTTGTTTATATCAATTTATATTCTATGCAAAACGACATATATATTTTTTGGATGGATAAGTTTATTTTATCGAAAAAAGTTTTTCGTGTTGATATTATATAAAAATATAAATTTCGCAAATATTTTTTTAAGAATTTCTGTGGCAAAAATGTGAATTTTGATTACATATTCTTGATATAACGATTTTTTTCCATATATATTTTTATCGAGGTGGTCGCATAGTTTCACGCACGATTCACTATAATCGGGGTTCTGAATTTCGACCGGCACACATTTTATATACCCACCATATTTTTTTATACAAAAAAATGTCCGTCTTTTGGATCATTCATCCCGAAACAGGTATGCTTACATCGCGTATAAATATGTCAAAACACACCGGCTCCTATACTGACAGATTATAATGCTATTATGTATGAAAATACATACGAGATGGATAGAAAAAAAAACTGTTTGAAAGACGTGCGCTGGAAACGTGTTGTCGTGTCGTCGAGGCTCTATTGTTGTTGCCGTGGTGTCACATGCTGTCAAAATCGCATTTGTAAAAATTCTTGGGTGGCCAACATTCGGTTTTATTCGATTTTTGTATCTTGTGGATTGATCGGTGTTCGCGTGGTGAGATATAAATTGATCTTTTGAATCGTTCGATTGTGAAATGCGTGTTTTTTCTGAGAAATTTTTGTTGATAATGAATCGGTTCGAAAAAAATACGATGCATTTTTCCTTTTAAGGGTGCGCCACTAATTCTAATGATGCAATATCCTTTCGTACCTGAAATTTCGTATTAGCGACCGAATGTTTTACATATTTTTCTAATATTTAAACTCCGTAATTATGGGTTGTCATATAAATAAATATACCTTTTCAATTAGCGTGAAGTTTCCACCATTTTATTTTTTCATTCTTCGAAAATTGTAAAGAAATCAACAATACCATTTGTAACGAACTTGCAAGAGATTAATAAATAAATCATTCAAACATCGTAAGTTTTGAAAATATATACGCCATTAACATGATACATTAAAACAACGCCCGAACCACAATCTGACGTCAAAGGAATAGTCCTTTAACATTTGAAGATCGGTATCGTCTACACGTCGCGCATACTCAAAAAGGATCACGAACGGTAAAAAAATCAATTAAAATTCACTAACGTCCTGGATAATGTGAGAGATGCGCTTCACATACTAAAACCGCGGCTTTTTTCTTTTCGATTTCGATCAATCGCCGTGCTGTGCATTATCGTTGACGCGCAATATTATTTTTCGCGACGCGATCTCGCAACAATGAAGATGGGGATCCCCGATAAATTTTTGCACGACCTTTCCTCGAACCTGAAATGAAATACGAATGTGAAAAGGCGTACGTGGGTTGTCCAATTAACATTTCTAATGTGAATGCTGTTATTCGGACCAAGAGCGCCGGATGAATCTAGTTATGTTGGTGAATTATATACTTTGATGGTGGGGTGTAATCACTGTGAATTTCTATGCTGAATGTGTTTCATTGCATATTCGATTTTTTTTTATTTCGAATGTATTGACAGGTTCTTTGATATTTTGTTGATCGTCATCGTTATATGCAATCTGTTTAATTATAAGTTTTAATAACATTCTGATAGCGCTAAAAGATTTTAAGCGATTTTTGTTTATGTAATCTGATATCAAATGAAACTTAACTTTAGTAATTAATCGATCTTGTGTCCGATTAAAACAATGACTGACATCAACTAAAAAAATAACTAAATGACTCGTATAGTTTATAGATAATATTATCAAATACAATTCATTTTTTCTATTCAAAAATTCACAAAATTTCAAACTCAAATCTATATCTATTTAACAAAAACGTCATTTCCATATCAATAACACTTCGAACAATTTAAAGGAAACGTTTATTCATTTTAAAAACCACAAGTCGGCATTGAAACCAAATATCAATACACAATCATTATCTAAGCCAGCATAATACGTAGCGCATATCAATTCCGCATATTTACATAAAATTTCTTAATAAAAAATCATTCGAGTCTTCAAGTCGTCAACGGCCAATTTTTCCGTTGACCCAAACACTCGATATAGTAACATATTCGATGTTTATTGCTTCAAATTGGCAATATCGAATCGATCGGACGCTTCTCGGACGAATATAACTGTCAACATTGAACACGAGAAGGTATCGATCAAATTTAGAACGCGGAGGCAAAAAATAAATCATTATTTATTAGAAAAAAACGGTTCCAGTTTGCTGTAATGATCTGGTGTGGAAAAAAAAAATACCGTAAATTGATTCTATTGCCGCATGTTTGAGTGCTGTTTGGTTTTTCTAGTGTTACTTCTTGTGGATGCTCTCTTTCGTTGTTTAAAAAAAATCCATTAAAATTGTAAATGATTCGACTTTTTCATCTGTAGTTTGTTTACTATACAAACAATTCAATAGATAAAAACATCAGCGAATTCAAATATGATACATTGTGAATAAATTAACTGAAAATGATAAAAATAATCGAACTGAATGCCTAACGGACACACATGTTGAGGTGAAGGGTTAACATGTTTATAAAGCAATAATTCGTTCAAGATAAGGAATTTTAATTGATAAGTCGAGCCTCGGGCATCTCGAAGGGCTTTTCCGCATATTTCCTTGCATTATAATAAACGGGTAACATTCGTTCGCAACTTGCTAATTTGCAACATCGGTTGATGAACTCTCTTATGATGTACGACCCGATGACTCAAACTTTCAAATATTGCTTCGTACCAAATATTTATCGGTTAGATTTCGTTTTGCGGTCGGGTCAGACTTGCAGACACCGCAAAATATTATAATCGAATTCGAGTTAATTTTTATGAAACATAATTCACGATATAGAATGCGGTTGACTAATTATGAGTATTTATCATTTTTCTGTTTGAATGTGTGTCACATTCGAATTCGTGAATGAGAATTGCACGTTTTCATTATCATGATAAATATGTTTTAAAATCATTTTCTTTCAAAAACATGCGAGACTTTTTTTTGAAATATTTCGAAATTTTATATTATTTTTTAAATGCTGATATTTTTTTAAGATAAATTTACATAAATATTGAAAAATATTATTATTATTATTTTCATTTGAAATTATTTATATTCAATATCTAAAACACATAATTCATGCGATGTAAGATATGTCTTGCACTGTTTTTTTTATAAATACACCTGTTACAAAATAACAAACTAACCGAAACTTCGAGATCAAATTTTAGTCTTGTGTGATAAAACCCATCGCAAATTTATCGAATCTCATAATTTATTTTTTTTAATCAAATGAACTCAAACACATTTCGATACCTTGCAAATTATATAACTACAATTCTAAAACACATTGAATCCCCAAACACGAACGTCGCGCTTTCCATATCAAACAACCCTACCGACCAACTCAAACATCGACTTCTTCCGAACACTTCGAATTCGCAAACACCTTCAAACCACATATCCAATCTGCTTCGCGAACAGCACATCGAGATAAGAATAATGTCACAGTTTAACGGAGCGGTCGGTGGGCTGACTTGTCGACAGCCATTGTTGTACGTTAGTTACCATTTCGTAGTAGCCATTGTTGTTCGCTTACGTGCCGCCATTGAAACGGTCAAATAGTCTTTTCTCCTTTGGAGCGTGAACGTCTTTCGGTATGATTCACTGCTTCCAGGTTGATTGTGAGTCATTACTGAAAGATTCGATGTTTAAAGTGTTAATGCGGATGAACGGTGATGAGGAATTTGCTGGATCTCGATGGGTTTGATCAGAGATGAATGTGTGCCGAAACGTTACTTTGTTTAATCTAAGGTAAATTGAATGGTTGTAATTTAAATTTTATTACAAACTGTCTTATTGATGTACGAACCTTTCTCTTTTTGTTGAAAGGGATATAAAATTTGTAGTACGCTTCGATTTATGCTTCTAATGATGCGCGTGTTGATATTTCAACGGATTCATACATGTGAGTGTTTCGTAAATTACAGTAGTTCGACCAAGAAAATAATAGATGTTTATAGCTGCGTAACTAGTCATCTTTTGTTGTAAAAAAATATTAGATAATTTTGAAATATTGCTTCATCTTATAATGTCTTAGATGTGTTTATTGTTATATGGAAAATATGATGTGTATGAGTTATCTGTCATTCTTCGTAGAATTTGATGTGGAATCAAATGATAAAATTATTTTATTGCAAATAATTCGATCGTTTCACAAAGAAATGTTTTGAAGTCGGTTATTTCTGAATGCCTATGAAACCTGCCTCTTTATACATATTACCTTACGAGAAAAAGCTTTTATTCTGTCAATCCGATTTTGATATTTACCTATTGATATGACAAGAACACTGATTTACTTCATATTGATATTTCATTTGATATTATATCGAAATAACCGATTAACGCAATAGCAAACTATCTATTTAGTTATTGACTCAAATCCAGTTTGTTATTGTATGTATTCATCGAAGCAAAACAGTCAATTTACCAACTATCAAGTTGAACGATATACAAACACAAATAACAATGAATAAATATTGAATGAAAACTGTAAATAGATTTTTAATTCATACGATTTCACACGTTATTTGGACCGCTTCGTGTTTATAATTCGGCCTTCTTAACAATTCAACTATCATCTCGCACTCGTGGCGCACTTGTTAATTTGAAAAAAATATTCCCAGTACGAAATTACGTAACGGAACGTTCATGTACGAATGTTTAAATCATTATTATTGTTTTCCGCCTCGAGACAGGTATGACCTAACCGCGAAAATTCATCACGTTCGCCTATAAAAACACACATGTTAGAACTCTTCGGAATGAAAAAGGCAAACTCGACGCTTTTACGCGTGCTTTGAGCAGCTTTCTAATGGAATTTCACACATTAGGTCGTTTTATGTGTAATTAGTTTATAATAGAAGTCGGGTAATTGTGAACGATTTCAGATTTAAATTGATTAGCTTTTGGAATTGTTAAGTGAAAATTTTCTCATTTTGATTATGGAATTTTTTTAAATGATTATCTATGTATATTCTAACTGTGAATTTGCATTATTCACACGTATTTTTATCCACCGATGTTACTCAAGTGTGCAAATGATAAAGAGAACACAAACTTCTTAGATCTACGATAAAAGTAGACGAAAATGATGATACAATCATCATTTTAACAATATTCCATAGCACTTTTGCATAAAACATTATACTAAAATGGAGCTCAAGTATCCACGATATACTAAACTTTTTACGCTGAGAGTTTTCACTTAGCCACGAAGAGCATTACCAGCTCTAAGTGCCAGTCGGACGTGACCAGAAATTTCAACGATGAAATGCAACACCACTTTATTATAAAGTCGAGCTTATTAGACCGGCTTGTGCATTAAGATAATTGAAAATTGCGCGGAAACCGCGACTCGCACACTATGGAGACAGACCCACGCGCGAATCTCCATCCCCCGCGATCGTTCACAATGTTGCGAAATCGTTCGGAGATACAATAAATCCATATTGCACTGATGGTGGTCGTTGGGTGTAATGTGTGCTTAAACTGTGCCGTGGGTCGGCTAGTTTACGGGTTGGGTGATAAATGGATGGGCCAGCGAAACGGGACGATTTGCAACGGACGAATGCTCGATTTATTGCGATACGGAATTCCGACGGTGTAAATCTGAAGTCTGAAACCATTATTCTCTAATGTGCGGGGAAGATAGTTTGGTTTGGTTCTTGGTTTTTTGAGGAAATTATTTGGAAAAAGATGGTTTTTGGTATCGAAACTCGTTGAGAGTGACTTATTTTTTACTTATCGATCACTTGAACTTTCGATTGTATCGGAAAGACGTTGTACACTTCACATACGATAACGATAAATCAAATCGAATATAGCATACGAAATCAACCGAGTCTCCTCTACACACAATAAGAACGTAACATTTGTGTAGAATAAATTGCAAATTTTCGCGGAATTCGCGTCGCATCGTCGTCTCACGTACTTACATATTATAAACGAAGCAGATTCGCTTTTTTTCGTCCTGCTTGTACGCGATGGCATCTCTTATTTGCCACTTCTTGCTGCTTCGACAATTTTAAAGAATATGATGTTTGTCTATCATCCGTGTCACAAGTTGTCGTCGATCGTAAAAATATGGTTGTTTTTTTGGATGCGGAAAAATAGGACTTTAATTAAAATTTACGATCGTATCGTTGCTGGATATTGCGAATTTTTCAAGCGCTCTTTCGAGCGATGTATGATACAAAGTGTTTTTGCGTTTTATGGGAATGTGTAGTGTTTTTTTTTTGTTTTTTTTTAGTATCTGCTATGAAAATGAATCAATTTTTTTCCGCATGAATATTTGATTGTTTCGTGTAAATTAACTTTTTGTAATGTACTGATTTCGAAAATATTTGAATATTTTTCATTGCTCTATACCTATATTTGTTATCTAGAATGAATATCTGGAATATAAATGAGTCCATCACAATTTTAATGAACAGATGATTCAATCAACTAAAACAGAATCGATATGTTATCTTATCGATTGTTTTTCGTATCAGAAATTTTAATACAACGAAAATGAAAACCTTTTGATCTGAATTTATGCAAAACTTAATAATAGCCATTGTTTCTAAACGCTATTTATAAAGGCAAATCATAATATTTATAAACGTAACATACAATTAACCTCAGTTAGTACCGTGCTAATTGTTTTTCGAAACGCTAAGTCGTAAACTTACATCAATAAAATATTTAAGCTAAATTTCTCGAGCCAGCCACAAATATTTTACTCTACTTATTTATATATACGCTTTTCCGTATAATTATCCCCGTTTTGGCGATAATGTAGAAAACCGTTTAACACGCAACAAAAACTCGGAAAAGTTACAATATTCTAAACATTTTCCAGAAGTTTTTTAGGTCCGCGGAAGGAAATCGTGCTTTTTCCGCCAAAAATCGACACACCTCAAACTTTGCGGACAATCAGCGTCATGAATAAGTCAGGAGATCAGCAATGGCAAACCTTCGGAACGAGTTCCCGAAATCGGCTACCGAATGAATATATTTTTTCGAGTGTACATAATAATAATACGAACAAGCAGTGGTTGAAATGTAACGGTATAAAAATGCTTTCATGATTTTGTTCGTTTTTCGCGATCATGGTCGCCAATTTCGCTTTTATCGTTGGCGTTTATAAAAATAGTACTTATCGAAATTTTCATGCGTAACTTATTGTATAAATTTTTTTGTTTATAATCGTAAATGATATTTTGAGGTTTTATGTAAAACGTTGTTGAAGTTCATGAATTTTTCCCGAAAACAATTATTTGAATTATAAAATTTTTAATTTTTTGTTTTTCCTTTTTTAAATTGATTTTATCAAATAATTATGCAGACCCGTCGAAATTAAATGAAAAAATATATGGCAAATGTATATTTTGAAATAATTTCAATCTAGGAAATTTATGTCACTTTTGAAAGCTTTAAAATGAAATTTTCCGCTGTTTCATATTCGAAATGTGTCGTTTCAGCGCGTGTATTCCATTTTTATTCCCGACAGTGTATTGGAAGGATTTGAAACCGTACCTGCGACACGTACATACAAATAATATTTGCTTTCGGTGCGAAATAGTTACGGTCGACGATTTTTGCGAATGCATGAAATTGTAAAAAATTAAAATCGAATTAAATCGACAACTTTCCGAACGAACAGTTTCGCTAATGAAACGCGTGACTTTCTCACTCTCGTACGATTCGATTCACAATCGTTTAAGAGCTTTTCGTTTATTTTTAAACTTTACATACTTAAAATCCTATTCGTAAGATACAAAATTTTTTATATTTTTCACGAAATACAAACAAACAAATACCGCAACTTATTAACTCCGCTTAATTCCCTAGACGAAATCGCAACTACAACAACACAACATCCGAAACAAACTTCATACATAAATCATGAAAAAACATATTGAAATTCAAATACATCACGACCCATACGCACATACATACGCAAGGTAAACATTTAATGTTAAAACACAATAATAATAGCAATAATATGAGGCATGAGGTCCGCCCCTCGCATAAATGCCGCCTTCGCCGCCTCTGCGCTTTTAATAATAAATCAACTTAATTTAATATGCGGTACGTGGACGGAATTCGCGCTCTTGTCGCCAACTAACCAACCCCCCCGAGTGCGGCCCTGTGTATTAACCCGTTGCCCGGCCGCATACTTTATTCATTTATTTGTTTCGTTGCGTATTGTTTCCGCTTTTTTCGAGGGTAGTGTGCTCGGTCAGTTGTGGAATTTTCTAGTGTTTGGATTGTTGGGGGGGTTGCTGTTTTAGATTTGGGAATTGAAATTAATTTTGCATATTTTTATAATTGCGATCTGGTTGATGGAGTTTTTTAGTTTTAGTTGAAGAAAAGGGGTAAAATCAAATTGATATCGATGAAATAAACTTTTTAATTTTTGAATCGACATATTTTTCATATTACAAAATAGAACTTGTCTTATTTTTTGTTACCATTTCCCTTTTTTTTTAATTTTTAATTCATATTTTATAAAGTCTGATGGTTTTAAAAATAATATATGCTAGTAAGTGACTTTATTAAATTTTCTTCCGCTTGAAGAGTTTTCTTCGATGTAAAAAGATAAAAGCACAACAACAAAAAATCTTTCGCATGTACTTTTTTACCATGTCTAGGAATAAATATAACTCCAACACAATATTTAAAAATAACGAATTGATTTTGCAAGACTACAAACCCAGGTACTATCCATGAATTTTCCCCAAGAATTCATCCCATAAAAATATAGTTTGATTCAATATTACGAACATCCCATTGATTCTGCCACAAAATACTATACACCCAATGCATAAACTATACTCTTTCTCCTCGGCAATATATTTTTATCCATTTTTACACTGTCGTTTCGGTGTTTTGTCCGATATGGACATGTCCGAGTGAGACCAGTCTCACGAACGAGTGAGATACTGTGCTCGTGCAGAGCCAGGGGTGGCTATGTCCATACATGGACCGAAGGTTGACGACCCCGCACTCAACGTCATATCTTGGATTCGGGAAGAAACCGTTAAATTTGCGATTTTCCATTTTAATTTCGATTGTGTCACTCTCTATATTGAGTCTGATTAGCGACCAACTCGAATTGCGCAATCGCCAAAATTGCCAAAGGACTTTACGTTTAATTAAATTCGCAAAATAAGCGGTTCATATCATCAATCACGGGCGATTAACTCTATCAGATCGATTGCAGACATACACGGCAACACAACACAAACAGAACGGATCATTTCGATACACTGTCCATAGACGGACATAATACGATTGACATCGTGTTCAATGCTTCATAGGATTATCCGATTACGTATGTTTTTCGAATGTAACGTTTTATTTTATTTGACGTGTGGTCACACTTAATCGCGTGTACATCGACGGACATTCGATACGCACGTTTAGAAAGAATTAAAACGTCGTTAAGCCGACAATTTTTGGAATTGTTCTCATGTGTCGACATTGACAGTCAAGGTTTGGTTGAAGTTTGTAAGCTTGCTATTTTTATTTTTGTGAAGTTTAAATGAAAATTTTATAAAATTATTTCAATGTATTTACTCAATCAATATTAAATATGTATAATATCTATTGCAGCATAATAACTTTTCAATACAATTGAGAATGGATAGTTTTTTTCGAATTAACCATGCTACTTATCTCTTAATTTTCAAATTTAAGCCATTGACCATATACTTATTAATAGTTGGAACTTATACAGTGTGAAGGCTTCTTTTAATTATCTGATTCAGCGAATTCGTCCGAATCGAACTGAAAACGAAAAAATCTGCATTTAGAATCGTATCTAATTGAACTTCAACACACGTAAAATCTAGATAAAAGTTAACACTTCGAAGGCCGTGCAACACGCTCTAACCAGGATGCTATCGGGACGCATAATTAGCATTGTTCTTTGTTACTATTGTTGTACTGTCACGGAAAAAAATCACACTCGACTTTTTAAACCTGTCATACGAACCGAAGATGATATAATACGTGCGCTCTGTAACAATTTGCAAAACGAAAGATTTATTGCTATGACTGAACCTAGTGACGTTATCTCTGTTGCGGAGAGTGAAAAAACAATTTTCGGGTTTATCGTCTCAATTGACCTGTCGAAAATCGTTGCAATGGTCTAATTGTATAATTGCGTGATGCTGTGTATGTTCGGTGTGTGTATGTTTTTCGAATGAAAGTGATTAGTTCTTATCGCTTTGTGAATTATGCCGAAACGAAAATTTAATTCAGTCTTTCGTTCGTTGCTTTGAATTCACTTGCTTTTTTAATTTAACGTATGAAAATTTTATTTTGTGAGACGTGCTCGGTTCTTTGTTTGAAAATTTAAGGTGTGTAGAAGTATAATTTATAAATATTTTCGTACAAAATGCGTAAAACGCGGATTCATCTTCGGAACAGCCAACCGTTAATTGATCAAAAGATCAACAGCTGTTCCGACGCGTACATTTCGAAAAACAAAATCCATCGTGATTGAAACACGCGAAAAAAACCGTTCGTACCACATAAATCAGACGTAGCAAACAAATTACAATTTTTTCAGAGCACTTTCAGCATCAATCATAAAAGCACATTACAGCAATCGACACTCGCCATATGGAGAATGATCGATTGTATCGGGAAACGCTTAGGCGCAAACACCGACTCCTATTATAAATCTTGTCAATTTACAATGGTTTCCGAGTGTTAATTGAAACAGAGAAACAGAGATTGAATTCGGCCAATTCATTTATCTACATCTGATATTCTTCGCCATCGGACGAAGGCTGCTTCAATCCTGTCTTCGTCTGATGTTTTTCTTATTGTGTTTGTCAATTTTCTCAAAAAATGCCAATTCTATCAAAACGCGAAAACGCTAACCGTAAAATCATCAAAAGGCCGCCGGCCAATTTTTAATACACAATTATTTTTTTCGATGGCGATTATCATGTCGGACCGCGACGTAATCTCATACACGTGATGTGTATCGGTATAACGATGTAGTTTCACATTACGAATTTTTTATCTACTTCTAATGGATACAAAAAAAGTACGTATTATGCGTTATACAATGTCGGTTAACCGTGCAGAGACGTAATCCGATTATTGTGCAGAATGCGATTACAATAATCGCGAAATATGTTGATGCGATTATTCGATAGACTCGACATAAGATGGATACGAAATTGAGAATATATAATTTTCGATGACAATTAAAATAGACAAGATTTCACGTACGGTTTCATATAATTTCTAGTGTTGTATCACGCGCATACATCATCACAACAACAATTATCGTCAGTCATTAATCATTCGTCGTTAGACAAAGGCTCTCGTCCTTTATCTCCGGCACCGTCCTTAATCATATGTGCTCGTGTTTAGAAACACGTTTCGGTCATCTCGAGCACGTTTTGTGCTTTTTACTCGGGTTTCGGGGTCAAGAATGTTATTATGTAGATTTTTACACGTACGCTGCGGCTAGATGTAATCTTCGATGGTTATTTTGCGATTTTTTTCGGTTTAGATGTTTGTTCGTTTGTCGGACGTTTATTTGTTTTCGTGCTGATGTAATGCGATTTTTTGCATGCAGTGCAGCGAAATAGTTTTAGATGGATGGTTTTCGATTCGGTGTTCATATGTCGGATTGAATTACGCGCTGTTTGTTGCGTTTATTCTTGGAAGTTTCGTTCCAGGAAAGTTGTTACTTCTGTGTGGTTGGATGTTGTGCATATCAAATTCACTTGATCAGCATTTTATTTCTAATAAATAAAAAAAAATTATATAATTTTAAGTATTTTTTTTTTAATATGTATATTACTTCGTTTTTCAATAACATTACATAAATTGTGTAAATTGCCTGATGCATTTTCTTTCAAATTTTTAACAGAGACATCTATACGATCAAAATAATAGTTACAATTATTCTAAATTCATTTTAAAAGTTAATCATAACATTTTTTTTTTATTTCCAATTTACATATTCTTATTTTACAATTATTATTTAAACAATTTAAATATGTTAAATAAATTTTATTTATCATTTTTGCGAACCACATAAAAAGACATCTATCGGCGTAGTAAACAACTATTTTCAAATTGTTTCAGCACGACGATATCACCGCTTGCTTGCAATTTCTGTCAGCACAACGCGTACAGGGTTTGGAACAAGTATCAGCTGGAGAACTTCGTCAAGGAAGACTCAGGGCCATCCTCGCCCTTTTCTTCGCCCTCAGCAGACACAAGCAGGCGACGAAGCAGCAGAGAAATGTCAGCAATGCTGGTTCCTGCGACGGGATAACGAACTTGGGTAGTCGACCGATGGGTGGCGCTAGTTGCGACGATTTTTCAGCCAGCAACATGACACAAAACAGGTAAGGAAATTTTTATATTTTCATATCAAATTTATAAATTTTTAAGAGCCTCAATTAAGAATTTCATAATATTTTTCAAATTTTGAATATTCAAATATAATAATTGAGCAAAATATTGATTTTTGTTTAATTGAATCGTTAGTCATATGGTTGGCTATTTACCAAGTAAATTAACAAATAATTTTTATTGAATATGAATTGATTGATGTATTATTTTACGTATCAGATTTCTCATATTCGAAACACAAAGAGCGAATCAATTAGGCGTGACTGCTTCCACAGAATTTCAACAATTATCGTCTCTTTGTAACGAGCTCGTTAAAATGAATCGTATTTTAAATTCAGTCATTGTTTCATGTTTAATTCGATTTCGATTTGCTCGCAAAATACAGGCAGGATACATCGATAATTGATGATTAATCTGATTCAAACCAGTGTTTGAAAAAAGCAGCTTTTCCAATAGGCCGAACATCACTAACAATCTCATTTTAATTAATACTCGTGTTTCAATAAAAAACTTCATCGATTTTCCGATCCTTTTTATTGGCATACAAAACACTTCCATTTTCTAAAATAGACGATCCTTTGTCTACAGATTAGAACCTTACGAGATCATTCGAGCATAAAAAATATATTTTACTAAAACAAATACATCTCGTGTGCGATCTCATCCTGCACGTCATAAAGTCCGACGTCCTGCCACATTATAATTACTTTGACATTTCGATAACGTCCGTCACGTCTTTTGCGAGTTATCCGCGAATTTATTGAATCATCTCCGCGTACATATAATGCGTAATAAATTATGTGTTATTTGCCGGCCGGAGTTCGCAAAAAGGCCCAAAAAGCGGTGAGTTATTGCCCTAAGGACGTCGACTCTTCGAGGGCCGAATCGCGTTTCTATTTAAGCGCGAATGTGGGCAATTATTATTAGATGTGACACACCTCGGGTTTGGTGTGTTTATATTAAAATATGTGTATTATTTACGGGTTGTTTCTCTTTATCTGCATTGCAGCTCGTTTCTGTGGGACCGCATAGTGGCTAGGTGTTTCAATAAGTACATGTGTAGTGAATAATAATATGAAATCTTAGTTCAAAATTGGATCTTTTCTTATCTGAATGAATATATTTTGAATAAAGTTTTTCCTATATTAAATTCGATATAAGTTTTGGTATATGAGAGGAATTTTGTTTCAAAATATTTCGTTATTATTTTAATAAAATCGTTTTGAGTGTGTGGCAAAATGTCGAAGCCGCAAAACCACAAAATTGACCGAAATGAGATTTTTTATGTTGGTCATTTTGATAAAATTTATATCAGTTTTGTTATTTTTGTGTAATATTTTTCTTATTTATTTATTGAAGTACCTTCGTAGGTTTGAACTGAAGCCAACGTAGGCAGTGGCGCGTTTCGTATGCGATTGTCGTTTTGATGAAATATTTCGTATTTTTTCCCGTAGGGAAAATATTTTGTTTCATATAAGATCAACACACTAGAATACCACAATATCATGATATAAATATACACTCTTACTAATATAAAAAATCTAAGAACAAAATAAAATATAATACATTCCCAAAATTGCTTCACATATACGAAAACGCAGTCTATATCAAGAGCGTTACTTTAATGTTTTATTTTGTGACAATCGTAACTAATTAAGACATTTAACGAATTAGTAAATCGAGCGATCTATCTCCAGATCCAGATGTGCGTATCTCGTATTTGAAAAAAATAATAAAGTAACGAAAATAAATAGGAAACGAAGCGAGAATCTGCACGTCTGTCGGTGGTCGTCGAAGAAGGCATTTCCGATTCGCTTTAAATAACAAACAAAAGTTTATTACCGGCCATTTCGAAACGTTCGAAATAACTGTACGGTTCAAAATTAACCGGAGAACTGCACTGCAGTGCACTCTGGTCAAACAAATAACGTTTTCCTTTGATTTTCATCTGGAAAAAATACATCGATGATGTCTTCCTATTTACATTTCATATACTTGTGTATACTTAACACAGAGTCGTATGATTTGAAGGAACGTTTGGGTCCTGTAATGTTTGGGGTATTATTATGCAATTGGCATTCAAATTCGGGTGGTGTTTCGGAATTTATGGTTACCGAAAGGGTCCTCGAAGTGGTAGATTGGTGTTCATTGCTGGTCGTGTACGCGTTGATTGTTTCATTAGTGAGCCCTTATGAGGTGTCGTATAATTTAACTCTTTCGTAATTAAGCTGTCATTGTTGTAATCAAATCAATGTTGTGTGCGTTAAGTGTACGATAAATTAATTTATATATTTTTTAAATTTCAAAACGTAGCATCATTTTTAATCAAAAACAACGGATATCAATCTTATCACCAGCACGTTTTCCAAATTAATCATGTTAAAAATCGCCAGTTCATCTTATAATGGGAGAAAGCACACAAACCCAGCACTTTGATAAATCGACTCTCGTCGCCCTCAACAACCACCCTCTAATTTCTCGTGTCGAGACATCTTCCGAAGACGAAACACGTCTGCCGCTATTTCACATCTATTTATTTTCCCCATCTATTTTTTTCTGGTTATCTTATGTTGGAGACACACACGGGAGCGAACATTAGATAAATAAACAGGCCGTTCGAGTGACATTTTACCAATAAAACTACAATTAAACGCGTTTAAAGATCCGTCGTCTCGTGTTGTTAAAACAACGCACTAACCGACGTCCATCAAGCGGCTATTCGATCCCGTTATTTGACTTTTCAATTTATACTTTAAGGAATCGAAGTATGAGAATCCGTGAAAGTGTTCATTGCGGATCGTTTTGATTAGACGATTCGAATATAATGATGTAATTTGTATGCAAATTCGGCGATTATGTCGATGGGGTGGTCGTCTGGTTGACGAACGCCTTCCTGTTCGGGAATATGATTCAACTCGGTTTTTGTTTGTCTCGAACGTTCGTGAGTCATGTGACGAAAAATAATGTCGGTGAAATGCCTGTGTTTTGTGTGGATTCGCAAGGAAAGTTCTTGTGTGGTCGACAAAGCAGGTTGGTTGTGAGTGTTTCGGAATGTTCGCGGAAAATGTTTCAGTGTCAATATGCGTGTGCGTCTATGGAAAATGTTGGTGAAAAAAATATTTCAATATTAGCTCGTTTCCTTTCTGCGATTCGAGTTTCTATGAAAGAATGCTATTTTGAATTTCAAGGTTTTTCTTGATAATATTTGTGTACCTTTTTATCTCATATGTATAGGTGATTTCATAAGAAACGAAATTGCTGAGACTCACGAAATTTTCGCAATTTGGAAATTATATGATTCAAATATTTTCTCGATAGAATTTCAGATTATTTTTCAAGTTAATTTCCTGAAATTTGCTTACGAATGTTTTGATAATTCAATACAATTTTGTGTGGAAGTCGTCATTTATTTTCATTTTTACTTGCGCAGTTTATTGAAATCTACATACAACTTTCACGAATGTACTAGAAATAAAATATTCATGATACTCGATACGTACTATTGAATTATAATTTATTGCAATAGTATATTTTCAATATAAAAGAATTCGCCGTAAAAGCACCATCTATCCCCTTTCTAGTTTCCGTTTTTATTAGACTTTTCATTGAAATATGTGAAGTGTAATTTTTGTACCACGAAAAAGAATGGTTATTCTTCAATGTCACCCCTTTAATGTTACACAGCGTACGTGGGGTCACCCCAGCTTCATATAAATCTCTTAGGAGAAAGCTCAGGTGGAATGCGCCTAATGTAATCGACGTAATCCCATATAATCCGTACAAATCTCAACCGTAATTTATCAATCGCTTACTATTTTAACTTAATCCAACCGCAGAGTTTAACTTTAATTCTGAAAGGTATAACCGCTAACGGATCATCTCAAAAGTTGAGACTTGGAATTGAAATCCAACTTTAATTAGACTCAACCGCCGCGAACCATTTCAAAAGTTTATCTATCATCAAAACGAAATCGAATAACTCGAATAAATTCGAGTTTAAAGGTCGATTCGCATCCATCGATCACTTTTCATATTCTAATCGATAAACTGGATTTATATCTGAGATCCGAGTGAAAAGATCTATTCATCGTTCGGCAGTTCCTTTTGATATATTTTCAAGCGACTTTGTTAACCGGTTACGTTCCATATTACTGAACGATCCATCTTTTTTAACGCGCACTTTGTTATTTTCAATCACTTCCATATTTAGCGCTATTGTATGAACGGGTTTGCCACTTGTTAGCGTTGTCGTGAATTGCCGCATTGCATCAGTTTTTTTTTTTTCAAAAAATTTATCCGCTGTGAAATTTAAACAATTCCATAATTAAAAAAATTATGAAAGTTTGGATAATTTTATATTTGATATATTTTTTATGAACTTTCACTGTGACACGTATCCAAATTATCATTTCCTATTTAAGATTCTTATAAAAAAATAATTAAAACCTAAAAATTGTTAAATCTCAATTTAAATAAAATTACCATATTTTGACACGCCTAAAAATACCTTGACTAAACCGCTCGCCCGAATCCGTACAATTTCTCCAAAACACCGACCGTAAAAAGACAATCAAATCATTTTACAATCGTTTAACCATAATTTGAATTTTATTTGACGCCAAAAACGCACATACACACACAATTCCCCTCGCACAAACTGCATCAGCCGGGTGCAACCGACCCGAACCCAAAACCACCATCGGGGGACGAAATTTCAGGACACTGGCGAACGGCTATGGTGGTGACACGCACTCCCCCATAAACCACGGGCTTCCGAGCCGAAATTCACAACACCCTCCATTTGACAATGAAAAATTTGCATCAATTACAATCCCTACATATATAAATTTAATATTAAAAAAAAAAAATCATCGATTCCTGAATACGACAATCCGTCGAACTTCTGACCCCACTTTTCGCCTGTATATGCGAAGTGTGCGATCGGGGAAATGTCTCGTTTTGAAGCTGCACCCCCCACGTACCCCATGACGACGGATTGCGCCATCGTTGATGCTGCACCATCGCGCTGCATTCGAAGCCAGAAGTGCAAGTCGGTTCGGGCCGACGACAAAACACTGGTGGCAGTCGCGTGCCGAGTGCCGTGCTGTTGGCACGTGCATGTGCAACCCATTCTGGCGATACACGTGCTTGTGTTGTGCTCGTTTGTTGTGTGGTAGCAGCTGTTGGATTTTGGGTCGTTGATGAAATTTCGTGGCGGTTTTTTAGTGTTCGATTCGGTGGTTTTGTGTTTAGATGTCGTGCGGGATCTCGGGTTGTTGATTGTTGTCGGGTGTGCGTTCGCGTTTCGAGATTTGTTTGTTGATTCGGTTTAGGTTTACAATGAAAATTTTGTTGGGATATATATTATTTTGGTTTGGTTTTAATAAAAAGTTCAATTTATCGTCTAAAGTTATGCGTTTTATGATTGATTTGAGTTGGATTAGTGTGATTTTTTGAAAATTTTCGTTGAAGTTTTTAACGAGTTCTTTGTTGTTTGTTAAGTTGGATTCACTTGGCGAATTATTGTAATTTGAATCTTTTGGTTTTGTGTTTATTGTTCGATTTTCTTGTAAGTTGAAATATGATAGTGCCGCGTTGTCGAAGTGTCCGTTCTTTGTTTATTTACAACTGTCATTCGAACTTTCTTTTTGTTTTCGATATTTTTTTTATTGGAAATCGAGTTTCGTTAATTAAATTATGTGATAAAGTGCGTTCACACTGCTAAATCGAACGTTTGTTTACTTTTAAATATCATTCGATTACCCGTTGTCAATCAACTTAAATACTCGATTGTGATTGATGGTTTTATAAATCGACAGTTCTGCAATAATTAATTGAATCACAATTTAAATTTTATTGCTTTTCAGTTCAACGTTTATTTCACGTTTTGTTTACCAACAATTTAATCAAATTACTTTGATTACTATTATTATGATTTATAATTTTCTAACACATTTATATATTTTATAATCACACCCCATTTATCTTTTGACAACTGTCAACCAACTCGTATCTTTCATCTTAAAAGACGTTGACTTCCTATTTTTTCATACGATTCAACCACTAAAATATAACAATGAAGTTACTGTGATGATCGTTTATATAATTTTTTATGTCTGGTCCATGTGAGTACATGTTTTGAGAAGGCACGCTGTGTTTTCTGTCATTCGAACTTTCAGTACCCGAATCGTTAAAAGTTTAGTGCTCATTTACGATTTTTTTCTTTTTAATTGGTTTTCTTTCTCACGTATTTTCGGTTCAAGATAACTTTAGTATTCTGTGCATTTCAATTATGTTTCCGAATGGATACAAACGTTTTTTTTTTCGTTGAATAAATTATTGTTTTGATATTCTTTACGGTCGCGTTCTTTTATATTATGAAAACAGTATTGTAATTATGGCGGATACGTTTATCGATTCATTCATAGCGCTATTAAAATGAAATTAGGTTATTGCGTATTTGTCCTGTCAGATTATGAACATGGGATTCTATTATGTAACGCAAGTTCACAAAACTATAAATTATTCAACGGGATTTACATAAAAATCATGATAAACACGCACCTGAATAAATTAAAACTCAAACTCACGTAAAATCTCGCATGAAACCGTCAGGACATCATTAAAAATGTACCCGGAATTGTTAAGATTAATCTCGAGAGAAAATATTCGCGATAATTAAGACTACGTGCGAAAAACTTTTACGACCGTTCATTTTCTCCCGCATCGTTTTAATGGTTTTTTTTTTGCAATTTTCCCGCAACGAAAATAAATTTTTATTCACGGAACTCAAAACGGGAAAACTCGCGCCATGCATATACACACATTTTACGCAAATGCAGTTCTAACCCTTACGCTTGAATAAATTAGAATCATACTCTCGTGTATACCATGTGACAAAATATCCATACACTGTGTATTTTATTATATTCAGTCACACCCCTAGTCGTTAACCTTTTGTTTGCCGGACTCGGTATCATTATTGCGCACGTTCATGTATCGCTTTGGCCGAGTATTTTTTTTTTTCGTGACAGTTAATTGGAATCGTCACGCCTAAATTCCCTCAATATCCGCTCACATTTCCTCCTGCTTACGATTTTATGGCTGCATTTCATACAGACCCTTCGTTTTTCGGCAGTTTTCCTCCGGTAATAAACGTCGCCTGAAAATTTTTACGTTTAAATTAGACCCTAGAATACGACCCGTTTAGTTATGCCGAATTGGATTATACAAATTGGAGCACGAAACCTCTTTATTCCGTTAGCGTGGAAAATTTTGTGTATATTCGAGGAATACGTATAGATTGTTTACGTATAATAAAGAGTATTTGATTTAGACTTTCATCATCGATTGCAAATGCGAATATGATTGTATGAACAAGCTCGAGGTTCAATGGCTTCATTTTAGTTCCAAACAGTAAAACGATGATTTTCAATCGATATTTAATTTGAGTAGTGTTTTTTGATTGAAATGAATCATCTTTTGATCTTACTTGAAATTATTTTTTTCTGATTTGAATCTATATATTTGATTGCTTTCTGAATCATTTCTTATTAAATGTAATCATCATAATTGAAAGTCGATGACATTCACTAGTATAAATATGTATCATCATCATTTTTATCATGAGGTCGCAATGTTTGTTCAACGAGTCATGTTTATTGAACAAACTGTAATCGAAGTCTTCTCAAATAAACTGTCTTTAAGTCGAAATTAGTTGACAAACCAATGAATGAATCATTCAGTCCAAAAAGACGCTAAATCATTATTTTTGAATTAAACGATCCACCGGAAAATAATATGCATTTTTTCACAGGAAATATTAATTTGAACTCGTAAAAATCAAGATATACATAATTGCATTCTTAATACTTGTTATTAAACACGATCTTCCATATTTGGAAAAACTACTTAAGCCGAGCCACGATAAACAAGTCAATTTATCTCGAGAATCTCTTCAACACTCGAGTTTCGAAATTCCAACTCGATTATCCATCAGACTAAACACCTCAACGTTCCAATTCATTCATGGGAGCCGCGATCGAAAACCCATAACTTCGCACGTCCATAAAATTTCGAATCCTTCGAAATTCGCCACGACGAACGGAACTTTCGAAAGTTTGTACCGTTAAGGTTTAGAATCCGAAATGGGTCGAGAAAGTTCCTCGTGCACCGTTGGTAACTGTCGTCCTGTGTTTTGCCCTTTGGCTATGTTCTCTTGCACATCGTATGCACCCACTGTTGCATTTTGTATGTATGTTTGCTTGTTTGAGTATTTTAATGTTGGTTCGTATCGGTTTGTATCGCAATGAAGCTGTTCGATTTGTGTGTGTCTGAGGAAGTAATATAAATTTATGTATTTATTTCTTCGAATATTTGGCGTATTCGTGTGATAAGATAGTGTACTCCACTTTGATCTCGTTTTTATGCGGATATTTTTTTATTGCTTGGAACGAGATTGTATATTTTTCTGGTTTTATTGCAGTTCGCTTTCATAACTGATAAGATTTTTTTTTATGAAATTTATGTATTTTTTTGTATAATCTTTGTGATTTGTATTAGAATGATGTTAATGAAATTTTTAAATATGCTTAGAACTGATGTTAATCAAATTTTGATGTAAATATCAAAGTGAATAAGAAAGAAAAATCTAACTTATATTGCTACTTTAATTAACATAAAAGTTCCATAATGGATAATATCTTGGGAATGATACTGCAATTTAAAAAATTTATATGAACAATTTTCAATAGGATAAAATATATTGTGTCGTTAATACTCCTTTATTTTTCTTTCACTTTATAGTGAATATAAATATTATAAGCGTTTCTAAAAATCATATTCATTCACTAAAAAACTGTAAAGAAATACCCATATATTTAACCATATCTTGCTATTAAAATCTCTAGACGTCTTAAACCTACCCCTAAACGTTAAGAAACACTCGTTTAGACTTCTAAACACGTCTGCATTGTTTCTTGAATTAATTCGTGGAAACGATTCCGAATAGTAAACGCTCTGCACATTTTGCACCATGATTGTAACTCAACACAAACTCGATTCGCCAACAAATTCTAAACATCCTCTACTTCGAAACTTGCCATAGAACTTCGAACGTATTCCGTTTGAATACCGTATGAACTTACCTTATTTATATTAACAGTATTCAATCATTAAATTTGGATACCAAAGTCAATAAATTCGACGACCTTCGTCATTTTAAAATACAGCGTATGTGTGTCATTCGTCGTCGGGTGCAACTTCGCTCTAAATCCACCCCTTCTTCTCGTGCTTTTGGGGATGTCTGATTATTGATTTTCTGCATTAAAAAAGGGGAGAACCGTTGTTTGGGAAGTGTACCTAAATTTCATATACGTACAGTTCGAGTTGGGTGCGTAATGAACGCACGCTAGTATATACGAAGAGGGTCGAATCAAAACTACCAATTTTATAGTTTTCATATCATATTACTGTCATAATTAATTTGATTAATATAATTATCTTTTTCTATTTGTTAAAAAAAATATGAATTCATAATATAAAATTCTTGATAAGATGAAGCTTTCATATCCTTGGAAATTTTCATAATAAAGTTTTTTAATATTTTTAACAAAACTAAAATTTAATTTAAATTTATGATAAGGTTATTTTCCAACTACTTTTGAGTTTCTAATTCACTCCCGAAGGTGATGTGCCAAAGTTTAGTTTTCGAAAATGAGATTTTTGACTCTCAACCCCTCGTTCGACAGTAGTAATCATCAGTCGTGTACTTTTCGAGCAAAATATGTAGGTAGAAATGGTAGTAATGACGTCCACAATAGGTCCAAAGGGTGTCAGAGCGCCCTTCAAAAGTTCGCTCGAGTTGTTGTTTGCTGACAGGACGCAAACAAACTGTTGCGGTTCTGTGTTTGCGTATGCAAATACGCGTAGAGCCATCAGCGATTTCCTTCTCTGATTTCGTGTTGGACTTTCGCCTAGATTAAATAATGGTGTATTGTAAATGTTGGGATTTGTTTGGGAAAATTGCTATTTGAATATGATGAATTTTCAATGTTTATTAATATGAAAAATGGTTGTATTGTCATTCAAAATTCACGCAGGTGTTCATTGTTATTTTCATGCTGAATCTGTATTACGTTTCGTTGAATTTAAATTGCAATATGGGAGGTCTATACGTAGAATCCATATATTTGAAAAAAAAATGTACTCAAATTAAATATTTCAATAAGTCAAAATGTTATAATATAAACAACTATAAACTTTATATCTTCGTATGACGTGTACGCAAGAGTTGTAAGTCTTGGACGCAATAACTTTACCAATTTTCTAACTTTAGTATTGCCGAAAGGATAAACTTTCGTTTTCAGTACTATGTTAGAATTAAATATATTACTTGGAAGAGATGTTTTAGTTCGCGTGTTCCAATATACGTTTCTCAAGTTTTTTTTTTTCAAGTTTGATTCTAATCTGTCGTGTCGTGACCACATATCGGCCTGGCGTGTCTGAAACGTCAAAAAATTAAGCGATGAAAAACGTTATCAGCTCTCCTTTTAATTTTAACTATTTTTTTGAATGAAACCGTGAAAGTATCTAGATTGAAAATAATGTAAAAAATATATGTAGCTATAGAAACAAATTGTTCAATATAAAAACGCAACGAACACACATAATAATTTTAAAATTGGAGAATTTATACAATATTGCATATCATCGTAATAAATCCATTTAATGTCTATTCACAACAAAGCTAGACTTCTTCAAAATATTTTTGTTATTTAAATTTTCGATAGAATGGACTCTTTTACTATTTTTTTCGTCTATTGTGCCAAACACGACCGTTTTTCATTTTCATACGCTGTCAATCGGCGGTCCTTTCTTTTGATTATTTCAACCCTCCTTCGTATATCCTTTGTTGTCACATCAAAAGATCATCCCTACTCCAAACGAAAAAGAATTTTCGTACGAAAAATCAATTAAACGTTTCAAAAGCCCCGCATTTCGCACACCCTGCAGAAAACATGATCTGTGCAACGATTCGACGACCTCGCCCATACGTTTTGATCACATTTCTTTTTATATTTATTTTATTTCCTCGCTGCATTGCAACAGCGTGCCTCGTTTGAATGCGTCTTTTTAACATTGAATTCGTTTAAAACGTTTACGATATACGAATGTTTGCGAAGCCCTCGTCCTGATTAGATAGAGCCAGGACTAGGGTTCTAGTACGGGGGTGGGTCTAAAAAGTACACAGCGACCCTATCAACATTTGCTGTGCTTTCGTGTATTTTCATATACAACTGATGTTTGTGCTTCGGTACTTATCTTAAATCAATTTAGGATGAGATCAAAATGTACACTCATATCTTGGTATAATTCGAATAATTGAATATGTGAATTTCAGCAAAGAAATATATTATATAAACAGAGCGTACACTAAAAACGTGATATTAAATTTTTTGAACAAAGTGAAAGTGATAAAAATATATAAAAAGCGCACTAAACCCGAATAAAGTGCATTAACGATTTAAATTCAAGGACGAGCCGCCATGTCTCTTACAGTGTTGCCACAACTGAATTATGAATCCCCACGGGGGAGTGTGAACAATGCAATCTCTCCCGTTTAGCCCCCGCGTTTTCCCGCCAGTGCAATATTTCGCCCAAAGTGTTTATCCTTTGCCATAATGGAGCTCGGAGGCGCTAAGGTGCCGTCGGCCTTAACGCAGGACCTCAATGGACGACGACAATAATCTCGGAGCTGAAAAATATCCAGAGCTGAGGCTGCACAATGGGCAACGCTCATGGTGCCGCCAACCATGGGTACGGGAAGCACGACACCAAGGGAAGGAGGGCCAGGAGCTTGCCCACCTCTCCGGAAGTCAGGAGGTAGTATCCCGAATGAGGAAGGTGGTCCTTGTTATGAGCGTTGTGAGGATAGTGCATTAGCTCACGCGATCTTGAATATGGGGGAGGGTGCAATCTCTGGGACGCAAAAATAAAATAAATTAGACCGTTAGGGGGATAGGTGTATTCAAGGAGGACTGTGATGTTCATAAATCCGTTTTGGGAACGGTGTCCTTTGAGATTACAGCGGTTGTGCATAACTGCACTCGAGTGTGAAACGTTGTTTTATTTAATTTGCGCTTTTCGTATTTGCACTTTTCATCAGGTTTGTTTGTTTTTATGGGAGAAGCGAAATTTTAGTATAAATTAAGTCGACTGTTGATTTTCTAAATTTATGTAAGAAATTTACGGTAATTTTTAAATTTTATTTGCGAAATGTATTAAATTTCATACTGAAATATAATATAGTATGAAAAAATAATGAAGTATACAGGTACTTCTTGATAAATTATTTCTCCCTCTTTTTCATGTGTAACACCCCAAGGCAAACAATAAATCCCTCTACGTATTCTTTTCTAGATGAATCATCTAGTTTCTATCTAATGCAATAGTCATCCTCAATGTCGTAAATGACAAATATATTATTTTATTTTATTTTATTGCTCGCATTATAGCAACGATATTGCTTCATAGCTCGTAAACCACTTTTATTTCTCAATTTATTATAAGTACTTTCGCAATTCGATTATTTTCAATAATATTCATATTACACTTTATATTTGCCCACACTCACGTCCAATCTGGCCATCATCTCGATCCATATATCAAAACCCCGCGAAATTAAAAGTGATAGCCACCCGTAAAATTGCGACATTATAGCCAGATGTCACCACAGAGACTATGGATCGAATAAAACCCCTATCTTTCATTATATAGTAGTAATTTTGAATCGCAAACACAATCGTAAAATCTTCGATGGACATTCCGTGACCGCTCGAGCGGAACACCTTTAACAGCAAAAGACTTGATGTGCAATACAAATTTGCAGATAGCATGCAATATCGTTTGCATGCTATTTGCTAGCTAAAATAGAGCCAAAACTTTATTTTCCAAATAAGTTCGAAATTATTCTTGAATTTTCCATGTCGAATGCGACGACATGCCGCATTACAATAATGGCTCGTTACAAGATGAAGGCTTGCACTTTCTCGCTTTCGATTTTACGAGGCGATGTTAAAATCAAAATCCTTCCCGAGGCGTTTATTTATAACCGCCGAGACCTTAACAAGTTCAAAAACCTTAGCTTTCTCGCATCTCCGATACAAAGAGCGATAGTCATCTGCGGTTTTCCTCAGATGTGTCACGGCGACGAAAACACCATCAATTTGATCTCGAAAGCATTTCGAGTGCTTATGCGTATTTTCAGCGCGTTCTGAAATCTTCACGGATTACGCAAAGCCGAATCGTTCGTTAATCAGCGGCTTATTATCGCTTTTGTAGAACCCGTCCGCCCTCGAAAGGGACTCTCTCGTGAACAGGAGACCTCGGACAGGACAATCCGGTTTCGTGTGTCGAGCAGAGGCTGTGTTGAATTGAATTTGCGGATACCGATACGACCACGCCTCGAGCCAACTGGTTACATTTCAAAAGCAGTAAGGAAGACCGCGACGACAGTAACTAATCGAAGTGATTATGAGGTGTACGTTAAAAGGATGCGATTCGAAAACGGGTCTTTTCCTTTTACCATTCAGAGACATGTGATCGATATTATAAAAAAAGCAGTTTCCGATTGCCCGTATAAAGTATTATCTATCCGTAAATCAACGGAACTTTTGTTTGGATGTACTCAGTATGAAGATAGTTTTTGTGTGGTCCCTGCTATATATCATTTGCATATACCGAAGTATTATGTTTCTTTCTATCTTATCCGAGATCCGACCTCATTAGTTTCTTTCCTTTTTTATCTGTGATATATGCAAACACACCCGAATATCTTCCCCACTTGTAACAACCGTGTTCTTAAAATGGACAATGATTTATATTGGGGTTATTTTCGAATGTCCGGTAGGTAGTCGAACTCTTGCTTTTATCCCCCCGAGTGGGAGTGACACTTACCATTAATCTAGTCGAAGACATGCGAGAAATCGATCCTGATCCTACCTCGAAGGCCTTCTAGTTTTATAATTCTTTCGTACCCCTAAAAATTGAGTGTGTTTCAAAACTGGGTTTTTACGTACTTCTGTGCATTTTTTATATTAAATTTTTTTATGTTATTCCAAAAAATATAAAGGTACTCAGTTCCTATACAATGTATCATATAATACGTAAATCTTAGTTATCAATGTATTGAGGTTCTCAAATTTTTATATATTTTACTGCATATAAGAAAATTTTATGCTCGTTACTTATGCATTGTACAATTTGAATAACGAAGACATTCTTTGTCGGTTGCAGGCAAAGCAGCAAGTCTGCAGCAGCAGCAGGAACGGCCATCCCACTTCCGAGGAGAGCAAGACCACTGCCGCCCACGCCCGGTAAGACAAGCTCCAACAATCAAGCTTTCAAATCACATACATGCAATGCACTCGAGACCATGTTTGTTTCTTCTCGACTGAATGAATTACCGACGACGAGTACCGAAGGTGTCCGTTTACAGAGCCGGAGGAACGGTATTCGTTTCGACGCTCCGTAATCCGTGAAGAGGTGTCCCTCTGATCGGCTAAGCAGCTGCGACAATGACATTTTGTGTATTTTTTTCAAAATAGATCCCGAAGAAATTCTTTTCTCTTTTATAATGCGGCTCGTTAGATTTGACGAGGCTATTTGTATAAAGAACTGCTTTTAAACGAGCCTGTACGGGCAATATGATGACACTCTATCAATCCATTGATTTTGTAGATGTAAGTTTGTATTATTGAACTTCTCAATTCGAAATTAATTGATCGAGATTTATCACACTAATATGAGAACGTTGTCTTTCACAATATATTATTGAAATTTATTTTAATTCAAGAACCGATAAAATTCTATATAAAATCGAACGTAAATGAATGATGAAGTTCATAAAGTCAGCATGTATCTAAAGTCAACGCACTTCGCGTATTATTAGGTGCTGTAATGAAACACGAACTTTCTTACACAATGTAACGGCGAACGTCAGTTCGGTTTAATAA
The DNA here is from genome assembly GCA_028571205.2 of Hydropsyche betteni. NCBI lineage: Eukaryota > Metazoa > Arthropoda > Insecta > Trichoptera > Hydropsychidae > Hydropsyche > Hydropsyche betteni. Next base: position 2,647,710 of record JAOXNN020000050.1, on the reverse strand, counting down.
GAGTCCGCTGGACCTTTCACCTACGCTTTTGGATCAAGAACGTGTTCCACATAGAACCGTTTTAATATAACAATACATCTTTCGAAATTGATTAATCATTATCTATCGCGAAGCGTTTAAAACTCTTGACATTTAACTCTCAGATCCACGACCTGCAAAGGTCAACAGAACCGAATGCACTCTCACATACTACATTCTCAAATGCGCCATTATGCAACATTCGTCTATTGTTGGCGCCGAAAAGTAGACTCGTTTAATGCCCAATCTTTGACAACAGTCCGGTTCGAATATTGAGTTATTCGAGACTTCGTTAATTGTCGTAGATAAGGGAGCCGGTCTTGTGTATGTGACGCGATTCGTTTGCAGCAATTTGCAGCATCTGCACCACTCAGACTAAGTGCTTGTTCAGTGTATCGGGAACGTTGCGACAATGCAGCGATTGTTAAACTATGGGTCATTAGTTCAACGGGGGTCTTTTATGCGAAAAATTATGCAGATGATTGAATGTGATTTGTTGTGTGAAGGATTATGAATATGTAAGTCGTTGGATTTCATTGAAATTTTTAGATTTTAGTCGAATATAGCAGTTTTCACTAATCAACATACAGATAATAATTATGGATGTAATTATGTATCATCGACCTGAAATCATGGGAACATCCTCAATAATAAAACATGTTTAAAAAATTCTGTTCTACAGTATAAGTTTATACTCTCACTGTAGAACAGAATTTTTTAATTCATGATAACATGGTTTTTAAATATTTTCATAAAAAATTCAACAATCTGAAAGTTTGGAGATATTCTCATTGAGCACGCACACGCGTTCGCAATTTAAATATGATTTATTAAGGACGCGTCCTTTCGACCGTCCACCAGATTGGATTACTGAAGCGTCTTGCAGTCTGAAGAGAACGCTTCATGAAAGAAGCACTCATTACCGCGAATTAGTGAACCTCTTCAACTCTAGATCCAATCAAGCTCAAGTACGACACTTTTCTTTTAAGCCTTCACTGCGTACGGTACTGAATTTAGATTATTATCACAATAAATAACTTTCTTTCAAAATGAAATATTAACCATACTTTCAAATTTCACTTGTTATAAGAAATATATTTATTATTATAAAATTATTTTGAATCTTTTCATGAGTCCATAGTTATAATTAAAACTCTTTTCACAAACAATTGACAAGACAGAACGCCAAATTAACATCCAACCGCGCGAATTAACACCTACGATTCGTGCGCGTCCTTAACCCATTTGTGACGCGAACAGGAGCACTTGGCTACTTTTGGCGATGGATATGGCAGCGGTTTCCGCCATTGGCTTTGTCGCAGTTGCATTCGGCTCTGATCGGCATAACAATCACTGTCAATTGTGGTCGGACAGGATAAATCGCGAACCGACCTCATCGCGGGCCCAGTGGCCAACGGTCGTTTCTGCAAAACACTCCTGTTGCCCACTAAGTGCTCTAGTTTGTTTTGTGCTTGGATCGATTGAATTTTTTGTTGGTGATGGTTAGTGCCATATGTGATTTTTTTAGGTTGAGTGTGTAAATTATATGTTGTTATGATAAAAAAATCGATTGTTTATTATTAAGTTGTGATGTATTTGTGTTTGATTGTTTTGGTTAAATGAACCTGCCATACGATTCAACTATTAGAATCAACGTTTCGATATTATTTTTTTAAAACTTCATTCAAAAAGATTTTTTAAGAACTAAATTTTTTTTTTCATATTCCACTTTCAAATTTTATTGAAAATTTTGATTTTATAATAATAATAACTAAGCAGTTTCTTTTACTAAGGATTTTAATAATATATTACTATATCAAGTTTATTATAGATTTTTCTTTCGAAAAAATAATAACGACAGGATTTTATATACGGTTCATAGACACATTGCAGTGTGACGGCAAACAATGATGATAAAAAAGACAATGGGACCAAAGCTGGCTCTTGGCATATGTCTATTGATATTTCCGGTAGTTCATCATCGTGCTGAATTAATAATGATTGCGACACGGACAAGATGAAAAGAACGATACAAAAGTCCATCTGTGAATATTATTTAATCAAAAGATAAAAAGCGTCACTTGTCGTCCGTTGCGTAGGACTGCATCGCGAATTTCAATCGAAAGATTTATTGCTCAACGACTTTCATGTTTCGCATTGCAGGTAGCAAAGGAGGCAGTACAGTGTCGGGAAGTTCGAGCCGTTCCAGCAGCCCCATAGGTCAACAATCTCCTCTAGTGCCTTCTCCTAGGATACCATCTTCACAGCACCAAGTTCAAATCAACCACAACGGGTATTTATAATTAATTTTTCAATTTATGTTTCGATTTCGGGTTATTAATGCGTTATATTTTTCATAGATCCCGTCCTAATTCATCTTTATTAACTCCCGGTAGTAAAATACCGTCGAGTCCATATTGCGGCCAGCCTGCATCTCCTGGTGCGCCTACACCACCTCCGCACCAACAAAATGCTCCTACCAAGCATTCTATGTTAGATAAATTGAAATTGTTCAAAGACAAATCGTCTAATGAGCGGCACAAAAACAACCCGACCATATCGAAAAGGACCAGTTCTTCCAGTGGCTTCTCGTCGGCCAAAAGCGAGAGGTCTGATTCGAGCCTCAGCCTCAACGAGAGCCACAACGGTACGACACATATCAAAGGACCAAATTGTATTGTCAAACAAGTAGTACAAACGGACATATCGAAAGACAATCAAAAATCATCCAATAAGAGTATCAAATCGAAGTTGATAGCCTCCAAACAAAAGGAAGTATCAATGGTAAACAAACCGCAAAAGACGGACAAAGCGTCCAAAAACAGTCCAAAACTTCAAACGAGAGAGAAAGAATCGAAAATAGCGGCGCCAAAAACTAACTTGAATTCGAAACCGATGTTGATCGATGATAATATCAAGTCTTCCAAAATCTCCATGAAACAAGACACCAAAATATCGCGGTTGTCTGGCAGCCAAATGAAACTGTACCCGGATCAAAGGATTCCTAATGAAGCTCTCGTCAACAAACTTTCGCCCACTGATCCGAAGTTAATACAAACCAGTATCCAACCGCCGAAAATAAACTCGGCGTGCAACGGTCTTCCTAATTCCAATTCAAACAATTCGTTCGCCTCGAACCAAAACATGTCGCCGCAGTGTCCGTCCTCCACGGGAATCCCGAAACCGACCGCGGCAGTGAAAGGTACTTCCAAAATACCAAAAGATGACAAGAACAACGTCTCGTTAGTGAAATCCGGCAGCAATGCTTCCCAGATGAGCCCGAGCCAGAGCAATTCGACTCTGATGACAAACTCAACGGGGTCCACGACACCTTTACCTTTCAACAGGGAACTGTCGAGTCTCACTAAAGAAAATTGTCAGAAACAGACTTTGGTCGTATCTCCGATGCCAAACACGAATCCGGATAGTCAAATGCTACCTGTGAATCCGGCTGTTTCTTCGCAAATGTCGGAAAGTTCGAACTCTAATTCAACACACAGTGCTTCCACGGGTGCCCATTCAAACTCTAGTGATGGTAGTGTAATTTATAGACCTTCGAGTGAATCGGGCTCTGAAATTGTTAAAGTGCGTCATAATCCAATACCTAATAGAAAAATAGATGTGACGGCTCAATTTATTACTGAAATGATACCTGAAAGTCAAATGATAGTAAAGAATGAAAAGAAAATATTTCCTGAAGACCCAAAACAGGCCACCGATAAAAAATTGGAAAATTTGCGAGTCACTGACAGTCCTGTACATACTAGAGAAAATTCTATAGGAGAAGAAGATAATCCTTCAATGAATGTTTTACCAATGAGACCTCTTCTTCGAGGTTACAACAGTCATTTAACATTACCAGCAAGATCATCACCTGCAGTTTCAATGAAAAACGGCTTAGGCCCAGGATATCCACACCACGCAAACACCGTAAAAGCCAACATGAACCTGAACTCGAACTATCCCAGAGGCGGTCCGCAATACGGCGGCTACGCAAGCTCAGATTATTGCGATCTGGACGTGGCTGCCGGATACATGTCAGAAGGTGACTGCATGAGAAGAATGGGTCCTGCAGACATGGAAAGAGAACGAGCCAGGGCCAGAGCTGGAGACATCCTCGACGGGTACATGTCCGAAGGAGGAGCCTCTTTGTACGCTCGCAGAATGCAGCACAACTACCAGGGAGGTCCTCCAGTTCACCAATTCGGCCCGGAAGACAGGTGACACTTTTAAATTATTTTTTACGTTTATTTCCCGTCTCCTATCATCGAGGAGGGTGGTTTTCGTTGGTCGAATATCATCCCCTAGCAGCCGAGCGTGTCCTCGAATAGTAATATCGAATTACGGCATTCGGCGAGAGGGGAAAAAGCGCTTTTTGAAAGACATCAAACACACCCTCGCCTTGCAAGAAGTCAAATTCATATAAATCATAAACACGTTTTATATTTTTTGATTCGGTTTAAATTAAACTATTAAATACTCATATTATAAAATTACGAAAACTCAATTTGCATTTGCATACACTTGAATGACTTTGTTATTAACTTATTGTGAGATTTACTTATTTATTCAATTTATTTGACCCATTTTGCTGCTACCGTGCGTATGCGTGAATTGTTCTATTCATTGCCACTAAAAATGCATTCACGTATTTCAGTCTTTTTTATTTCTTCTTTCAAATACATTCTACGTGTGTTTTGTATGCTTTTTCACGTTTTCATTTGAATGCATCTTTTGTTTGTGGTTTTTTTTAGGAAAAAAAAGCAATCGTGACACAACAGGTAGCCTCTCTTTAATCGAATATTTCAATTTGAAAATTTCACCTGTGTATAGAACGTTTCGAAAAAAATTTCTTTGTTAACGAAAATCTATAGCTTCAGTTATTTTTTTTGAATTCGTAAAAAGTATATCTTAATTACTCTTAAAAACGATAATAAATATTCATGTTATACTTTTTAAATATATATTTTATTGAGTAATAACAACATGAGATGAAATCTTTATGGCGTATCACAAATATTTGCACTTTTTTAAATTTTAATAAATTCACTTTTATGCTTTTCGCACTATGTCAGTTTTATTACTCACAATTAACGCGTAACATTATACGAATAAACTTAAACAAGATTGTGTTCGATTCAATTTAGTCCCGAAACAGTTTTCCATTAATTTATTTGAACAAAGAACTTAGTAGGGCGGATACTCGTTTACCCGTAGCGAGTTTTCCCCGCATTCCGAATTTTTCGTAAACAAGCTTTCCCGCCCTTTTCCGAAGCGGGAAAAACGACGTCACGCATCCTGGATCACGATACATACAGGGATTGACCGGGATTTGTGCACGAGCCTTATTGAATAGGTATCCTTGATGCATCGTCACAATATCCTGACTTTTTGACCCCCCTGCAGTTATGACTTTTCACCCAGGTGCATTAAGGTTGCACTTTCATACCGAATCATGATGAAAAAGAAATCCAAATAAATATGAAATGCGTCGGGTGCATTTTGTATTCGAATTATTTTGGTAGTACCGATTCGATCAATGACAATGAGTATGAATTAATAAAATTCTTAACTTTTTTTGTATCTCGAAATTGAGTCCGATTCGTTCATGATGTAACTTTGGTAATGCTCGCACCAATTCGCCGCAATTAATAACCATCGTTAGAGTCAACTGTGTTCAGTCTAGAAAAAATTTGAAAATTAATACGACGATTCGTTATAAAGACACTTCGGGAACTAACGAATCGGCTCTCGATAAATTTGTACGAAATAACTGCCAGATTAGTAGGTGTATTCTGGGAAGAGGATTATATTGGAGAAAATGTCATGTTGGGCTTTTAAAATAACTGTCATGATTGCATATTATAATCTCCTCGTGTCGTATGAGGTAAAAGATCGTAATTTTCGAACAAAATCTTCTGGTAGATAAAATTGTAGAGGCGAGACGTCGTAAATCAGAGACGTGAGAGTTTCGGCTGTCAAAATACACGTGCCCATTTATCACGGAATCGTAATGTTACACCAAATTCATTTATTTTTGATCATTTTTGTGTCTAACAAAAGTACGCTAGAAAAATTTCAGTGAATTCTCGATTATTATTTCAATAAAATTAATATGTAATACACTTTAAAACAGTTAATTTTTTATATATTTGATCCGACGTATTTTAATTGAGTATTTATAATGTAAATCTATAGTAAAATTTACTTTGAAAGATGCGACAATCGATTCAAAAGCGCATTGCTGAAACGTTGCACTGTAGAATCGCCGCAGTATGTATAATAATACATTGTTATTATACAGAGTGAAACTCTGAGTAAGTTCGTTTCGAATGAGTGGTTTTCTACAGTTCCGAAACTCTTGAAGAGTTTCATTAATATATCAGTAAACTCTGATGAATATATCTTTAGAAATTTCTCACCGAAATCCGAAGCCAAACTTCTTAACGTGAGTAGTTTCAATAAAGGCTTTATTAAAAGTACCCGTACGTCTTCGTACAAACTTAAATTGGCACGAATATTCTATACATTTTTATTCTTCAAGTACTCGCATTCTAAGTAACACATGATACGGAAATTCTCAATTATTACCATTTCAAAATCCACTCTCGTCCTTAGATTCACGTATTAAATATTACATAAATAAATTCAAGCAAACGAAGTCACGTACTTATTCGGTACGTGCGCCCTTGAAAGTGAGATCCACGAAAACTTCCAAATTCAATTTTCGCATCACACACAACACACGACACCGAGCCAGTCTTTCAGCAGCAGATTTCAGCCCCCGTAATTTTCGCTCCTAGTTTAATTCGAGGGAATAAATAATAGCTGTGTGCATTAAATGCAACTGGGACTAGGAAAGCCGAACGGTACTTAATCGCTCCTTCTCCTCGGAAGATCGCGAGGGTCTGGGTCTTTGCAAATCCTCGGAAAACTCTCTTCTACTTCCGTCTCCATGGCGAGGGATAGTATTTATGCTTCGGAAGGTTTGCCAGATCCCGTTTTCCCTGTGTTAGGGAAATTCGCTATCGCGCTCTTTGATCTGGGTGGCATTTGTCGTTTATTACGCTGAGCGAAATGTGGGCAAAATGAAAAGTTCCTACGGTGTACGTTTGTGAGTATGGTGTTTGTTTTGGGTGTGTATGTAAACGTTACGTTATACGGAATGCATTTGATGAAAGCCTCGCATGTTTACTTCGAGTTTCGATTAATATCTGAGCCGCATAAAAGCTTTAATCTTGTACACAATTAATGTATTTTATGTTGTTCGCTTTTTGAAGCTTTTTTTTGTTTTTTTACATATTTAATTAAAAATATATATCTGAGGAGCGTTTTATATGCATTGCGATAAGGGATATCTCCTTCATATTCAACTGATCGCAAAACGAACAAAACATCGCGAATATTTCAACTTTGCGTAAACCTTTTTGTCGAGAAAACATTTTGTTGTTTTGCATACCTTTGCTATCGTTTTGTGAATTTTTCGAATATTTGAATAAACCCAAAAGCTCGTTTATTTTTAGCATCATATTTCGCAAATCTCTTTGATTTTATCAACTCTCATAATCATCACAAATTTGTGCTCTTAAATTTCAACAAAATTTTCCTCGGCATAATATAATAATTTCATTCGAAATCTATGTTACAACAAAGTAATCGCCCTAACCACCAATAACACTCATAGCCGATGATCATAAAATCGATTCATCCATTCTACATCTTTTACGACACGCTCTCCAGTTGTTTCCGAATAAAACCCGATATAAAACACGGTTTATATCGCAATATGAACTCGCTACGAACGTTAAAATTTAACAACACCGTAAATTCGGACTTCACGATTCGCAGATCAAACGGTGGCACCGTATAATAGTACACTATTGCGTTACATTATATTATATTCCGGGATGTTCGTATCTGAAGCGAGACGACCCCATGTTTTTGTTTTTGCAATCGATATATAGGCTCGATTATGAGGAAGATTGTTTTGAACTCTCCCGTGCGAAAATCCTCGCTTTTCCGAGCGCCGTATTTCCCTTTTCCCTTCAAAGGTTCATCTTCGGATCCTCGGGGGTGAAACGAATCGATTTACGACCCTGGATGTCTTGAACTGTGGTTCGTGATATATTGCAAATTCATTTGTATAAAATGGAATTTTGTTTGGAAGAAAATATTAAAATTTTATTACCAAAATTTAGAATGAGAATTATTTTAAATCAAGATTTTTTTAGTTTTTATGGTACAAAGTTCGACTAAATTTTACTCCATGGTAACATGCACTATAGAGTTTTATGTAAAAGTTTGATAAGAACTTTCTTCTAACGTCGCATCATTCGTTTTTCTTTGAGTCTTTTCCACTTTTCAAAGCTTGAGAAGCTCTTGTTCCGAAACGAACCCTTCTCGAGAACGAGCCCTTATATATGAGTGTGTATTCGATTTTTTTCACCAATTTTTCATCGTACGTTTTGCATTACGCTTTTACGTATGTCGAAGATCGCATTACAGCCAACCGCACCGAATTTACATTCGAGTGCTACTCTATTCCCTTTCAACCCCTGAATCATATATAGACATCGACAATTTTGAATGCATTTCACATTCGATTTAGCAAAAGTCTTCCACTTCGATTGAAGATGTGCAGAAGACGTTATCATTCGAATCTTATGATGCACATCATCATATACAACCTATATAAACAAGGTTTATAATCCTGTTATATTAAGATATTATTTTTTTGTAATACGGAGATGTCATTTTTAAGATACTAAATATAGTAATCATTTCTCGTCAAAACATTTTTGGGTTGATCGGTGGATATGAAAGTATCCGACAAGTCGAATCGAGGAAATATTTTTGGATATTTTTTAAATATTTTCACTTCAAAAATAGGACATAAAACCTATGAAGTGAGTGTTCGTACAGCCGAAAAGGGGATAAGATTTCGTAACACGAATTTATCGTACTTCTTCCCGGCGATTTGGCGCATTCGGCAACCGCACGTGGAAATTTGCATATACGCAATCTTGTTTCAAGGAACCACCCCACGCGAAATATAATACATTTCTATATAACATCCTACACAATGAAAATTTATCAAAAAATCCGTCCATTTATTATCTCTCCCGAAATACACGCCGAAACCACAATTATCCAACACGTAGGCGGCAATACGATCTATAAAAAAATCACAAAGGTATTTTCGACGTCTCGAAAAAAATATAAATATTTATAAAACACAATTATAGATGTGCGTCACGCGCATATTCACTCCGCAACTGCCGAATCCGTAAGTTATGGCCGGCTGCAGATGCGAGGGTCGGCCAAGGAGCGGAAGCGGAAGGGTGAGGTTGGCAGCGCCGGGAGCGCGCGCCAATAAAGCGCGGCAAAATGGAAACGAAATTGCGCGCATTACGCGGCCGTCCCGTTCGATTTTCAGACTCGTTTTCGATATAACGGCGGCCGTTTTCAGCTGCGAAAAAGGCAAACGGCGTTTCCGCTCCGTTTCCAATTGGAGGCTCGTTTCTGGATTGTGTCGGAGATAATGGTTTGAATTGTTACATATTCTTTTTATTTCGGACGATAAGAACTATTTTTTTATAGAACTGATTTTTCAATTTTTTTTTTCATTTAATCATATATGATTTACACAATATTTATTATTAGTCATTGCTTTTTTATCAAAAATTTAAGCAAGAAAACATGTGTAACTCCTCCCGAAAATTTCTCACCGAATTATTCCATGTTACTGTTTATACTGGGGATGTCGTTACTGGTAAACCTGTTTACCGGTAATTGACCCAAAAACAGTCTGTTTTTTTAAATGTACGGTTTTTTTTTAAATCTAACATCTTAGCTTGTACTGTGTTTATGAAAATCGATGACAAAGTCGAACCATTGATCAATTGTTTCTACATAATCAACTAATACAAATTCACATATTTCAATCCAAAAATACCCGTCGAAAATTCACATTAAAATATTTCAAATACCACTTTTTTACGTTACAAAACTTTCTAAGCCATTAAAATTTTTGGAACGAACCGATTTGGCATTCTTCCCCTACACTACAACGGTCCATACAAAATCTCGAACATTCCTCCCACACGATAAAAAGCACAATCGATAAATCCAAAGCGCGGACTTTCGAACGCGACTATCCATCAGAATCAGACCAGCATCCTGCCAACATCCTGACAAAAACATATTTGGCGAAAAAAGAAAATCGAAAATTCGAGAGAACTTCATCACTGGGGGGGGGTCGTTATCCATCGTTGTCCATCTTTGCCGTCTGAAAGCATGGCGGTTGACCATCTGTTCGGGAGACATGCGTCTCTATCCACCATGTGATTTTGTTTGGTACTTGTTCCTCGGGATCTTGACTGGCTTCATTGAATATATATGAAGATGGTTTCGGATTTCGAATTTGAAATTATCGCGCCCTTTCGCCGATGTTGGTTGCGGATCGTGTTAAGTTTTTTCGTATGTTAATGTCGCGGGGACGTGATGGTTGTGCGGATGTGCTGCTTTAGAGGTTGCGTTACGTTTATGGTAATATTTTTAAACGATTTGATGTTAGGTGTTGAATTCGGATTCGAGTTTTCAATTGTCAAATGTGTTCGGATAAATTTTTAAATTTTATGAATGTGCAATAAATTGCCCTTTCTTTCGTATTACTTTCTTCCTCAATTTTTCAATTTAACTTCGGTTCGCGTTTTGAATTTATATTGCGTAATAAAACTTTCGAAAGAGTCATTCTAGATAAATTAATCGAATTAACCCACAACTTAAATACACGACAATAACAACCCACTGTCCTTCGAATTCAATTATATTATTCAAATTTGAACGGAACCCGTTATCGCAGCATGCGGGCAGCGCTCGTAAAACAAACGTAAATTCGCGCCGTTAAAATTTCAATCCTCCAAAAAGAAAAAGAGCGTTGCACAAAACACGTGCACTCACACAAACAAATGCATCCAGATTTTTTTTTAATTCGCCTTATTTATATTATGAAAATAAAACCGCGTATATGTGTCTCTTTCTGCCGTTGGATATTTTGTATTTTTGTCTTTTTCACGCGCAACGCACGCGCGTTTCATCATTCGCGCACATTGCGCCCCCTCCCCCGCCCCGTGTTGCCGACGTGCTCACTCTTTTTCGCTCTTTTGTATGGACGTGTCTCGCTCTAAAGCTCTCGGTGATAATCGTCCACATTTACTACCTATGTTAAGTCGGACTCGCACTATTCAGTTGTAAATTTAATATTTTCTTATTGGATTCTTGATGGGAGTTTTTCCGAAATTTTCTTTTGGAAGTATGCTTGTATGAAATGTAATTGGATTTTGTCAAGAATATATATTTTTTATATCATCAACATTTAAAGTCGTTGATTATCATCACTGTACGAAGACATCTTCAATCATTTTCTTTTTGAGTCAATCTTGTCATTTGACCAACCGACTTTTTTATTTATGTAAAAAATAATATCAAATATTTTATTTTTCTGATTTCATTGAGTCTTTTCTTTTGTGTTTTGTGTATTTATCGTTTCTTTTTGTGTGTTAGTGTTATCTTTTGTTTCACTTGTGAGTCATTTTTAAACTCTAAATCATTAAAATTTATTAACAGAGTTCAAAGGCTATCAAAAATCTATATTTTATAATAAAACATGACACTAAATAATGTCAGTGCTTGTTACATCATCGCAAACAATCGGACGTATGCAAAATAATAATATTTGAATCAACTACGTATGTATATTCAAATCTAACTCATTCTTTCCATCGTCATTGCTTCACATTTTATTGAACTTTAATGATTTTAATTGAAACCGATCAGTACCGCATTCATCATTCGTTTGTCGATCGATAGATCAACTAGATTGTCATTCTGAAGTACGCATTATGAATAAAGAACTCTCCCTAAATATAATACTATTTTTTATCAACACATATAAATTTCATATTTGATAAATATTTTCGTAATTTTTTTAAATAAATAATATAATATTCCATGGGGTGTGTAAGCTTCTTTTGCAGTGGTGCACGTCGACCTTAACAGTTTCACCCTCCGTCGTGCAGGGGGTATTTGAACCTAACCTAACATTTCGCGAATTCTGCTCGCGTGTGATGTCCGGCCGTCGTCCGCCTCCCGGAGGCAATTCCACAATAAAACCCGATCGAAAATCGTCTGAAAATGTCCGGAAAATCGTCTTCGACATTCAACCAGTGACCAAGACGAGGAAAACTCCGGAAAATCCCGAGAAAACCATGTGAAAACACGTAGTAAACATCCGATCGATAACTGTACGAATATCTCGTCTAATATCGTGACTTTGTGCCGTGTGAAGTCCACGCCGAGCGAATGTCGTGCTTAATAATAAATATTTAAACAATAATGTTATAAATAATCTTATATAATATTAAATAATATTTTTCTGATGGACTTTTGAAGTGTCGGTTTTTTCGATAATATTGCGCGTTGTGCTTTTCCTGTGTCGCTTTCATGTTTGTGCGTAAATATTGTATGATATTAAAATTTAAATATTTGTATGCCTTCGCTTCGTGTCTTATGTCTACCTAAAAGTAATTCGCATAAATGAAAGTGCTTCTTAAAAAAATCAAAGTAAAGTTTAAGATCATCGCTCGTACCAAATTATAAAAAAGCGTCTTCCACAATTATCGCTTTACCATAAAAAAATAAAATAAAATCGCATCATTATGTATTTTTATATTGCTATTTTTTGCGACGTGTACTCAGCTTGTGATGTTGATTTGCAATGGTGCTCGTTCATCTGCTCAAAACTGGTAAATATTTAAACAGTTTCCCTCCCTTTTTCCCTACACCTTATCAAATATTTATTTCATCTACAATAGTTTATTCGATCGTATTGTTTGTTGTGACGATTTCGAAAAGCATAATTTTTATATTACGTTAGGGTCAATGCAACAAACACATGGTGATTCATGACCAACTGCTGCAGTCACACTCCGTTGCTTTTCTATCATTTAATTATATTCGGTCACACATAAGAAGTTAATTTAATATTTTATATAATTTTGTAAGGCGCCAAAATTCTATTGTCCCGCCCATTAGTAGCCAGAACATCTGAATCATTGATGTTAATAAAGTGACTCACGTCGAATGCTTTGCATGCTAACGTCCCTTAAATTGCGTGCTTTATTATCGGGACGATTTTTTTTTTTGTAGATTTTGGAACGTATAAGGTTCGAATGGTAAATCTTAAATGACATTACGTTTTAAACGTGTCATTAAAGTGCGTATAATGGTCCCTTTTTGTCCAGTTCTATTTCGTTTGCTTCATCTCGAATGGCGCATCGTAAACGTTATATCGTTTCGTTCTCGACGAAAACTTTGGCCGCTTATATAAATGTTATTTTCGAACGTGGAATAAGTCCAATTGAGTAAAAGATTCAGTTTTTATTTTGTTTCTGACTGAAAATGTTTTTTAATTTGTTTCTAAGCAAAGTTGTTATAAATACAAAATTTATAATATCTGATATTTGAATATCCTATAATATTTGAAATATCTACAAAACATCGAACTTATACCGTCACTGTGAATATCTACTCATTTCGTTTCGCTTTCGACGAAATGTCCAACCGTTTATATATCGCCATCGATAAATCTACGAAGAACTCTCCCTTTCTCGAATCTGAACTTCTATCTCCTTGAAATATATCATGCGATTCGTTTTTGTCTTTTTCGCAAACAAAATCGAAACCTTCCACGAAACAAGTAACCCTTCTGTGGCGTTTGACATTTTCATGTATCGTCCGTGTCGCCTTTATTTCTGGGAATCGTGTAAAAGTTTCCGTCGAATTTTCCCCTTGAAACGGTCAAGTTTCCGACCCGATCCGTCTTCATTAAGTCCGCGACTCCTCCGCAATTATGTTCTTGCACCTAAAGATGTTGGACCTCACAGGCGAAAACAATGACCCAGGTATGGCAGACGAGGCACCCTCGTCTGCAGCCGACGCATTAATCACTCTTCCTCCCCAGTCTTTCGCAATTTGAACCTCCTGGCACCCTCCAGACGATGGGTGTTTCCTTTCGTTTGCCGACCCCGCGGTGCACTTTCATTATTTTCTGCTTTCATTACTATCGCAGCGTGCGAATCGTCCTCAATGGGAAACCAGAGTGATTCACGCTGCTATGTCAAGATCACGAAAAATCCGTGAAAGGGAAACACCATGAGTCCGTGCGACTCTTGCACCTGTTGAACAAGCGAAACTAATCCGTTTGATTGCCACGGAAAACCGCATTTCGAAACCCCTTTTTTGTTACGTGTAAACAGTGACGTTTCCACCCCATAAGCCCAGAGTAAATTCGGCCAATAAATATTCATTAGTTTCCGGGCAGAGTTATGCGTTGGGGTTTAGTGTTTGCGTTTAAATTTTTTAAGAGAATGATTGGATTTTAATCCTTTTTTCAGATTGCGAAATGGTGGTACGCCTAATTGTCCCCCGAGAGTGCCAGAAGCTGCTCAAATCAGACAAGTAACCATGGAGCAACAACAGCAACAGCAGCAGCAACAGCAGCAGCAGCAAGGATCTCCTGTATACAGGATGACTCCTTCGTCCAGGAGCAAGAAAACAGATTCGTCTCAACAAACCGAAACTTCAAATTACAAGGTGATTAATCGCGAGTGGTTCTAGTAATTTTCAAGGAGTAGCTTCCATTATTGATTTTGTGTCTGAAATGTCGACGACGAATAACCAGCAATACATTATTCAAATATGTACATCGCGAAAGCATTAAGTATTGATTCGAACCTGTTGAAATTTTCTATTTCAGATATTGAGCTCTAATGGTCATGGGTCAAAGAATGGTGAAAGCCAATGGAAAAAATATACTGATTCGCCCGGGGTCGGCAGTCCGGTCCAGGTGAATATAAAAATGAAAAAGAAAAAAAAAACATTTTTTTTCTGTGTGTCATGTCACAAGAGAACTCGTACTATAAATAAATTACAATGGTATTGTTTTAACAGAGTGGTGCACCGACTAGTCCAATTGGTGCTAGGAGAAGAGGCACAAGTGGGTCTCAAGGGGCTGGACAGAAAACTAAACAAACTGAAAGGCTCACTGCAGCACAACAGCTCGGTACAACAGTTCCTCCGCCTCATCAGGTATTCAATATAATCTTTACAAACCTTTTAAAAGCAATAATCTTTATCCTAGAAATGTTAAATATTACATAACATTTTTATTTATTTTAGATGCACTTTGCTCCGATGAATAGTGGACATCATCCATCCAAGTCTGGTGCCGGTGGTCAGGTACATTATTATATGATATTCAAATTTTATTTATAAATATATTTTTCAAAATGATCTTATATTTGTTTTGTATTATAGTTACAATCTCCTGGTAGTGTAACTTCACAACCAGGCAATAGATCTAATCATGGAAATGTTCCAAATAATCATATGGTACCTGGAAGTAATTCTATGCCTGGAATTCCTGGTTCTGGAGGTAGTGGACGTGTGAAAGGTGTACCTCAAAGTTTCGGTTATGTAAAAAGACCAGGTGGACAAACAAACAATACCAACGGCCAAGCCCCTCATCAGAACATGAATATGGCACAAATGCAATGTAAGAATTTCATATTTGAATTACAATAGCTCATAGAATTACATGTATTTGTATTATATTTATAAAATTATATTATATATATATTAATTCAGCTGGTGGGAGAACAGCTCAAGTGTCTGCAGTTCCTAGAACGAAAGTCAAAGTGTCCGGAGGAACACAAACATGCACTCAAGATCTTCAAATTCACAGTACTTATATGATTCCTTTATGATGATATCATGTATATATTATATTTGTATATGTTTTGTTAAATTTTGAATATTATATTCACAGAAGGCGGTAGTGGGGTTAAAAGTTTTTCTTTGAGTGGTGCTGCAGCTTCACAACTTTCACAATCTGTTCGGGAAAGGTTAATGCTCGGCTCTCAAAGCTTACCGAAACCTGGATCACATGAATTTGCAGTACTGTTTCAACATCATAGGTTAGCAGATTCAAAATATGCTATTTCTTTTTTTGAATATTTAAAATTTCATAGTAATAATTTGAAATTAATTTTAGAATACCCCCTAGAGGCGGAATGAAGATTAGTGATGGAAGTCTATCTGATACACAAACTTATTCAGATGTTAAATCTGATTATGGAAGTCCGTATACATCTTGGTTGAGACACAGGTATTTTTATGATTTCTGAATTATATAGTATCAATATTAGTATAATTTATTAAAAAATATAAAATAAATACTTTCAGTAATACATATTCTGCTAGTGGAAGACTTTCAGAATGCGACTCACTCGAGTCTCTTCAATCCTTACAACCAACAGGCAGTGCTCGTGTACCAGCTCCTCCTAGATTATTGCATCAAACACCTCCAACAAGATTGAATCGCAGCAATAGCATTAGGTTAATATCTACTTATGAGTATATAATATTATTTAGACATGAAATTGGGAATTATTAAAAGTTGAGAAATTATATTTTTACAAGATTAAATCTATTTCACAATATATTTCAATTTAGCACCAAACAAATATTTCATCTAAATTTTTTGTATAAATCTTTTAGCTACCTACGTGACAGGACTTTCCCAAGGTATTTTAAGCGACTCTACCAAATTCAAAAGCACTTTATTAGCATGAGCTATGAGCTATATATTGTTAATGTCCTCGCAATTGTTTGCTTAAGATATCTTACACTGCAACTTTATCATTACATATAATGTAGTTTAATGTTTTTCATATACAGTTTCATTTTTTAAATTATTCGTGTATATTTATTTCTGATACAAGGATTTTTTTAAAAAAAGAAACGGTAAAAAGTTAATTTTACATTTTTGCTTCATTGTGAATTGGTGATTTTTTATTATAGCTTTCACATATCATACTATAATTTTATAACATATAGCACTACAGCACTGTTGTGTGGACACATGTATTTTATAAGATTTGTTGTTGTTGCTTTCATACATAAAGTTTCAGTATTCAAAAGTAATTTGTAATACGCTTCATAAAATACAAATTCAATCATATAAATTCCGAAACTTCCACAAATTTGAAAATCTTTTAAATTGTTTTATATTTTTAGATCTACAAAATCAGAAAAACTTTACCCATCAATGTTACAAAGATCATCGGAAGGGGACTATGAACCATATTATTGCTTGCCGGTGAACTATGCAGACGGTCAAGGTACTAATATTTCACTATCAGCTCATATTCAATACGATTTGCTGTAGAATTTTTATTTATTCATTTTTATTTTATTAGGTTTAGCTTATGGAACATCAGAACCCCCTTCCCCATCACCGCGCTCTGCACTAAGCCCACCTCCGCACAATCATCCCCATACAACCGTTGTGCCTCCCCATCCATTATTATTGCCATCTGCTCATCATTCAGCTAGACATTCACACCATTACAAGAAAAACGATGACGGTATACATCATTTAGAGATTTGATTTGAAATTATACTTTTATTCCTTTTTTATTTATCTTTTATCGTATACTGTGCAGCGCATGGTTCAACGGCGAGTCTTGTATCAACTGCGTCTTCCTTACACAGTTCTGCTGAAGAACGTCAAGCTCATGAAGCTAGGAAATTGCGCAGAGAACTTGCTGATGCCAAAGATAAAGTTCATACACTAACAACGCAATTGACGACAAATGTGAGTACATATTTTTGAATTTATCTGTTAATTCGTATGTGTAATCATATTAACACTTATATTTTTGTCGGTAAATACGATAAAAAAGCATCATGAATTTTATATTTTTATAATTATTATAATGATGTTAAATAATTTGAGATGATAGTATTGTTCAATAAAAAAAAAAAAATTATTAATAGTAGAAATACAAGATATTCCTTTTAAAAATATCTTCAACACTTTTCGTTTGATATTTGATATTTATCTAAAATTATATACTACAAATTGTTCAGAGTAATTTGTGTAATTGTAATTTAATATTCATAAAAGAAATTAATCATCAGAAAAACGCTCAAACACAAAATTCAACCAAACGATTCAGATAAGCATAAACCGAATCGAAAAAGCAGTGCTAATTGTCCAAAGATTTATATTCATCATACTTTCGATAGCACGCTCTGAAAACTCGACCAGCGAATTCTCGAAGCCGTTCTCATTTTCTTCACTTTTCATTCCAATCACACGAACAGCAGGAACGAACGAAAAAAAAACCCACCAAGAACCGATCGGAATCCGTTTTACGTGAGGTCGACATTGTAGATTTGTTAGTTAGTATTCAGGCACTGCCTCTCTTTGACCGATCGATAGAAAAACCAGGCCGCTTGCCGGAACCGCATATCTTCGTCAACAACCGCCGAAGACAAAGCCTTCCTGCGAAGCCTCCTCGCGGTGGCCAAGCTCGTTTTCTAGCCGATTGTACCGGTACGGTGGCCATTAAATCCGCGGATACGTTGCTCACTTGTACTCTTAATGAACAGTGTCCCTGTATGGATGGAATAATCCAACTGTACTGTACCGGTTCGGTGTTGGGCTTAAATTAATCATCGATCTGTTTCTGCGGTCGTATGAAATGTGTCTTCTATGTCAGTCCGAGAAAGGTTCGATGTAGGTTTCGCTTAGTTATGCTTTCAAATCGATCTATTAGAGAAATTGGATTTGTTTGTTTTTGAAAAAAAAACTTATGTGGGGATATGATACAGATTGGAAATGAAAAAGATTTTGTAAATATTTTTTATTGCGATGATTATAACAAGAATAACGCTATTGAAAAAGTTATACATGTGAGCTTTTTGCTGTTACGGATTATTGTTATAATCCGTATATTATATTGTTATCGAAATCTGGTTAAAATATAAAATTAAATACACAAAGTATTATTTATAACACGTAGTAATATTACGATTTTTTTTTTTAAATAAAACTGTTCCATTTTCCAACATATAATTAAGCGATTCGTCATAATTTGCACCGAGATCCGATGTTTATATTATAGAAATTCTCCGCCACTTCCTTCTCTCTAATTTCCATCTATAAATCGAGATAATCACGCCGCTATCCGCCGATCTGACGATCAAAAGGTCACCGAACATTATAGAAATCTCACGATTCGAAAAAAAGCCATCAAACGATTACTATTTCCGAACTTGCTCTACCCATTTGCAGGGTCATCTCGGCTCCCGCGGTTGTGCGAAAAGGTCGATTTAGCAAGTGAAAGTTTCACGTACTTCGATCTCTATCTTAGGTACTATACTTTCAGCTAAGTGCTTTAATAAATTGCTCATTTCCATCAGATAGCGAATGTTTTCAATATCGAGATTGGCTGTTGAAACGCGCTCCACATTTATAACGCTCGCGAGTGATTTATTTTCGTACCGCACGAAAGAATAATCGCTCCAATATTTTCATAATATGCGCTATGAATAATAATGCGGCTAAAATATTAAGCACTGTTGAAGATTCGAAGATTCGTCTGGAAATATGATTTGTCTTAATTTTATGGGTTTATTATTCGCAATTATGTTAATTGGGAGAGTGCGATTGGACGTTTTCGTTTTGGAAATTCTACGTTGAATATCGCTGGATCTTTTTATGTGAAAATACTTTTTTTTAAGTTTTACAAGTGTATTTAAATATTTTTGTAGTGTTTGACTATCTTTTCGACGTGACGTTGGATCAACTATATTTGAAAACAAACACGCGTTCAATTTTCATCAATTTTCGTACAATTTGCACACTTCGAGTGTTTATTTTGACTCGTTTTGAATGTTTGTTTTATAGAATGTTTTTACAACTATCATAATATTTCGTTTTCAATTGGGAAAAAAATGATTACGAACTGTAGAAAAATGTTATTTTTTGATATTTACACATTTACGAGTTTCCTATTGTGTTTCCATTGAATGGAAAACAATAATATTTTATTTTCGCTGTTAATCCGAATTTTCGAAGTTTTGGACAGGAAACGACCGCCGTAAATCAGCACTAAACCTTTTAAGCACAATTGTGTTCTTTTCCATAAAAAATCACTTATTTTCGGAAGAAAGCAATCATCTCACCTTGCACAGGTAAACGAATACATTGTATAAAATCACGTCGTTCGCCCCGAATACCTTTTCTCGCCATTGTGAATACGAAAAAATGATATTTCTGAAAGTGTATTTCGCTCGGAGATAAAGGCACCGGAATGTATACGCATTTACAAGAACTACCTTTCATATATCTGAATAATCAGTTACATTTCAAAGAAATTCAATACAAAAACCACTTGAGATTGCTAAAACAGGAACCACTCGTATTTTGCGCTCATCTTCAATCTCGAGTGGTAACGAATTCTAATAAAACGTTCGTTATTTTCGAAACTGATGTAAGTTGAAATAAATTAAAGTATAGAATTATATTGGGACACGTTCCAATTTGGCGTACAATTGTTTCATTTGAATTTTTCCGTTTGTAATTCGTGTTAATAATTGAGATCTCTGATTGGTTGGAACATGACCAATCACACGCACGGATTTTGAATTGTAACATGTGACGTCAGCTGTCGTCAACCGTTTTTTCGTGAGATTTGTATAAAACGTAATAACGATTTGACCTTTGCATGTCGCCATAAATCCTAAACGGCTAATATAATTTTCTATTTCGCAATCGCTCAATGAACATATTTCATTTCACAAACTAGTTACACATTCCAACGAATTAGTAATAATAGAAAATTTCAATGGAATATAATACGAACACGGAATGTTATTTATTTATTTATTTACATCCATAGCTTTATTTAATTTCTAAATTTGATCAGTAGTATGTTTTTTCTATTGCCCATTATATCAAATTTGCAGTGGATTAAATTTGCTGAACTCACGCAATCACTTTATTGAATTTTTTTATATATAAAAATTTTACTTGTTATATTACATTTATCTTTTCAAAAAATATATAATAATTTTATCTCGAAATTTCATACGTTATCTGATACGTAATTTTGTCAATTACTATTATCATCGAAATAATTTTTTATTATACAATTTCTTTTTTTTTCATGTAATTGCGAACACATTAAACAGTATAATGCCACTTTTTAAATGTTAATATATTCCAATGACGCCAAAATACCACATTTATACATTGAGTTTACGACACCTGCATCGAATTCGTAGCAGCAACTTCCGACAACAAGAATCAGTCAGCTGAAAGTCGCGTTGGGGCATGGTCGTGCGCGCGCGCTCCTTCACGGCCAAAAAAAGTTTCGCGCGCTTTTCTAACTGAAATCCTATACGAATCGAAATTCGACCTTGCGATTTCGAAAGCGTCCAGTTCGGAAATGTGACATATCGGATATAAAATGTAATATATCTCGAATAATGTGTTGTGTTTATTATTATGGTGTTGTGTTTTTCACGTGCGCCTCAATTGCGCCCGTCCATCAAAATACTATTTTGTTTTTATTCGATTTTTTTGTTGTAAAAAAAATTGTTAATTTTTTTAGTGTTTCGATTATGGTGGTCTTAACGCGGCTATTATCTATTCGTGAAATTATTTTGTAGATACGTTGCAAAATCGAATGCGATAAAACGGTCATAAAAATTTGTAAATACTAATTTACATTGAGTAAATTTTTGTGTACACAATTAAAAATTTCATAAATTCTTTGATTATTTTTAAAATTTCTATTCGTTTAGTTTTTATTTATATTTACTTTTAAAAGACATCGATTGCATTTCATTATCTTGAATCAATATTTATAAAAAATATGTTTTCAAATGCATTTCGTAATACTTGTAATATATAATTACACGTCTTCTCTGTGACGTGAATTTTAATTATTTTCATATTGGCGAGTTACCTAATTTCGTGCGCCATTATGCGAATAGGCCATAACTGTCGATAATGACGCATTTGAACGTCCACAATTAAAAATTCGAAAAATTATCGTCGTGTTTACGCCGAAAATATTTTGATCATTTCATAAAGCGCCGACGGTTACATAAAAATCATAGCGCGATGTCGAAACGGCATTATTATTCATTTTCACCCGTCCATAGTTCAAGCATAACAGATAACCTTTCGGGAGTGAATTTTTGGACGTCGTTTATTATTTTTTACACAGTTGTTAAATCGGTAATTGTTAGATAAGGAGTGTTTCAAACGGCCAGTTTTACGGTCCACTAAAAAGGCCGAGTTGTTTTGTTCCCTCGTATATTACGGACGAGCTGTACGGGAAAAGCTGTTTTCACAGATGTTTCACCTTTTTATGTTTCCTCTGAAGAGGAGCAATGAAATGTAGAGGAGGCACTTCTTGTACAAGATCAAATAATGAGTAAAAAATTATAATGGATTCGCAGTTGCCGCCGGTTTTTTCCGCATTGTCAAAGAATGTTCCGTTTGCATAATACGTTTTTTTCTCTGTTTTGTTATCTGAAAGTGATTTATATGTATAGGGGACCCTCATATGCTTTTAAGCAACAATTAAAGGGTTTCGTATGCGCGCTTAATCCTATTTACTATTTTCGAAAGCTCTCCCCATAGAAGCAATGAATCATAGATGAGATCAGAATTTATGTATTGGAAGTTCGGGCGTGTATTAATACACAACATGTGTTAAAACCATTCAACTTATAAAGCATCTCCCTCCCCATCGCATTCTTCTAATTATCACCCTATCCGATTTGTTTTCGACTTTATCTGCTCGATCTCTTTGTCCGTGCGTCTTCCGGCGCCTTTCTAGTTTTACCACCTCATATTTATCTCGGCGATCGAATTTATTACGCCCGTTGACACCCCGTGGGTTGGTCCGGTGCTCCCAAAGTGTCCACTTGACGATGTCCACGGCCCACGGACGAGAGATGGCTGGTGCTATCGTCCGAATTGTCGGTCATTTAGGGCCTTAATGCGGTGAAGGCGTTCCGTCTCTATGAGTAAGAGAATGTCAAACTGTTGGGTAGGAGGACTGTGATCTCCATGGGACGCGATTATCGGGTTGATGGATCGGTGCTTGTTCGAAAGCTTGGTCTTTGATGTTGGGATGATGTTGGTCTTTTTATTTTTAGATTGCGTCGAAGGTTGTGTGTCGTCTTCCTAGGTGATGGTCACCTTGGATGCGTGTTTTCATTTGATGATGTTTTATGTAATCAATTAGTATGCATGTTGTATCTGAATTTGCATTGATTGTGTAAAAAATAAGGAATTGTCAGTTCCAGTGAATGAATATTTTAATTTATTAACATTATAATGAAATACTTAGTTCATTACGATAACACTGTGATGTTTTTTACTTCATATCTATCTTATAATTTATTATATCTCGTCCGAAGTTTTATTACTTTTATTTAACTTTGATATTCGTTTTTGAAACATCTGTTCGTTGTCCAAATATTCGAATTTAACATTGATGTTTAATTTGCGCCATATGAGTTTGGTCTCAAGACACAGTAACCACAATTAAAATAATTATCCATATTTGCTCTTATGGCAGATGTTCACACGTGGTTATATGTCTCGTTATTCGCAATATTGTTTTCGCTCAGTTGCTTCCATTGTAGTAAATGAATGAAAAAAATTACAATTTTATAACACGATTTATACAGGTGAATGAAACTGATAGCAACGCTTCTTCTCCCGTATTTAATCTTATCTCAGTCATTATTTTTTTTCTTTATCACTTATCTTTGTGAATTTAAAACTACTCAAATATCTATTTAGACGTTTGAAATATTTGGGGATCGGTCGTCGTTTATTGATTCTAACGAGACTAAATTGAGGTTAATTTATACGAACACTTGCATTTCATAAGTGTATGCTTTGTTTACTTCTATTCAAATGTTTATTGTTTATTTCCACGCTAACAGTTTCTATGATATTTCCGATATATTTTCTCTCATATCCCAAAGTTATTTCTGACCCAGTACACGTTCAATGCTTCTGGAGGAAGGCCAATTCTCTCTTATTTGCATACATAAAATTGTCAAAACACGGTCGTAATATTCCCTATAGTCCCCGAAAATGTTCAGAATTTATTGTTCGAAATCTACATAGAAAATTTTATTTATTTCCTCTACCTTTTTCGCATCAACGACCCATTTCTGTACGACTTTATTTTATAGTTCGAGGTCCTTTTATCTTTCCAATTCGATATATGTATTTCAGAGCAGCATTGATCGACATTGATTGTTCAATCATCGGCATTGATATTCGATAGAAAAAATTGATTGCGGCGTACGTGGTCACTTTACAAATTTGTTTTAAATTAAAATTTATCATCGAGAATTTCATGTGGACCTCGTCCTAAGAAAATCCCACATACCGCTCTTGTTACGAGTCATGTTTGTTTCCGACGCTTTTTTTAAAAACACACTCATTAATATCATAACTATGAGAATCGTCAGATGTGTATGAATATCCGAACGATCCACAACCGACGATAACGTCGTATTGTTCCCTGTTGCCGTTTACTGTTCGAATCCGGTTAAAAGTTAACCGCGCGTTCAGTTTTATGGTTCAAATGAATTTTTCGACTTTTCCACATGTCCGTAACTAATTCTGTGCGAGTTTTTATCTCATAAAAGATCTATATGAAGAAAAATCTCGTCTGTGATAGATCTTTTCCAATTTATTTACGATCGAGCTTGAGGCTATTGAGATGGACTCGAAACAGTTAATTGGCGATCGGAATTCGGAGAGCGCACTTGTTAGATATTTTTCAAACTTATATATTTGTAATTTTAATTTATAATACATACGAAAGCTTTCGGTTCACTAACAATGGTTGCTTTTGTGCAAATATTCGCTTTATCATCGGCCGAATAATGAAAACGCAATTCGCCCAAAGGAGAGAACGATTCGCTCTTCTACTTTTCACTATGCGGATTATTACGGAACGGAGAATATATAATTTGAACCGCGAACACGATTTTTTTGTTAGGTCCACACAAAAAAACGCAGTATACGTAACAATAACGTATCTTTTTAACCGTCCGTCCATATAAAATATTTCCATTCCGTACATAAGTGTATGGGAAGACGTGTACAGGTGCGGCTTTGCGGTGACCACATTTCATTTTATTATGTCGGATTTGCATAAGATTATTTGTTTGAATACTATTATTTTTCCGCAACGTTAAAGAATGCCAATTGAATTCGTAATGTGCGCTCATTATTTCACTCATTTTTTTAATGATCTCATCTGTCTTTGAAGCGAGCGCAAAAAAACGAGCGCTCTGTTTTGCTCTTTGAAACAACTGTAACAGTTCTGCGTTGATCTTTTATTTTACAAAATCAAAAGTTCGAATGAATAAAACATTAAAAACACCATTGTTTATACTTAGACTTATTGCATTATCACATCGTACAACGCACAAGATTATAACGAGCAAATAAAACTGGCTCGTACACATTTTCCTCCGCCATTAAATCTGGATTGTTGTAATCCATTTTTTTTCTCGATATATTATATTATCATCATCGTTTTTTTACACGGGGCTCGTGGGCGGCCGGTCATTTTATTTTGTAATCAGCTGGTGCTGGCCGGAGGCGTTCACGTCTTCTTCCGTTGCATCATGAGACGTAGCCTCGAGGAACTCCTCGACCTTCTAGCTGTCGTGACATTAACACTCATGCTGCTTTAGGAGTGGAAGGGTTCGGAGGGATAGAAATGGTCTGGCTAACGATTCGAGCTCTTCAACAATGCGGAGGAGGAAGATGCTATCCTTCCCATTACGAGGTGGAATTTGCCGCGAGTTCGTGTCGGATTTCGTTTGTGAAAATGCAACGTTTCGCTCGGTTGATGTATAGTCGTAAAATGTTGGCTATTTCTCGTTTTCGTGATGTTTATGTTGAGTTTTTTTAATGTTTGTAAATTATATCTGATGAATGGGTCTTGTAACGTGCGGTTGAACAAGGACGTCTTTTGAAATGAACATTCTATGTGTCTAAACTTTATTTTTTTTTAGATTTCAATATATTTGTGTTCTTAGAACAAGTGAGAATATTAAGATCGGATACAAGTGTCTACGTTTATAACAGTGACGTTATCATTTTCATTGACATTATTTTCAAACATTGATGACATAACATAAATATTGAAATGATCGAACTCCGACGCTCAATTTATTCGCACCATAATTCGTTTTTCTTCAATGTCCGATGATTATTCTAGCTCCGGACTGTTTATTATTATTGCATAGAGCAAGTTTCGCTAAAATAGACCTGCGGTTTCGCTCCATTGTTTATTTCGCTACTTAGAGTTCCTTGACTCAACTTTTTGCACTAGCCGAGTTTATTTCGAGCGTTACAACTCACAACGTTCGAATCCTACCCTCGAACTGCAAAAGAGACTCTCGTGAATCGCTCCTCTACAATTTCGACCAGAAATACATCAATCGAGTATCGATTTCACTCGAGCGCGCTCTCCTTGTAATCTTCAGTAGCGGCCCGTCAATTGCCCACATCTCGATCGTGCAATTTCATCCCAATTGACCTTGTTGATTTGCGTGAACCGAACAGTGGTGCGTACAAAGACCTCACGATGTGTGCCACACACATGTGCACCACATCCAACGAGGCTTCTTGCATTGTGCAACAGCTTGTGAGGCCACTCTCGAGGACCACTGTTGCGGGCGGCGACCCAAAACAAAGCTCGGTTCCAAAGAGGAGCCGTCCTCTCGTAATTGTGTTTCGAGATCTCTCGATCTCCAGTTTCTTTTTGTCGCAATTAACTTTCTTCTCGAGCGTGTGACATGTAATGCAAGGCAGCCGCGGACGTGCTTCGGTGAACTCCTTGTGCTAAACTGGTCGAGTGCCGCTTCTTGGACACACAACCTTGAATTATCATGCGTTACTCACTGTTCCATTGAATTCGTATCGCTTATGGTTTCTAAAAACGTCCGGATCGATTGGACGCGATGCGTACCGATCGCGGGTCTGGATCGTGTCTCACGTTCCTGTGTTTTGCTTTCAGATAACTGTCTGTTTGCCTTTTTGAGTACACTATTTGCTTACAGATGTCCAATTAGGGCTATCTGTCTGCCTGTCTTTGAAGTTTGATATCCCTGGCTTGCGACACGCTCCTGATACGCACGCAACAACAATGGTGGCACACTTATATGTACAAATTGTCGCTCCTCTGGCTTAGTTCGTATCATTAATTCAACACGAAGTTTCGTGAAAGTCAAGAGATAATTAACGAGGCGGTGCCGAAATAATGCCGAGAGATTTGCATTCATTTCACAAAGGTTTATACAGTTTTTTAATTATGATGAGTGCCCAAGATTATTTAGTCGTAATTGAGTACGTCGCTTTGTTCGCCGAAGCACTTCGACCTTCTTAGCGTGTCGAATTTTCGTTTGTTCAACGTACGAATTTATTGAAGTGGAATCATCGATAACGGTATTGACGGATGACTTCGCTCTTCATACTCGATCGATTTTTCATCTGAGATCTCTTGACCGAAACGTCGAAATCGTGAGAACAAAAACGGCGAAACCGTACCGAGTTTCTTCCTCCCGGTCATGAATTATTCATGACGATAGACAAATACAAACACACGAGCTTGTGGCAGATGCTTGTCATTGTCGACTATTATTCGATTCATTCGGCTCCAGTTCGCGAGACGTACAGTTATATGTCTTCCGAACACTTTTGTTCTACGAGCCCATATGTGGCACGAATCCATCAAAACAATGAAGCGAATATTCAAATCTGGTTAATTCAAAGTTGCCGTGACATTCTCGGTTAAAAAGTTTAATTCGTCGGTTATTTTTTGATGTCCGCTAATAAGAGAGCGGTCCTATTCAAAAAACCTGTCGTGTAAAAGCACCGTTTTATTTTATGCGTTTTCTTCGTACGGAAGATCTAGCGTCGCATTATACATTCGAATCGATCCGTCTAATTATTTCGGATTTTTTTCTTCCGTAATGCGGTACACACGTCCATTTGTGCCGTAAAAAAGTTTGCATTTCGTTCGACATGTTTGAGTAACAAATTGCTCGATCGGCATTGATTGCGTCGTTCAATAAGAACCGCTAATGGAGGTCTGGTCGTGATCCCAGAATCAAATTAACGGATCACGAGTTTTATGTCGATGATTTTTATTCTTTCGCGTTCACTTTTCAAAGCGTTTTCGTGCGATAACGCCACCGAAGTTTCGTTTTTTCGTATTATGCGATTTATCGTGAGGTGCATTGTTACGCTATCGAATTATACATCGTCTCGTCACTTATCAACTTAACTGTTTTGAAATGTAGAGATTGTTCCCGTTAATTTGTGTGAAAATATTATTAGAATGAACGTACGGTGTTGTTAAATTGTGAAAAGCGGAAATTTATGTTTATTAATTTTATTTATATTATTTAATTGGGGGTCATTAATTTAGTAATGAACTATGTATAAAAAATTGCATGTTATTATGTAGTCTATATTCAAATGTCGACGTAATTGAAAACAAGACGGAAAAAAACGTTACTAATGTATTCGAAACGGTTCAATACAATTTGTGCAATGGAGTTGTGTTTCGAACGTTTTTCCCGAACGCGCATGCATTATCACCAATCACCATTGTTAGTCTGACAATTTTTTTTCTTCGTCGTATGCCAGTTCCTAAACAAACATAAACGATTCGTTTTCCCCTCCTACAGGAACGTATTGTGGGTCTCTTTTGTCCATCTCACATACAGATACTGGAGCCGAACGTCCTATGGTTATATGTGGCTCACACACAAGAGTATGCACAATTCATTACCGTTTACCCGAGTCATGCTCAACTTGCACAGACGCAGCTGTGTCATCGATAATTTGTTATACTATACAGCCTAGTATGGACACGAAAGTTATGCGCTCCCGAACAATAACCTCACGCGTTCAAAGCGAACTGTCAATGAAAGATTGATCCGAAAGTCACGCGTGACAATGACGATTGGCGCAACGGACCGCCCTGAAAAGGATAATATTGTAAATTTTTTAGGGAATCGTTTTATTTCATTTTTTCTCCCTTTGAGATAGGAATACGTAGTTATTGTGTAAATTTCGGGTCGCCTCACACAACCGCCTGTTTATTATTCCGGGAGAGTTTCCCTAGCCCAAACCGAAAAACGTTACTGGAATATTCGAAATACGCTTCGCTTTGATTTTTACCTTTTTTATTTTCTCTCAATTTAGGAATCGTTCCGTTACGTCGACTCGTACGACACTTTGATCCGTCCCATATCAGTGAAGCCTACCTTTTTACGTCTACATCACATAAATTAATTTGTTTATAAATAAAGCGTACACCTTCAATCAATATACCACTCGAGCTTCTTGTTTATCTTTTGAAGGAGCGTATGTTTACCGGGCCCTCTGCAACATTTAAACCGGCGTATTTCGAGTGCTCGATGGTAACACATGGCACACTCTTATATACGAAAGAAAGCATTGCCGTTACGAAATCATTTTTCAAAAGATGATCGTCTTAGATTCGAGCTCGCTAGCATTATATGTAGATTGTGTCTCGTTGGAGGTGCATTCGTTGCATCGTCTTGCAGATGCAGCTTCATCCGTTCGGAGAAAGCCTCGTCTTGTCTAATTGACGTGCTTCCGTTGCTCTGCATTCAGTGGACATGGACTTTCGTTACAAAATCAACTCCGTATGTCGTGAGTCATCGAGAAACATCGTCAGATATGTCTCGATTTCGTTACATATCGGAAACTGTGTTCTTGTGCTGTTACTTTATCCCCTTATATATCACCATATTTAGCGACAGTACCAGTTATGTTATTCTCTTCGGTTTCATTGAATTTTTCAAAACCAGTTTATCTGCACGTAACTGTGAGCCTTTTATCATTAGACGGTTTTAATTATCGAGCATTGAGAAATTGACCTATTCAATTTGTACGCCTTATATATCGAACTCGTAGAAAGTTTTGCCGCAATCGATTACTTCGTCCTTTAAAATAGATTTATGTAAACGTTATTTATCTCAATACCAATTTCAGCTCAATTTATAAAATTTTGAAAGTCCAACAGTTGTTTATTTAACGACAGCACTTTGCTTCCCGATACGATAAATCATTGTGCAGTCGTTGTAAACTTTAATGTGAAGGTTACGCATTTAGATAGCGCTTACGTTAAAACCACCATATTGAGACCGTTAAATTGTTTTCGTATAGGCCTTACGAGATCCATCGATCGAATCGTAAATTAAGAATTTCGAGCTATAAATGGCTGTGACTTTAACCCAAAGTATGCATCACAAATCACAAATCCACGACGGATTCGCCACGATACGCTCGACCAGAAGTCGAGTCAGACTCAAAGAATCCACGGACTTAGTTCAAACATCGCCGAGCCGACATGGAGAATATTTTACGATAAGACGAAACAATAAACAGACGTTTTTGGACAATAACAACATCGACAAGTTATTGAAGAAAGAAGCGGCTGAAATACAAGCGAATAATGGCAGTGTTTTCAATTATACAAACGAACCGATCTATGCCAAAGTCTCTCCACCTCAGTCTAATGAAAATTCGCCGTCGAAAAAGCAAAAGTCTGAAGTGCACTACGATTCGATAAATATAAAACCGAACAGGAACGGTCAGCACAGAAAGGAAAGATCGAAACACAGAGATAAGGAACTGACTGAAGTTAGGGTTACTCCTTTCGTTAAAGTTACGACCAGTTCCTCCGAAGACGATCTAATTGAAAACTATTCGAAAAAAATGAACGGAAGCAATTTGATAAGTAATGGTTTTGATAAACCGATGAACGGCTATGGCAAAGTAAAGGAAGATTTTGAATCTAGCGATTACCAAACTGACACTACATTAGTCGAATCGGATGATGCTTCAATCATCACTAAAGATTCCGACGATGTTCTCAAAGATTTGCCCGATTTATACAGATTCCATAGATCGCCTCAAAAATATGCAACACTCAACTCCAGAAGACCTAAATCGATAGATCTGAAACCAAACGTGGACAATCAGTATTATGGCAGCTTGAACAGAAGCAAAATCGGATACAGATCTGAACCTAACACTCCCATAAATCCCGAAGCTAGAGACTTTGCCAAATGCGTAAACGGAGCACCACCATTACCCAGCCCGATGGAATTGAAAAACTACGACGCCAACAGTTTCATCTACCACAAGAAAAACGGAGTCAGAAGATCGAACAGCGAAATAGGCAGCACGTTCTACAACGGACGATTGCCTCATAGTTCGCTGCCAAATTACAGGCATTCCGTTTCGGTTGACGTATCGTCTATGGGTGGTCCTTCCAAGAACCACGTGTGCTGCGAATGCGTCACCGGAATACCTGCCAGGAGCACCCTGACCAGAAGCACGACCAGCGGCCACTTCAGCCAGACCCTGGACACGCTGTACGAATCGCAAGACCCGAAGGTCGGCTGCCAAACGATACTGCGGTCGAAGCCTCCGGTTCCATGGTGGGACCTGGCCATCAGGAAGACTCGGTACCAGAGCTGTCCCATACTGGACGAGGTAACTCGGCGCTTGCATAATATTACGTTTTTTTTTGAGGCCATCTTCTGAATGGACCCAGCTGATGTTTTTATTGTTACACCCGTGTGCTCGAACACGGTCGACTGGTCGGGTCCGCCTCGTGTAGTATTTCGCTCACGGATCAGGTTTTCCAAGAGTGACCTTCCTCCCCCGGCACGGCCGTTTCTTCTTAGATGTGTTACCTGTTGTTGTTTGGTTGCCGAGACGCTTCGGGGGCAAGTGGTCCAACGCTTTGTCTATTTGATTCTTTTTTTTAGACGATCCATTCAAATTATGATTATTACAGTTCAAGGTTTCAATTGCTCAAAAATTCATCAATTGTGTTAGTCATTGCATATTTCATTTAAAATTGAATAAATTTAACGTCTTAATTGAATCGATGCTTTTGTTCAATCAATTTTTTACTAGAGCAGTAAAAAATAATATTATTCCCAACCGCGTTCACTTTATGGCTTCAGTAAAAAATATATTAAAAATGCTTTTAGTTATTAAATAAAAATAGGAAAAAAGCGTGAAGATCTATCCGTTCACCTGCGCTTCGTCAGATAAAGAAGGATCGCCTAAGCCCGAACGACCGTTATATTCGCTCTTACCTGCGCTCAGGTGCCTAATTAGTCGCCGAAGATTCGAAATCGTCTCCGAATCGTACTTCCACCATCATCATCATCAACAATAACAATAATACGATCATGATCGTGGAAGACGCACAGGGTCACATCGCCCTGGGTGTCCGACGTCCATACGTCACGCTTCTCATCATACGTGATCTTCCTTATCTGGTCTCCACTGAGACCTGGTCTTCCTAGTATTCTCAACTCGTCCTTGACTCCAAGTAAGAACCGAGACCAAATATGGCGCAAATTTACCCGTATTTATCTCAGCTAACGGATAAACGTCTAATAAATCATTTTGTATCTTATATTATAAAATCGTTCGATCGTTCTAGATTTTTTTTTTGATCTTTCCGATCTTCGAAAAGGAAGTTGCTTTTTTGTTGTTTTGGAAGTCAAAATCTGTGGGTGTTTCGTGTCATTCAAAGTTGATGTGACGCGGTTAGATTTTTTTTTTTGGGTTCGTTTCAAGACTTTTGGTCTTGTGCAACCCCTCGCTACTATATGTTTGTATCGAAGATTCTCAAATCGTTTCTTTTTGTTGAAATTTAATTAGGTTCCTTCATGCGGGTGAAACATACTCGAAACTCATTAGTTTTGCTCATTACGGACTTTATGTACTTTCGAGAATAGAGAAATCTCCATTAAAATTCTTTGAGAGAGTTCTTAGAAATAATCAAGTATGTTTTATATACAGTTTTTGAGAAACATAGTTGTAATACGATCTTGAATGTTAAAATCTCGGGTGTGTAGTGACTTGGCCATCTGCCTCGTTTCCCCAATTCTTCGTTTAAATTTCTACTGTTTCAAAATTATAATAATAATAGAAAAAATTCATATATTTTACCTTCGCGTCAAATGAATCAATTTGAAATTCAACGAGAACGGGTTTCGCACGTTCGCATTAGCATTTTCACAATGTCGATTGATAAAAACTCAAATAAATAATACACGGAGGGAGTGGTTCATCACGAATTCTTCTTTCGTTTGTTTATTTATTATTACGATATCAAAAAAAAAATCTATTTGACCGATAATAAAGCACGATTCGGCCCCAGGGCAAACGATAGT
This sequence comes from Hydropsyche betteni, assembly GCA_028571205.2. NCBI lineage: Eukaryota > Metazoa > Arthropoda > Insecta > Trichoptera > Hydropsychidae > Hydropsyche > Hydropsyche betteni. The sequence goes on along the minus strand of JAOXNN020000050.1, from coordinate 2,614,476 downwards.
AACATCATTACGCCCAAAGTTTCACCGTTAAATTGAGACGTACAACGCATAAAAGCGAAATTTCCAATAAAGCGAGTGTAAATTATAATTTTTTACCATTTACAAACAATCTCTATTAGTCCATACGGCAGTACAAAATCCGATAGTTGCCGTTGAACGAAGGTAAAACAACGTTTATCCTCCGCTCTCGATTTCATACTTACGATAATCACAGAGAATTACCGCGTCGCAAAGCTTTTGTTTTCAAAAGCTCCATTTCATTACGACAGTGAAAGTCGACATAATCATCGTGACGGTCATCCGTTTCACCATTGTTTTTAATTCGACCGAAATGACGTTTGTCTAAATTGACGTGACAGTTTTCGCTTTCGTACAATTGTCGCCCGCCATTAGTTCGTCGTACTATTTCATTTAATTGAGACGTTTCTTTTATTAGGTCCCTTTTATGAGGGATCGTATTATTTTGAAAATATCGAGTATGGTCCTTGGGCAAGTGTTTAGTCGAAAAAGTCGTGAGATAATTCGGTTTGAATTTTCCCATATTTACTAGATGTTTATCACGAAAATATTATGTGTATGTTACACGATGTTTATTCATAAGATCGTGGAAGCGTTAAAAATTGTAATCGCCGCGGCAATATTCAAACTTTGTCTTGTAATATTTTATTACAACTTTTTGTAATCATGCGAATATCTATTCATTTTTACGTAAATCCACCACGTTCGGATCAAAGATCGTCAATAATTGATTCAACAACGAAAATTTTTTTTTCGTCCCTTTACAAAACCACAACGACCACAAAAAAGTGTCCGATTGACGACATGTCACATACCGTACGTATCAACTTTTTTCAAATACGTATTAACGCTTCACGTGTCAGCACCACAGTCCAAATGTAACGGCATTTCCCCAACACACGATAACACACAAACACGTAAATAAAATAAAACATATCGAAACAGATCCGATCGCACAACATCGATGTCGAAAAAACACCCGACCGGTAACAAAAACACGACATTTCCAACACGTAACATACACACAACGATGCGGTTATGGCGACTGTGGTAATTGTCATAATTGTGGGACTCGGAGGACCATCGACCGTGACCATCACAGGTGGATCACAAAACACACCACCTGTTCCCAGGACCTGATGACCCGTCGGTTTGCGGTGATGGAGAAAGTAACGTTTCGCGGTGCAGAGATGGGTTTTGAGTTTTGTCAATCGTGTTGAGGTTGTCGAAATCGGACGAGTGGTTTTGACCTTTGGTTGAGGTGTTTGGTGAATCATATCCTACTTGTGAGGTTTATTTTCTATGAGGTCCAATGGTGTGCGGTTTTCGATTCGGGGTGAAAGTGAGTCGTTCAAATTAAATGTTGAAAGATATGTTTCGTAATTGTTATTTGATCCGTTATTTTGAAAGTCGTAAAAGTTTCAAAGATATGAAGATAAGATTTCGAGTCGGTTTTTTTATCGTGTGTACTGTTATTATTTATTACATTTTCTATGAAATTTATTGTACATATCATATGTAGACCCTTCAAATTCATTTGATTTCACCAACGATTTAAATTAACGTGTGACTGATCGAGCAAAAAAATTAGTTTTTGATTCTTTGAAAATTTTATTAGTAAAAGCTCTATGTTTTGATTTCAATATTTTTTTATAATGAACATTATAGAGATATACGAGTTGAGTTAATCAAAATAAGCAATTAAAAAAATCGTTATATTTTGAAAAATTACCTCCTTAAATCAAAAACATAATAGCTTTCACATATGAAATAGTGAAAAAACACGAAACGTATCGTCAATATGAACTCTCACGTTTCATACGTGTAAAAGATAAATTGACACGTTCGCAACGTATTTCACCAAAAGAAGACGTAACCCGAGAAAAAATAAGTTATATGAAAAAAAAAATGCTTCACGCAACCGAACATAGCTTCAAATGAAAAAAATTTCAAACGAGATACACAATTTATCTTTTCCGCCTGCGTCTACTCTAAATGGATTTTGAACGTGTTTCTTGAAAAATTGGGGATGACCATCGTCGGTCGAAACGCGAACATTCGTCAGAAAACCTCGAAGTCATACTAGTGCCGTTTTTTCTTTCCTTCACACATTCATGGGGGCCGATCCTGTGTAAAGCCGAAAAAGAAAACTTGTGAAAAAAATAGATAAATAATAAGTGGATGGCGTGTCTGTGTGAAAGCGACGCTTTGTGCTTTCGTAATAAATAATAGCCATCACGTAAAAATGTATAGCGCGTGATTAATCGAGCTTTGTGGTCGAAAATCGGTTGTTCGCCTTATTTTCGTTCTGATCCCGTTTTGGACACACGGATTTGTTATGTTACGTGAAAAAATGGGATCGGTGCCATGTTATGTAAATAATTGTATCATTATTTTCGTGTTTAACCGCTCGCCCGCCATTGCGTTCAACTTCTGTATATAAATAATGAAAAAAAGAAATGTTGAAGATTTAATGAAAATGCTCTTATTCGATATGGTCGTAATGACGAGCTTTAAGCCGAAAATCGTTTTAGTTTCGAAATTGAAACGAAGTCGTTCATGCGTGACGTATTGTTTAAAATATGATGGTTGCGCATGTACGATGAATGCATTTGTTTATATGTTTTTTTTTATTAGAATGAATAAAATTTGATCTAATGTCGTTGCGTAAACGTACACTGATTAGTGCTGGTTAGAATTTGTAATGTAACCTATTTTTATGTGTCTGCTGCGTTGTCAATGTTCCAAGGATTTTGTCGTTTAAGGTTCTACGGATTCATTGAATATTCATCGAAAAATTGTTAGAGTCATATTTTGAAATTGTGTCAATTGTATAATCGTATTCAATTATTATTTGGTTATTGTACTACGGAATTCAATTATTGATTTTAATTAGGCACACTTTTGCGTTTCGTTTACGAAAAAAAATCGATGAACTAATCGATTTTCGGCTCTCGAGGTGCTCAATTAGTACGTAAGTGGTAAAAGATTGCATTGCTATTATGCAATTATAATAAAAAAAACATTTTAAAACTCATACAAATCCGAATGCTATTTTAACTATCACGTTTTTAACCTCGACTCCGGTGGGGTCAACTCTTTTACGTGTTCTCAAGCAATTTCAGTTTAACGCATCTTTTACAGTTATTCAACAAATATAATTTGGTACGTTCATGTCCGACTGACATTTTACAATAATTAATGTCGAAAATTATTAGACACTTAGATATCGGGTGGCCTAAAAATCGCGTGACCGGACGACGACACTCTTCATTGAAACGCTTCATTACAATTTCTTTTAATCATTTCATACGTCGCATCGAATTGATTATATCCACATGAAAATTTTCCGAATAAATCGAATCGAAATTTGCATGACCTCACGACTTTACGTCATTGAATAACGCACCGCGTACGTGATCTTCTGCATCATCATTACCCATAAGAATTTCGACTAATTGACCGCAAAATTCCATTTAAACGTACGACATGTTCGCAAATATGGCGGTACTTCGATGCAATTATTTTCAGGAGATTCGATTTGCAAATTCGATTGAAAATACCCACCGTGCCCCATTAATACGGAATCGGGCCGTTTCGTCTCGTTTATTCTTGGTGGACACTGTGGATGTAAATGTTGCTGTTTAATATTCCGCATTTTTGTTGTCGTCTATGCATTGTATAAGAATTGTCGAGAAAAAAAGAATGACAGATTAAAGGTCATCGTATAAAGTTTGTATGTCGAATTTGTTAGAGGTGTTTTTCGAAATCGAATTTCTTGAATAAATTTTTATTTTTCCAAGTGAGATTGTAATGTGTTTACGTACTTTTTTGTATAGTGAATAATGTATTCGTTAATATTATAACAACGTGATAAATTCGATAAATTATCACTTATATGTTCGAAACATAACGATGATACACCGATTCACTTAATTTGATATGATTGCATGAATCGTATTTTTTTTTATTAAATTGAATTTAATCAATTTAAAACGTGTAATTTCTTAATACAGCTTCTAAGAAATAAAAAATTTTCGATTATATACGCGTATAATCATTGAATAAATTTCAAACGTATACCGTTTACCGAGTCACTTTTAAGATACAATAATAATCTACTTAACTTCTCAGAATCCTATAAATTATATATTACAAAGTACAAAATGCACTTTATCGCACCTTATCTCGCTGCAGTATGAAAGATGCGATATGCCACTTACGAGCGCGATAATTCACAATTTATCCACTCCATAACCAATCACGTCCAATTTCGCTCATTGTCCGATGACAAATCAGTCCAATATTAGAACCGAGAACATAAATTTAGATTACAATCTTCGAAATTACAACCGACAAGAGAATATTGACCTTTAATCCACCAAAAACATCATCACCTGTCGCGAGCGCGCTTCGGCGAAAGGTTAATTGCAATGCGCATTGCACCTGCACTTTTCTTTTCACAATCGCAATCACCTGCTGGCTCGTGTTGCTAATTGCTGAATATCGACCATACGACGGTCAGGTGGTTGTCTCCCTTTTCGGCCGGTGATTGATCCGACTGGTCCAGTGGATGGCCACTCGGACGGCGCTTTTGATGGAGCCGAAGTTGTATGGGTCCACGTTGCGATTGTTGGAGGAGACGTGATTGTAATGTTGAGTTCGTAATGTCCTCGAGTGTCCTTTTTATTAATTTATTGTACTTTTGTTCGGGATGGTATTTAAAGTGAAAAAACGACTGTGAATTATATCTTGGTTCGTGTTTCGTGAGTCTATTCGGGGTCGCGTTGAAGTTGTGTAAATTTATCAAAGGATTATGAATTCGAAATGTATTTGAAAATAATGAAATATCACGATTATTAATATACAATGTGAAGTTGAATATTAGCATAAAGAGGTCAAATTAAATGTTAATATTATAATAAATATGAAATTTCACACATGAGCCGTTATTTGAAAAAAAGTGTTAAAGCTAGTTCTGAATGCGCATGGATTAGTAATAGTATAAAAAATGAAATCGACACGTTTAATGATAAATTATTTATGTTATTGCACGTGACAAACAAAAAACTTCCCACAGTTTATTGTGTGAGTTATGATTCTGTGACTAAACCAAATATGCACTCGTCCGAAAAACATATCGAATGTATCGTACAAACAATGAATTTCACGTAACATTAAAATGTTAATAAATCATACGTTGAGCGTAATTTTGGCGTCGCTGTATAGAATAAACATTAATTTAGAAACACTCCTGACATCCCTCGATAACGGAAAATTTATCAGAGGGTTGTACAAAATCGATACAACATTGAATTCGTGATATTAAAAATGGGGGATGGTTCGTTTCGTGTGACTACATTTTAGTTGAAATGAATACCAATATCCGAATGATTTAAAATATTATAAAAATATCCCATCATACTAAATTCGATTCAGATTCTTCAATGTATAATATTTTACGATTGGTCCCGTGCTTTTTTTTAATTTAATATTATAATCCAACAGGTTTTTCTACATACTTGTATACTAAACGGTCATAAAGTTTCAAACGAAAGATCCGTTAAGAACAATCAATTAACGAAAAACGACCAAACTCGCCGATAAGTCCTGTAATTTTTTAGTCATGATATTCCCGGGGGATGTTCGTAACATGGCCATATAACTATGGCGTGACTCCGGAATTAATGCACCTAATGTACCCGGGTGTGGTCTTCTCTTGCATTTTATATTTAATATCCTCGTTTTTCCTTACTTTTCGTTTTTATTTCCTAAAACTAAACAGGGGTCGTCGGAAGTTTCGGTGAGTAGTGGCGCGCCGTTAAAACGCCGATGGCGTAAAATTGACGCCGTAAATTCAACCCCCGGTTTAACTAGTGTCGCTTCGAATTTACCTAGTAATTAGTAAGTTTTCAGAGGTTCTGAAAGTTTTAGATTGGACAGTGAGTGTATGAAGATGCATATGCGGAAATTCCGTGCATAAATTTGGTTAGCCTGCAATGAATTTTGTTTCCAATTTAACATTTAATTTAGTTAAGTTTAATCATTAAACTTGTACTAGAATAATTTTCTATTTACATGAGTATTTCGAATTTGTGCATTTATAAAATTTTAAATTATGGTCTGATCATTAAACGAAAACATTCATAACTCATTCCGAGCAACACAACGGGAAACCATTAATGAAAACATTAAAGAGTCATTTTTTCAATTAATTAATCACATAACATGTCCATTAAACCATCTGAGTGCACGATAAAAAAAATCTTAATGCAAATCCTCTCATACGTCCATACAAAATTTTACAAAACGTCACCCGAAAAAAAATTCTAAAAAAATCAACCAGACTTCAAAAACGTAATTCCAACAATCGTTCCACATTTGAAGATCTCCGTTCGTTGACATCAGACACACCCATCTGTAACGAGGGTGCATCAGGCTCAGGCCCACAGGAACTCCACGTACATGCAATTAACGATTCGTCATACGTCCGTGACTCCGGACGGAAAACGGGGAACCGCCGTCGGTTTGTTCATCAATCGTGATTTAATTCACACTGATCGAAACTAAAACTGGATAGGCTTTCGTGTCCTGGCCTCCCTTCCGAGTCCTCGAAGATTAGGGGGTCCTGCGGTCGACGGGGAGACCAGGTCGCGTGACTGCATTAACATATTGAATAATGGTACTTTCGGTGTACCGTGTATAACTCGGGCGCATTTAATTCCCTCGTCAGACGGGGAAAAAAATGCGTGTTTATGGCGTGTATTTATGATGCTTCGTATTGTTTTTATCGACGGTCGTTAAACTCTGAAAATGCTTTAAATGGAAATACAATGGTGTTTTTGTCTTTGCAGGCCCATGTCGTTTCGGCTTTCGAGCAGAGTCTTTCTAATATGTCGCAGAGGTTACAGCAGCTTACGGCCACGGCTGAAAGAAAGGTAAATTTTATTTAAATCCCGAATGTTTTAAACATTATATTTCCATAAAATATAATTTTGTATGAAATTCTAGGACTCCGAGTTGACCCAGCTTCGACAAACCATCGAGTTGCTTAGAAAACAATCGATTCAAGCCGGACTAACGAGTGCTCATATGACTTCCATGGGTATAAAACAAGATTCTGTTACAGATAGTCCTAAAAAGGTTTATATTTTATAAATTAGTTTAATTCTTGAAAATAATTGCAATAATAAATGAAATTATCCATTAATATTGTTTCAGGATGCTAACAAGCAAAGTTCAACTCCGGTCACAACTAACGGTAGCAACATGACCCGTCATCACTCCACTGACAGTGTTAGTAGTTTGAATAGTCTCAGTAGTGGTTGTTCATCGGCTCAAGATAAAAAACAAAAGAAGAAAGGATGGGTAAATATATTACATCATAATCACACTAGTTTTAGTTGTTCGATGACAAAATAAATAAAGTGTCTTTCGTTTTGTTATTTTATTATAGCTACGATCTTCTTTTACAAAAGCATTCTCTAGAAATGCTAAGATTTCTAAAACCGCTAAGCACTCTTCTCTAAGTCACTTATCGTCGTCTTCTCAAGAGCATAGTTCAATTACTGGTGATCATCATACAATTCGTGAAGGTTCAAATGAAAATAGCCTTGAGAATTCTCATGAAATATTAACTGATATTTCATTGAAAACAGATAAACCTGAAGATGCTTCTAAAACTGAAGGAGCTACCGTTAATGGAAATTCTTCTGATAATAACGGTATTATTTTCATATGTATGCAATTTATTTTCGAAAGTTAAACATTTGATATATTTTTAACATATTCAAATCTTTCAGATGGTAGCAAATGTGATCCACAATTAGTGGATGAACTGAAGAAACAACTACGTGAAAAAGATTTAGTATTGACAGATATTCGATTAGAAGCATTGAGCTCAGCTCATCAGCTTGAAAGTCTTAAAGATACTGTTATCAAAATGAGGGTATGTTTTTTATTGTTACATGTATTAATTTTGTAATTGAGATCCATAATTTTCATTATTTTTTTTTCAAAATCTATTTCAGAATGAGATGCTAAATTTAAAACAAAACAACGAACGACTCCAAAGACTCGTAAGACCTCGTTCACTAGCAGGAAGTCATGCTTCTCTTTCTGGAGCTACACCTCCAGGACCAGCACCTTCTGGCAATACTCCATTAGGATCAGCTCCTAATGAAGAATCACGAAGATTTAGTGCAGCTGATGCTCAAAGAGCAACAAATGATTCACACGTAAATAATTTGTAATTATATTGTACGTGTTCAATCATAACTTTTCTAAATATATTTTATTTTTAATAGAATTTGGATCTCCATAGTCAACCATTAGATTTGGATTTCAATTGTATAACATCAACTCCTACAATAGAATATGGATCTAAAATACCTTCGCCTTGTGACAGAAATTCAACCGATTTATATAGAGCTTCACAAGATTTAAGTTTGACTGCTTTAGATGAAGCAGAATTGATAAATGGATCTCCTGGAATCGAAGATGATCCCTTATTAACAGGAGGAAGGTTAAGTGGAGTGGACTGTGATATTGCATCAGTTCTTCCACCGCCTAAATGTAGAGAACTTGCAATGGGAGAAACCTATGATGGCTTAGGTATGTAATTTATTAAATTTGCATTTGAATATTACTTTCAGAGCTTTAAGTTTCAATTTAATTTTGATTTTCTATTTTAGGATTGACAGAAAATAGTGCTGATGTAGTAGACGGCAAAAAAATAGCAATATCAGTTTACCTCGGCCAACCTGACACATTTACTCGTTATTATGAAGAAATGTGTGAATCCCTCAATAATTGTGATAGCCGTTTTTATTCAAACAGATCTTCTATTGCTTATTCTACCCATCCTCATGAAATCCAAGACATTCCAGGCTCTCCAAGACTGAATAATGTTTTGAATCAAACTTCTAGTCCCGATCATGAAACCAATGATTTTCAAAATCAAACCAATAAATCTAATACTAATAGTCTGAAAAGTAATAAATCGTCACACAGTGTGTCTTTCAAATACAATGGTACTGATCATAATACCACTGTCAATTGCAATGAATTTACAATTGCTTACACTTATATATCTGGAAAAACTACTTGGCAAAATCTTGATTACACTGTTAGGAAGACATTCAAAGACTATTTATCAAGAATTGATCCTGGAACTAATTTAGGGCTTAATACAGATTCAATAACATCGTATCATCTTGGAGAAGCAACTAGAGGGCCTGAAATCGGATTTCCTGAATTGTTGCCGTGTGGATACATAATCGGGACTGTGCGAACTTTGTATATTTGTCTTCAAGGTGTTGGAAGTTTAGCATTCGATAGCTTGATTCCCAAAAATATTGTTTATAGGTAAAAATTATACTAAAATTTAATTGGTAGATATTATTCAATTGTGACTAGCAATAATAAATTTAATTATCATTTTAGATATGTGTCACTTTTGAGTGAGCATCGTCGAGTTATATTATGCGGACCGAGTGGCACAGGAAAATCATACTTGGCCACTCGTTTAGCTGAATTTCATGTAGCTCGTACAGCAGCACATTTGAATCCAGCTGAAGCAATTGCAACATTCAAGTAATTCTCGTTTCTTATTTATTATGTGTATTTTAGTTGTTTGTTCTTACAAAATATTCTTTTCTTAAGTGTGGAGCATAAATCTTCGAAAGAACTTCGCCAATACTTAAGCAATATGGCTGAACAATGTGGTGGGGATGCTGCTCTTCCTTCAGTACTTATATTGGATAATTTACATCACGCAAGTGCACTTGCTGATGTTTTCAGTGGACTTTTGGGTGCTAGAAGAACTAATTTACCTTGCATCATTGGTAAGAAACTTTTCATTTCAAGAGATTAACTTTTTTAAGTAAAGTATACAAATTATAATTTCTCATGTTTTACTAAAGGTACAATGTCCCAAGCTACTTGCAATACTACAAATTTACAACTGCATCATAACTTTAGATGGCTCCTAACTGCTAATCATATGGAACCAGTAAAAGGATTTTTAGCCAGGTATGTTGTGTATTAGTTAAAAAGACACTGTTTTCAAAATTGCAGTTGTTTTCATTATCTAAAATATTACAGATACCTTCGAAGAAAACAAGTAGTAGGAGAATTAAGTGGAGTGCAGAGATGCTCTCGTATGGCTACAGTTCTCGAATGGTTACCAGCAATATGGCAACATGTGAATAGTTTCCTAGAAGCTCACAGCTCTAGCGATGTAACTGTTGGACCGAGATTATTCCTTGGATGTCCACTCGATTTGAATGCTAGTCAGGTAAAAAATAGACATAATAATGATCTATTTTCATTTATATGTTTGTGAATTAACCAAATTTTAAAATTTATAGGCATGGTTTACGACAGTATGGAACCAATCTGTCATACCTTATTTGATTGAGGCTGCCCGAGAAGGTGTAGCTTTGTATGGTAGACGCGGAGCATGGTCAGATCCTGTGAAACATGTTCGCGAAACATATCCTTGGCCAGATCAACTACCAGCTGAAGTAATTACAACAGCTCACAACCTTATAACATACTATTTATTTGATACAATTCATAAATGAAATATAATTTCAGAATCTTCGAGGAATATCGTTAGAGGACATCGGATTAGATGGGTCTTCCAATGATACGAATACTACTAATAATCAAGATCCACTGGTGCGTACATGGTCCTATAGTTACAATTTATTTTTGAATGATTATTAATGCAATTATTTGATTTGTAGCTCAATATGTTAATGAGACTTAGAGAAGCAGCAAATTACAGTGGAAACCACAGTCAAGATTCGGACAATGCCAGCTTAGATTCAAATATGACTCATGACAGTTCAGTTGGAAACGAACTTTAATGACCTGTGTTGATGTGTATGAATAATGTGATATTTTAATATTAATTATGTAAATATATAAAAATGTTATGAAAATATTGTCTTCTATCCATATTATTTATGAATGCTATTTTTATAAAGTACAAAATAACTCGCTAATAAAATCACGCCTTGAAAGTTTCGATAAACCTCATTTCGCACAAAGTTATGAAATTTGTATTGAAAATGTTATTTTGACCAGCAAACAGGAAGAAGGTCCTTGAAATTTGAAAAATTATTATTATTATTATTTTTAATATTTTCATTATGGATCCTAACAAAATATTCACAGTACATATTGTAAAATGTATAAAATGAACAATAATTAGGACTGCTAAGTACTTTTTTATGGCAAAAACGCTTCTGTATAAATGTCCCCAAGCTATTTTTGCATGCCATTTATTTATGTAAATTTATATTATTTTTAAATTATATTGTTGTATTATATATAACATGTAATAAATATAAATAAAGATTAATTATTATATCAAATATGAAACTTTACTATCTACATTTTTTGTTAATATGAAATGTTTCAAAATTTTTAAAAACTAAATTTTGCATTATTTTATACACATGTGCATACTTATTTTATTCTAAAACTCAATTATATTTGCACAGACAAATATATACTCGAGTTTTTCTCAGATGTTTAAAATTTGATGAAAAAAGTTTATGCTTTTATACTTTTGTAACTTAAAAATAATGTATTTGAAAAATACCTAGTGAGTAAAATGTGTGTCAAATATTTGTAATACGTTTTTGTATAAACTTACTAATTATAAGTACCGCCTATTTATTATTCTCTTTATAATACGAGAAGTCTTTACAAGGTCTTTAGAAAAATTAAATTACTTATTCATCTTTATTTATTTTACGATTCAAAATTACCATGGTTCTTTTTCTCATTAATATATTAAAAGAAAAAAAACTAAATGTATTATTTATTATTAAATTATCCATGATATATTTATAAAATACTTGTGAATTCTGAACCTTTTTATTTGCATTGTTATTATGATACGTAATTAGAATTTCGATTGGAAATATTTGTCAACTGTTCGATGCTTTCTTCAAACATACCAAAGAATATTTTTTATATGGAAATATAATTTTTAAAATAAAGGATATTACAATGTGTATGAGGATACTAAACCATATGTGATTCACATAAGTAAAGTTGCAATATACAACAACATATTTCAGCAACGTTTATCATACCATACTTCTATAAAACATTATAATCATCAACAAATATGCAAAATAAATTCATTCATATAAAAAGGACGTTTCAATATCACTCACCCATTTCATCAATAAGGCAAAAGTTGAAATCTGACCAAATCAATTTAATAATTAAATTTCATTGCAATATTTTTGAACAATTGAAAAAAATACAAAAATAATTAGAGAATCATATCTGAAGATTTTCCTGATGAATTGTGAATCCCTTGTAGTTCAGGTGACGAAACATTCCATTCATACCAAACTCTTCTTTGATTATTACAACGCCAAAAGTTCACTTCCACTTCTTGGCCTGGTTTCAGAGATATCGGTGACTGAAAAATTTACATAATAAAAACCTTGCATTTAAATTCAACAATTAATTTCGATTTCAATTTACCTTGATTGGGAAGAAAATTGGGAACCAAGAGATCATCCCTTTTGAATGTGTTTCAGGAACTATACTCAAAGTAACGTCATCAAACAATACACAGCTAAAATATCCACTGAAGCCATGCAACGTACAAGCCAACGATACTGGAAATTTCAGAGATTTCCAGCGTCTCCGCTCTACAAGATCTCCATCTTTTTCTTTACACGGATGTTCAAACACAAACAGCTCCTGAAAATAATTACAATTTATTTAACGAAACTAACAATAAATTAGCTATAATTCAAATAGTAACCTGAGGAGGAGCGACTTCGTATTTATTCTGTAAATAAACGACCCATGGTGTCTCCAATGGATGAGGAATGAATGTTGTTCTCGCCTGAGACGGTTCTCGCTCACTAGCTCGAGCTAATCCCCACAATCTGGGACACATGACTGGAGATATGTATGATGTATAACTTCTAGGTATACTAATTCCGTCATCTTTTATGAGATGATTAGCATAATCTAAACATTCGGGGGAAAGTTCATTATCTCCGAATGATCCTGTTGAAGTTAAAATAATGTTTAGAATCAGCGAAATAATAAAAAAAAAAATGTTATTAAGTGTTTCAATTACCCAATAATTCAGAAACTATTATGTCTGCCAATTCCTTTGGATTGAACTTCCTCATGTCGTTGGCAATTACTGTGACTTTATCACCCCATACTTCACGTTGTTGTACATGAAGTGTTACCAAAGCAGTAGGATTTTTTTCAACTGCATATATCTACAATACCACATGTAACATTATTATTAAATATTTCACGTTTTTACGAAAAGTAGTCAAATTTGGTTATAAATGAAATAATATATGAATGGTTATACCTTGACATCAACATCAGCAATACTAGCAGCATTCAACACTGCCCTTACCAAAGGTCCTCTACCTGCCCCAAGTACCATAACTACACATCTATGTTTACAGTTGCAGAGTCCTTCTTCATTTTTGTCTGGACACAATGTGTTTTCTGATGAATTTACTTCATTCAATCCATTCACATTAGCTTTAGAGTTATTTGAGTCTATGAAACAGCACAAGAATTCAAAAATTTTTCTAAATTCAAATTACATCTTCAAAAATATTTACCTTCTGAGTGAGATTTCTTAGTAGCTTCTCCTTTACATATAACTGGATAATTATAACGAGATTTTAATGCCTGATATACAGCCTTTTGATAATAATCATACTTCACTGGGTCTTTTTCAAATACATTATATGTATAAGAATCTAAATTATCTGACAACGGTTGTAAAGGAGTTTGCAGATAATCTTCCCAACTATAATTAAAAAAAAATAAATGTATATATATATTTCCAATGAAATAATTCCATGAGCATATTGAAAAACTAACCCTTTCGCATATTTCGACATAGGATCTTGAGACATTGGAGTTTCATTCCACAAGTGCTGCAAATATCTCACATAATGCGACATATCTTGATGACGACACACTCCAGTCACCATAAGTTGAATATCTCTATCCAACAGCTTTCTTACGAATAATTGGTGCGGTTTTGACAAAACTGGATATCTGGAAATATAGTCACAAATTTCAAATATGTTCTACATGAAAGCTTGTACCATTCCATTGAGAAATAATAGCCGACCTTTTTTTATTTGTACAAAATACATGAGTGGGAATCATGAGGCACTTTATGGGTTCACCTAACCATCGCTCTATTTCGTCTTCGGATGGTAAATCTGCAGACAAGCACAATACCAATGATATACGACGATCCCATTCAGTCATACGGTGAAAGTTGCTCCACCAACGCCACGTATCAACGGAATCATTGTTCTCTCTAATATTTCTATTATCAAAAGCTCTCAGGGCTGGATTTTCCATAGGCACTTGTACCCAGAATCCCGGGTTGAAATGACTAAAAATCATAATTTAAAAAAATAATAATATGAAGAGATTCGTATGAATCAATTTAGTTTTGGGTACATATAAAAATAAAAAAACCTGTTGCTTAAGTGACTAGCTATAATTCTAGCGAGATTAATATTTTTGCTCCCAGTCAGCGTCAGCATAACGGTAGAAATACCTAATCCCTTGCAATGATTCAATTCCTCGTTCAGGGTGTCCTCGTGCTGCCTTCTGACACAGTCGATGGAAGAGTCTGGACAGAGATAAGGCGACAGACGCGCAACGATTCTAGAACTCCAATCTCCGGGATCTAACAACATATCGCTTCGAGTGAAAGCTGTCAATTCGGAAGCTCCCCCCGGCTTAAACCTTCTCCTCAACCGGGGATGAACAATGGGCATGCACACAAAGCTGTATTGGAGCTGATCGACGTTTGCGAGTCCATCGAAAAGATCTGGGAGATTGGGACAGTCGAGGCCACAGCTCAACCTTTGAGAGTTCATTGTGATCCGTTGATGAATCCTATAAGTTTTCAGTCGGTCGGTGTCACAAATTTGTAAGGTTAAAAAATACACAACATGCAAACAACTCTTACTTGGTCTGTTTCGAGGGATTCGCAGTTTTTGGTATTGCAAAAATGGTATTGATTTAATTATGATCGTAAAAGAAACATGGGTTTTGTTATTGTCAGAATTAAACGGATACCAAACTGGAGAGCAATTTCGGCGACCGCGTTTTGAAGTTCGACGTTAATGCTAACGCGTCAAATTATAGCCATGATATTTATATTTGAAAAATTTATATAAATCATCATTCGATACGAGGTTGACTCTCGGATAAGGTATATAGCCTAGATCCCCAATATTTGATGGGGAGACCTTGTCCTATAGTGGGCACAAAACGGCTCGACAATGATGATATAAATCATCATAATCATTAGCGTCCTATTAATTATTAACTGCGGGACAAGGCCTTGCCAGATAAATGCAGTAGTTTAGGATATACCTTAGGCCAAGCGCGCGCTTGCGATTTGTAGTCGTGTGATTTTTTAGTGACAATGGCGAATTGATAGATTTTTAGAAAAATTCTCAGATTTTACTGAGAATCCATCAATCTGTCCATTATCACCAAAAAATCGCCATGACTACAAATCGCAAGTGTGTAAGGGGCCTTATGGTTTAGTTCCCGTTCGATGTTGGCGTACATGACGCTGGCACACTCTGACATTTGCACACACCGACCCCGACACACAACGACGCTGTCGCTCAACGATTCTGGAACACAATCCACACAAATTATAAATAGAGAGACGTTGGATTGATTAGCATCGAAAGCCTTGAAAATAATCTTTTTGTCATTTTCGTAATTGTCTTCGTTAAATATGCATATTCCTGGCGGGTTAACTCAGGATAAGACAGTTGAGAACTACACATTATTTAAATAATCCAATGAATGTTTTATAATTTAAAAAAATCGTAGATTGCGTTTTACTATCATGTGCGCTACTGTCGACATACACTTCAGCATCACTTTAGCTAGCGTCGTCCACGCACGTTTCACACACAAGAATTCGCGTTGGCCAACCTGCGCTCACAAAACGAACCAGTTTCATGGCTATGTTCGTCGCGCTCGGTCGCGTCTCGGCGCTGTGACGTTCATCGGCGTTCGGACGCCGCCTCCGTCGTCCGCTCGTTCATTCAGCGACGACCGCCCCCCGCGCCCCCGTTCCCCTCCAGTGCGCGGCGGCGGAGCCCCTCGCCCCCGTCCACCCGAAGTGCAAAGTGTGTAGTGGTCGCGGCTCGGCCTCAGCGGCCAGCGACAGTAGCCATCGTCAGCGCTGCCGTCACCGCCGCCGCCATGAGTTGGGGCACCGAGCTTTGGGTGAGTCGTGGGCCATGATTTTGACCCCGAAAAGCCTCCAACGGTGTGTGCGTCGTCGGAGGGTGTTGTGGTCGCGAGATGCGACGCGTGCGCGGCGCAGCCCTAGATGCGCGCCTCCGCCGACGGCCCCGAGGCTCGGTCGGTCGCCGTAAAGTTCTATCGATTCGTCGCCCCCATGATATGATCCCGCTCGAGATTCGATCAACGAAAATCGTATTAATGTTGAAGCATTCCTGTATGCGAACAGCTGTCAACGTCGAAGTTGCGTTGTATGGCAACACCGACGACGAATTCCGTGCATTTTTGATTATTGCGAAAATGTGCATTTTTATTTTTTTTCGCGAAAGTGATGTCATGTCGGATTAAGTTCGATCGTATTCTCTGTTTAATTAGTCGTGTTAAACGTCACTTTTTAAACACAAGACAATTGGGTTTCTAATCGGCATTAGAACATATGATATTACCGATCAACAACTGTGGAACATAATCTGTAGAAAGTTTTGAAATATTTTGATTAACCCCTCCTGTACGCAGCATAAAGGGATTTAAAAAATGCGTATATTTGTATCTGTTGCAATTTGAGTGTCCGCTTCGTTTGTTTATGATCAAACTAGTCTGTTTATACACCTTCTAAACAACTCTAGTCCAATTTTTAATGTGGTGAGACAATTTAAGGTGTTTGCGCTTAGATAACGCTCTTATGTTAAATATCAATGAGGTGGAAATTGGTATGTCAACTATTGATCGATAAATATGCGTTGTGTCAGTTTGAACTTCGAGGGTTTGTTTTGGACACGTTTTCATAACTCAAGCTAAAATGCTAACCCCAGCATGGTGCTTATAACGTCTGTTTTAAGTTTAGACGCAATTATATGTAAGTAAAATTTAACAGTTAACATTCGAACTAAAATCGATAGTTTGGGTATAAACAAACAAAAGTGAACACTTAAGCTGTGACATATAAACATCGAATATTTGGTATTTTGGACATTCTAATGTAAATTTTAAGTTGAATACAGTAAACCCCCCCCCCCCCACTATATTGTTCAAATGCATTCAAATTCAATTTTTTTTCAAATACATTCTAAATTGTGAATATACGTTTTTTGTTACAACCCCTCAGTACAGGGAAAGTTATAAAGCATTCATTGGATCGTGCACTCCTCCAATGTTCCCAAAACGTATCACGTGTTCTTATACAGTATCGTTCTCGTCACCGATTCGATCACAGCCACAATCGAACAACTGGCAATAAACGCCACCTTTCACACACACAACACAACCATTGTATTTCATAATTGGCGCGCGTATAAAAAAACAGTAGCCATCACCCCCGTACACGTCGCCGCCATGAATCACCGATAAACACGAATCGTTTATCGGCGGGCAGCAAACAAACAAACACGGGAACGATCCCCGTTTCGGTGAGGAGTGCGTTGCACCCGGGCCGGGCTTCGCGCTGGCAACACCGTCTTCGAATTTCGGGCGGCCGTTTCGCCGTTGCCGTTTTTCAGGCGCAAACCGGCTCCCACTTGACCCCGGCTCGTGCGCTCGCTTGTGGATGTGTACACGTGAACCGTATACGTATACGTGTCCGTGAATAAATTAACGTGGTGTTGCGAGCCGGCTGGGTTTTTTTTTTCGGTCGCCGTGAGAAATCGCGACACAATATGGCTATCGCGGTGGTTGTTGAAAGGGTTGTGGGTGATAATTGTGTTATTAGTCCGTGTATATTTGGTCCAATCAATCGTATCGAGATGAAATTGACGGATAAACCTTACTCAACTCAATAATGTGTATTTATGATATCGGAATATGTGTTACAGTTTGAGTGTCCGCTTCGTTTGTGCACGAACAAACTAGTTTATTTATACACCTTCAAAACAGCTCTAGTACAATTGTTAATGTGGTACGACAATTTATGTTTTTTGCGCTCAGATAACGCTCTTATGCTAAACATCAATAAGGTGGAAATTTGTATGTCAACTAATGATCGAAAAATACGCGTAGTGTTTACTCCTTCCGTCAGATTGGGGCTCGAGAGTTTGTTTTGAACACGTTTTCACGACTCAAACCTAAACGCTAATCCAACCTAACTGAAGCATGATACTTATGGCATCTGTTTTTAGTTTAGCCGCAATTATATCTAGGTAAAATTTGATAGTTGACATTCAAACTATAATCAATAGTTTGGGTATACCCAAACTAGTATGGGTGTAAAAAACAGAAGTTTACACTTGAACTTGACATATAAATGAACTAAAATATACTTGGACTGTGGCATATTCGTTTGAAGCGGGATATAATGTACAAATTTGCGGCATGGCTGGAGTAAAACGGAAAACAATCTTTATTTTTGATGTATCATATGATGTTTAAACATTTTTCTTTACACAATGATAAGACAGAGGTAATTTCGAATAGTTTGAGTGTTAAAACTCATTACTTGTCAAAATAACTTATGTAGTCCCGCCTTGATAATATGCGATTTCGTTCATCTATCTACTTCGTTGTTTCTTATGATCGATAAGAGCCGAAACTTAAGATAAGTTAAACTATTGATCATCATAAGCAGTTTATATAATATATTTTTATTTTTACATAGGGGAACGATTCTCAATAGGTTAAAATTTATCGATTGCCTCTTATGTCTCTCTTAACTTGATCAGTGGGAATCGTTGCGTTTGTTGAAATTAAAATCATTGACAGTTATTCATATATGCTGATGGCATTCCGAAACCTCACTTGAGTTTGGATTTGAACATGTGGAAAAAGTCAAGGATTGAAGTTTTTGAAATGTTGATTGAAATTATACGCAGCTTGTAGAGTTATGTTGCCATGTTATAGGGGAAATTTGCTCTCAAGGGGTTGAATAAATAGCCTCAGGTCAACGATGAGGTCACCTATCCATCTACTGATCGAGACACATGTCACTTAATTTCGGTAATTCATGAGCCAATCCATTCAACACGACTGAACCGTTGATAAACTGAAATAATACAGAATAAGTACATCACGATAAAAATTTCAGTTAAATCTTTAAGTACGCCCAAGAGATTACGGCACAATCTGAAAAATTTTCTATACAACAAAAAAAAAACATCGAAAACGTGGTATTTTGTTGAAAAAATTTTCACTTTTCGTAACGCTCCGACGTAATTCGATGCCGAAATCTGTCATTGAGTCCGAGCCATTATAACAATGCTCGTTTGACTTTTTTTCCGTATAAAATTTCGTTTTATTTTCAAACTCGCTGTGAAGTTTTCTACATAAAACTCCATCCAACGAAGACTATTTTGTCCGTGAAACGAGGCATGTTCAACGTCGCTTTGCGGGTGCTCGAAATGTTATCTGACTTCACTTATGTTTCTCGTATATATTTTGACATATCGCAGTCGAAATTATTAACGTCCGACTCGAATCAATTATAATTTTCAACTGTGGATTCTTTCATCGAGCGGTGTGATTGCGAATCTCGGATCGAGATCTATCGAATGGAATTTTCCTCGTAAATCATTTGCATATGGCTACCGTGCATTCCTCGTCTCGGTGCAGAGAATTCACGTAATTCGCGAATGGTTTGTGTCTTGAATTTGTTTTTATATTATCACGCTTTCTTGTTGTCTTATCTGCGCGGATGAATGATTTTTATGATTGATCTGAAAACGATAACGTTTATCTTTAAATAGATTTTATTTTTAATCTTTAATTTCCGAAACTAATAACGTTATGTCTACAAAATATTCATAACGGTTAAAAAATAACTTAATCTCTTCGCGTGTATACCAAAAATTTCATAATTGACCCACCTGTTTGCATCTCGCGTTCGAACCGATCGCCGAAATAAATAGTACGATCCGCGGAATTACGTTGTAAATCCCACGCTTTTCGAAAAAACACGTACTCGATGCTTAAACAGGTGAAAAGTCAACAAAAAATCTGCACTCTTATAGGTGTTAAAGCATCCTGCAAACTTCGCGGATGTTACGACGTGGAAATTCGCTCAAAACACATTTTCACACAGAGTTATGACTGGAAGCAAAATTTTTGCGAAATGCGGGCAGCATTGTTTTCAATCGTATCTGATTATGATGCTCGAATCGTTTCGGAACTTTTACATGGATATCTGCGTCCGAAAAGCGAAATTTGCCTAAGAAAAAAAAAATCGACGAAATTCTCTTTTTTTCGATCCTCCGATACAATTGAACGAATCTCACGTGCTTTTGCGCAAGCAAACACTCACCGTATCGAGTTGCGAAAACGCTATTCATCAGACCGCGATCTTTATTTTTTTGTACGGCCACATACACCTAGTTTGAATAGTGTAGGTTTTCACGGAAACGAGACGCACACATGCATGGTGGCATTTTCAGCCGAACAAATCCAGACCTATGCTTCATGGTGCTATGAACTCCTCCGGCTCGATCGGATTCCGATCAATATTTAAGTTCGAGAGGGTCGTGCAGGTGCATTTTTTATTTCGTGCACTCCTGCGTTTCCCTCTTTGTATAAATTACGCTTTTTCGAATGTTGGGTTGATTGTGTTGCGTGTATTGAGTGTCTGCTTCGTTTGTGCACGAACAAACTAGTCTGTTTATTCACCTTCTAACCTCTCTAGTCCAATTGTTAGTGTGGTATGACAATTTGAGTTGTTTGCACCCAGATAACGCTCTTATGCTAAATATCAATAAGGTGGAAATTGGTACGTATAACGTCTGTTTTTAGTTTAGACGCAATTATATGTAAGTAAAATTTGACAGTTGAAATTCAAACTAAAATCGACAGTTTGGGTATACCCAAATTAGTATGGGTATAAACAAACAAAAGTGAACACTCGAACTGTGACATATATATTGTATAAGACTCGATTTGTTGTTGCTTCGATCACAGTATATCAGTGAATATGGAGCTCTCAAATATTGACTGATAAAAGTGTACGTTTCGGCTTATTGTTCGCCTCAATTTATATAGCAGGGGCTCTCAACTGTGATCTTCGTTCATTTTTCATAGTGTTTTCTTTTCTCTAGAGCTCTCGGATCTTTCATCAATCAAGTAGACGTGTTTCAGAGCGATCGCTCGCACTTAACATCGCGCTTCGAGTTTTCATAGACTTTCCCATGGAATTAGTTTCATACGCAATTGACTCATATATATCTTGGAAACGTCTTTGTGTCACTGTAAGCTGAAACAATCCCGTTATCTTATCTGTGGACGTCTCTTTAGCAATGTTCGCTCGTCAAATTACGAAACTTTTTTTTTTATTATTATTTCCATCGATCATTCAACTTTATTAACGATTTCGTCGAAAGTGCATCTCCCTTAGACGAATCATAAGAATTGGCATCGAAAATTGTACCAGCGAACGACGTAGCCAATTCTGCGACCTCGTTACCGGATTTCCTCTTCGACGTACCGCGGTTCTAATTCACTTCATTGTTTCAAGGATCGTCTTCGTTCATTTTTTTCCATTTCAACGCAAAAACAATGCGTTTTCGCATATATTAATAGAAAACAGACCGCTTTCTTCGCAACATGCACGTTTAATACTCACCCCCATTGGACTTAAGCCAGCCGCAGGAATGCGAACACGAGTCGCGCATACAAAACAATTACGATAAATTCCCGATTGTTCCACCGCATATTCATCAATTCCGCTGCACACACATTCGACTTTCGCTAGATAAACTATGCGACAGTCGGTTGTCGCTCATAATTTAAACGGGTGCCCTCAATTGTCTCAACGATCGCCGGCTTCTTCGAGCGCACTAGAATGTATCGGTTCGGCTCGGAATTCCTAGGAAACTAATTTCGATTCGGAGGGAAAAAAAGGAGATCGTCGGCCCAGGTTTGGCGCTACCTGACTCCTCCGCAGAAGACCTCAGAGGAAGACGGACGGTTCCTCTGGCTTCATCTCTGTCTGGTCGACCACCTGCATGACCGGTCCACCTACTCGGAGCACACCTTTTTGCACCGTCTTCGTGTGTGCTCGGATCGTGTGTGTGTCTGTGCACTCACTTGCATATTTTCGTCTGGTCGGCTGTGCGTGTTCGATGTTCGAATTCGAGTGCAGTTGACGTGTGCTTCGAATCGGACTCGTTTCTAATGTTGTATTGAATATTCTGGAAGTTTTCGTATGTCGTTAATCGTTTTGGGATCGGGTTCGGGTTGGAAAAATGAATTCGGTGTAGATAAATGGTTCGGATTCGAGTTCCGTCGGAGGTTTGCCTGGAAACGACATTCCCACATGCTTTCGTTCGTCTCGTTTTTCGGCACGCGATCGGTCTGTTACCAAATTTGGCGAGATGCGATTCTCGCTAAAAAAAAGTTCCAAGTCAACGAACAGGAAATAACCCTTCGACGTTCGTACGATTTCTTTCGGGTATTCGAATTCTGCAAATCGACTTGACGTACGTTCGTCGTGAAAATTATCGCTCACTGAACAAATATCCTTTCGCGCATTTGTTCTAATACGTTTCAGCGTTTCCTGTCTGTGAAATCTATTAGAGAAAGTTAAATATATGTCACCGTATATTTTCTTTTCCATATTCAACAAATCTATGTTGATTGCTTACGTCAAATTTGTGATTCACGAGTGCGGTTTTACATACTACGTTCTTTTCGACATGTAACACGATATTGCATTTGTAACCACAAACGCACTCCATTTCCTTCGTTTTACTACACAAACACTAATCAAAACCGAACAGAAGGAAGTCGAAACTCAAAAACACAACAGTTTCAACGTTAATTTCCACCTGCAAACTTTCATATCTCGCCGATGATAATGCAATCAACCACCCACATCCATCTATTATTAAACACGCGAATCGGCGACGGAGTTTTCCAACATTTCAGCGCGAAATGCGGTTAACATTCGACTCCGATTCGATTATAATATGCATATGCAAATAGTAGCCTTTTAAAACGCGTCGTTTATTAATCACTCGTTTTCGAAACGAAAGTGAAAAGTGCCGCTGAGCCCGTTCGAGAGTTGTCCTCGTATATATCGACTGCATCGGCTCGTCTTACCTGTTGCTTTTCATTATAATATAATATATTAAATATTCGTCTCTAATGAGTTCTGTCCGTGGTTCGGCCAAAGTTTTGCCATTAAGACGCAGATCACGCCGCCGAATGGTTAATTATCGCGAAATCAACTTCTGCTTGTGCATGTGTGGCTCCATTCATGTCGTCGATTGTGTACGTAAATGGTCGAGGTAATTGCATGAAAACCGACGAAAAGCACGGCTGGGTATTTGCGGTCAATAAACGCTCCGTGTTATTATATTATGAGGGGTTTAGTTCGTTTTGATTGCTGTGTCTTTGTCGTTGTTTGAATTAAGTGTGTTTTGTAGTATGGTGTTGGTGTGCGGTTGATCCGAATTATCTAGGCTTCTGAAATGTGGAATTATCATTTCCTCTGCTTTGTATTCTTCAATCGTTGTCCTGTAGTTAAGTGCTCTATTATAATTTGTGTTTTAAATGAATCAAAATTAATGGATTCAATAAGAACAAAATTTCTATATTATCTCATAATCGTTTGATTATTTAGTTTATCTTATTAGTTAAGAATATATTGATAATTTCAATCGCATGTATTGTTTTTTTTTTTATTTCGTTTCATCTGACAATTTCGAAACGTTTACAACAATCACTAACTGCAGTTGATTAACTTCGGCAACATTGAGGCCTGCAACATTTGACGATTAAACTCGCACTTGAATACTTTACAGATTATTTCGTCGACGCAAAAGCGTAATTTTCACAAAAAGCAATAAATCAATTTCTCACGTATCGAAGTTCAAAGAAGTCGCATATAAATTTCGCGCTTTTATTCCGAGACATAAATCGCTTTCGGGTCGCGACCGCACCTCGAACGAAATTTTCACGGTCGCAAAAAAACTTTCATAGAAGAAAGTAAAAACGACCCAACGACAAACACGCGCCGAGAATAGATAACTTCCAGTTTCGCTCTTTCACATTTACAACGGTACGGTATTATTCATCATACGCGATATATCCATCGTTGTCGTCGTCCAATTAAATCGCCAAACTACTTTCTCCCGGCATTCTTCGTCGACGTGAAAATTCGGGCCCAATCGGACAGTGGCACAAGGTCAGATCCCCAGAATGTTCATCGCCATAATCGTTATCGCCTTTCGAACGGCTTCTTTTGTGCGTTTCCAAATTGTTACCTTATTTTTTACATTGCCGATTCTGACTTCTTGCGCAAAGTTAGCGCCGGTTTCGCCAGACGCATTCGCGAATGTGCCGACGTATTGTTTACTAAGGAGACGGTCGACGAACTCCGGTGGAAATAATGTGGTTGTGGAGACAAAAGGCGAATGGGTGGACGAAAAAAAACCGCGAACTGTCGTTCAATGGGGAGGTTTTGTGTCTCGGAAGTTTTGGCGCGGAAAGTTCGGAAACCGCGAGGGGGGTTTTGAAATTTTGCATTGTGGTGTGTATGGGAAGGATTCAGAGTAGGTTCCGATGGGAGTTTATCGGAAAGTTTGTGTAATCGAAGTGTTTGTCGTTGACATTGCTGATTGTTTAATGTTGTGTTTGGATTTTTCTTAATTAATTTTTTTCTGCGATTGCGTTTAATTTGTGTGAATAGCTTCTTTCTGTCTAATTCATAGCCACGCAAAAAATATTTCACACGATGCCGAAAAGTTATTATTCATTTTTGACATGTTAATTATTCGAAATTTTTGCATTTCATATTTATCGAAAATAATTACTCGAGAATCGTTCGTTGATTTTCTCATTTTATTTTTTCGTTGAATATTCTTTATCGATGCATATTTTTGGACATAGACAGCAAATGTCAAATCTGATAAACTCCGAATCATATATAATACATTGATAACCAATACTAACATAATTTTTTTTTAAACGGTAAAATGTACAAATAAAACACTTCACAACAAACTCTACCCAAAATATTGCTTAAATTTCATATTGCTTAATCGTAAGTACTTACATGCAAACACTCATGTTTCCTTGCAATTCAAACCATCAAAATTCCTTGTGCTAAAAAAATAAACACTTTCGATATCACATCCAACTCGCTTTCTTTGCGGCTTTCGGCAACGACGCTATTCTCAAACTCCTCGTGACTACCATCATCATCATCATCATCATCATCAACCACACGACTACACACCGTCCACATGCGTCATTCCGCGAACATCTTCGAGGTCGCAGCCACTCCTCAGAGGTTACGGACTCGCGTCTATTTTAACCCGCTCCTCGAACGGACACGTCGGCTTTCAGCTCCATTCACCGCGGAATACGCACGCTAAATCGAGAGCTATTTGCGGATTTGAATCATCGTCGTCATCGAGAGGGCAAAGCGGCCGATTTTCGCCGATCGAAGAATGCCGGCGGAAGGTGCTAAAGGAAAGCGTGGGCGTGCAAGGGCCACTCCGTCACATTATAAACTTGACACGAAACTGTGCCGTTAAACTCGCATCGGGCACACGAGCGACGAGAGCTGGTATTTTGCTCGATGGCCGACGTTTGTATATGCAACAGATGTGAGCCAATTCCGCGCGTGAATCGTGAATCGTGGTGTTCGTCGATAACGTGCTTGTGGACCGAGTTTCAGTACTGTGGTGGATTCTTATTGGGATTTATGTGTCCTTTGAACCAATATACCATTTATTTCAATGAACTATAAAGAAATATGTATGTTACAGTCTATTATTAGTTAAAGTATATTTTTTCTAGATAATTTGTATTCGAATATAAATTGTCTAGTTAAGATATATTTCAATAGGCGAAAATATAATTTAACTGTTGCTCACTAGTTAAAGTATATTTTCAACTTGACAGTTTAGGGTACTAAGACAATGGACGGACGCTATCCAACCGGTCGAAAACCGACAGTTGGCGATTTAAAATAAGTGTCGCAACCGCTCGATAGATGGACTAAATATCAAGATGACAGATCGTATTCGCATATATATCTCGGTGGTTGCGATGTGTGATGATGAATCACTTTTTTAATTTGTTCTATTGTCTGACTGACCAGTTAAATCATATTTCTATTGTGTCAGATGAAATAACTACGCGGGTTAGATAAAATATATTTTGACTGAAAAATAAACTTTGTATGTGACATATATATCAAATGAATCATTGTGTCTTATCAATTTATATATGAAATTTTCCGTAGGATATTTTTTTATCGTCGCCTGTCGGTCTTTTCCCCTTTCCGGTGTCGATTGCCGTTTCGACTTGTCTGTTCCGGCTAATTGTTGGTGCTTTTTTTATATGATTGATGGTAGACGCTCGATTTCGTATACAAGTGTGTATGTGGCACATGTGAATGTTGCAAGTGAAATTGTATTATTAGCCTCTGGCTCAAGGAACGTTCGCAAAAAATGTGGGTGTGCCTTTTTTCGGCGATACCAGATAAAACAATGATGTTTGTCGAGTGGCGGTTTATAATAACGGACGGAATGTACTTGAAATTAGAACAACATGCTCGCATAACTTTTTTATAATTCTGATATTATTCCGGTTTAAAATATTTATTGAGTCACCGTAGCAAAATAACCCATTCATAATATTTTGATGGTTGATGAATCATACATAATTCTCAAATGAAACCCAACCTGTTATCAAAGTCCAAAAATAAACCTTTCCGAATCCTTAATCTACACTACTAAAGTATTCTTTGGTAAACGACTCGTGACTTATCGAGGAGTGTCGTCACGGAATTCGCTCATATCTACGCAGGTATACCTTTCGCTAAACACCTGTG
Source organism: Hydropsyche betteni (assembly GCA_028571205.2). Classification (NCBI taxonomy): domain Eukaryota; kingdom Metazoa; phylum Arthropoda; class Insecta; order Trichoptera; family Hydropsychidae; genus Hydropsyche; species Hydropsyche betteni. The sequence goes on along the minus strand of JAOXNN020000050.1, from coordinate 2,587,382 downwards.
TAACGGTTTATTTAAAAAATTCCCAGAAGCGTATTATTAGTCATCGATAATCACTCGGTAATAACGAAACGTCTACAAGTTCCATATACGCTGAATATGTCGCTTTTCACCGCACGACAAATACGTAGTGCATTTCCCACGCATTTCGAATTCGATTCGCTCGCACGTTGTATGTCTCGTTCGGCCGGTTCGTTTTGTCCGTCGAATATCCTATATCCTATTGACACTGTGAACTTGCAAAATGTGCAAATTTCGTTTCGAAACTCGCTAACGATCCGCCATGAGAGTTTCTTCTGTTACGTGTCGTTGTGAAAATTTTATTCGATTTCGCGTCTCCATTGTACGTGCGCTGGAGCTGTGAGATTCGGCATCAATTACACGCCGTAATTAGATTACGTATTCGTATTGAATCATTCGTATTTCGAATTCAGTACGTTTGATATATATCTAGGCTGACCGTACGTTCCGTTTTTGCCGGGACAGTCCCGTTTTTGTCGTGTCTTGCGTTCGCCCCTACGTTTTCGTAAAATTGTTTGATTTGTCCCGTTTTTTCGGTTTATATATTTAATTTTTTTAATATTCGAAAATATTAAAAAAATAAGTAAATTGATAGTTTTATGGTGATATAGTTTGATTGACTTGAGACGTTTAAAAAAATTTTCACCTGCGGCGCTATTTCTGCTTTGATTCTACAATTGCTTGTTTTAGAAATGTAGATAAATTAACCAAATTAAAAAGTCTTAAGAGTTGGTTAAGAAATTAAGTAAATTGATTGTTTTTGGTGATACAGTTTAATTGAGAAAAATATTTGGAAAAAAATTTTCGTCTGCGGCGCCTTTTTGGCTTACGTGGCGGTTCTGGAAAATATGGTCACCCTATATATATATATCGAGTCTTTACCACTTTGAGATCAGCTGTCAAAACATTTACGCACACTCAATATTCGCGCCAATTTCCAATTAATTTATTGAATTAATTAATCGATTCTTTCACATGCGACATACGAAACGTGCAAAAGTGACAGCTCGATTGTTTTATCAGCGTCCATTGTCTATTGAACTCGGATGGCCATTTGTTTATTTACCGCAACGACGGCTGGCACGTGTCACTGTTGACGTTCAAACTGCACTCCCCACATCATCATCATCATCGCATTGAACATCCTATCATGAATTTCAATTCGGAATCATCGCTCTGGAGCGAGGCTAGACCCAATAATAGACCGATTTATTTATAGCGGCTCGCGTGCACTATTTATAAACGAAGACGCACTTCGATGGTGCAGATGCGTTTTTAATGATTGAAATTAATTTTCGGGTTCTTCGCACTTTGGTGCAGCCTTGAAAAATTACATGGAGTGTTTGGCGCCTACGCCTCGCCCACTTGAATGCCAAGGCGAGGCGAATTTTTTCGGTTCTTTTTTTCTTTTGGGTGTTATATAAAGAATCGATGGAGATTTTGTGTGCGTGTGATCCTTATCGTTGTTTATTGCAAGCGGCGGTTGGTGTCTTATTGAATGCGCTGTGCATTCGAGGCGGTTGACGTCATCGAAATCAGATCGTTTTGATAAATAAGTGCTGATTGTTTAAGTGCCTCGGAAAGAGGTCTTGTAATATGAGAAATATTCGTGTTGGGTAATTTTGAAAAGTCGAGATCGATTTGACGAAATCGTGTGTAATTAGTTGTGAAGAGTTAATCGTTTGTTTGTTTTGGGATTCATTGATGTTGATGTTTCGACGAAACGGCTGATAATTTTCGATTATGTTAAAACGCGCAATTAATGAGTCATAGTATTATCTCACCTTGAATCGTTTTCTTTAAAATGGTGCGTGGATTATATAAGATGGATTATAACGAACCGATAAAATCAAAATGTTATGACTGTACTTAATTTGTGTATTATGTTTTAAAATTATGCGAGCGTGTTCACGTTGCGGCATTCTTATGGCAGTTTCGACTTGACATTTCCCAAATTTGTCAGATAATTCGTGAATCGCCTACAGCCTAATATAGAAGGTACGATCGAATTCCTCGACCGTCTTTAGTTTTAACGACCACATATTGACATTGAATCGAATTAGAACAATCGAAACAAAAAACCTTCCGCCAAATTATTCCGCTCTAATTCCCCGACATATTAATCGACTGTTTATAATACGTTGTGAATCTCACAACAAAAACGATTCACATGACTCCTGACAGTGTCAAGTGACAGCTTTTTCAACACATCTGACATTTACGAAATCGATCTATTGCCTCAAATTTTTTATATATTCAATTTATTAATATGGTATATACTAAAATATCATTTTACCTTAATCGAATTTCAGTTATCATCAAATGTACTTCATTCCCTAGAAAGTGATTCAAACGTGTATCAACATTAATTATTGTTCTACGAATCCGTATGAACTTTAGAATCACTCAAATCGTTCCACTTCGCGATTACAAAACGTCTGCGGCGATTTACCAATTCGAAACTCGCACACTTCTTTTTCGGCACAACCGTCACATTATTGAGTGACATCACACGAACGCTCATTTCCCATTTTAACATTTTCGTGTGGACACGAGGAAAAGCTGAAAACACGTGGGCCTGATCCAGCCCTAGGCTCGTTATCGTTTTCAACGAAGGCGACTCGCCGTGGGCCGAAACGGTCTCTGAAAGCGACTCCGAGACAAGTATCTTAAATATTTCACGTTATTGTAACAGTTGTCGTAATGACGGCGTAATCCCCGTCACGTTTTTCAATTTGTGCTAAGAAAAATGTATGAATTGTTGCGTGTGTGTGTCGCGTACGTAATTCACGTTTTTTGTGTTGTTTCTGTTTTGTTTGTGCGATTCTTCCGTTAATATTGATCTCGTTACGGGAGAGCCGTTTCGTAATCGCCGTTTGACCCGCGTAACGGTATCTAATTTCTAATCTTATTTTTTGTTCCGTTTTCGGACGTTTGGAATCCGTCATATGCTGAATTCGATGTTTTTAGTCGGGACCGTGGACTGAACGGTTCAATGATTCGACGTATTACTTTGTGCATATTATTCGACCGTAAACGCGGCTTAATTGTGATTCGAAATGTTAGAAATTTCAAAATATTATTTTCGACATTCGACATTATGATGTGTATATGCGTCGAATGGAAATCACTACAATCTTTCACTATTTTCTATATTGAACAACTCTTATAAAATTCACCCTACGCGTTTCATTGATGTCATCTATCCATTACCTACTCAGTCTTCCGTATTTTCTTATACAGTACTTCAAATTCCATTCCAATACTTCACTTATCCATCTTATACAAACGTTTCGCAACGTGTCCAACATACTAATTTTTTTATTACCTATTTAATTTCATATCAAACTGAACGTACCAATCAATATTTATCACAAATTTATTTCGAACGTACAAATATATATATATATATACCACACATTTTTTACGATTGCACGAAAACATCCGTTACACATACGGACACACTTCACATCTCCCCTAAACCCATGCGATATCATCAGATATTATTATTATAGAGGGCGATTACCGATATTATTATTGTGTTCACAATCGAGGAAAAAGCGGGGGTGTGGTCGTTGCACTAAACTGTCTGCGTTTATCTGCATTTTTATACCAAGCTGAGGACAACGGCCTCGCACAGTCGCACAAAATACACAAAAGCGAATGCATTTTACAGTGCAACTTGCAGTCCTTCGACCGGAACACCCCGAAGCCTCTCCTTTCACTATCGATGCAGTTATACCTTTATAGGAAATATCTGCAGATCGTAAAGAACCTGCTATTGCGGATCGAAATCTTTCTATTGACGGCGTGTACATCTAATAAGATCCTCCTAATCAATCCAGGTCGTTTCGGATGGAATTCTGTCGTAAAAATAGGTCGTTAATCGAATCGGACTGAGCTCATATAGTGAAATGAGTTTGTTTAGTCTTCGGATCTTTATAGATTTGAATTCCGTTGTATTATAGAACTGATCCGGTCGACCTTCGTTCGTTCTTTCGATTTTTTCGATCACGATTTTGCATGTGTTTTGTATTAGCATGATTTTGAAGGGTGTTGAATGATATTTACACACTTAAACGAAGAGTCGATCCCTTGAGATATCAAAATCCCACATGTTCACCCTTTTATTCAAAACTGAAAACATACACTCAACAATTATCGACTCATACTAAAAAAAAACCCGTACGCCTCACACGAAAAACATGCAAATTTCACTAACGTATTCGAACCGATTGAAACATGACGCGATCCACACACACACACACACACATCAATATCCCCACACGTAATCCGAACACGATTTTTTTCACGTAAAACGCATTGAAATTCAATCGACGGACTCACAAACGCGTAACATACCCATGCACAATTTTTTAACACGTTACTCGTGTTTGGGTTTTTCGGTCTGGTGGTGTTGGGGCGGGTCAAGGTGGACCGGTGACGTCACCGACTCATCCCCTTCGCGTGACTCATGGTGGATATCCTTCGGGATCCTCGTCCTTGGGGGGGCGGATCAATATCTCGCCTTTTATGGGTTGTCTGAATTATTCAGACGTTTTCGTCTAATGATGTTATTGTGCTGAGTCATGAAGGTCGCGGTAAAGGTCTTTCGCAGCCTCTGTGATTCGTATGAGTCATCAGTTTGTTGAAGATTTGTATTAGTAAACGATTGGGGTTGAATATTGTTTGTTTTGGTTGATTTTGTATTGATTTCGTAGTGTTTGATTGGGTTTATATGAAGGTAGTTGCTTATCGTGTTGTATTTGTGTTGCACTAGTCTAAATTTCAGTTTCTGATTCATTTGAAAGAAATGACTGTTCATCTTTGTCTTCGGTTGATTCATCTCGCGTTTTCCGGTTTGCTCACGCTTTCTCAATGAAATACCTTATTACGGTTGTTAATGAATTATTATCAGTTGTACGTGTGACGGATCCGTTTTATATCGACGTGAATATTCGTAATCATTTTTTTTTATTAGAATCATCCATTGTCCTATCGCGTCATGTTTCAGGGAAAAACCTTTGCGTGTCCCAATTTATCAATCCAGTATTTTCCTTCTATTCACATAGGACAAGTTCGTACAAAACTTTTCCATTCCAAATCGATTCACATCCAACATTTCAATGAAATTACATACACGAAATAATAATCACTTAAACATAGAAATTGTTTATCGCAACCGATCAACATATGGCAAACAAATGTGTGTCAAACCCGCAACTCTAGAAACGAGACATCAACGCATCGACATGGATTCAATCGAAGAATCTCCGTTATTCTTCCGATACGAGATTCTTATCTGGAGACCAATTAAAAAACACATAAAAAATCAAACTAACACCAAATTAGTACGACTTTTTTTAGTGTGCATATTCTGCATGGGTCACACGACGATGGCCTCGCGAAAATCGGCGGATGTGCATGTTTATCGTTGACTCGCGGAAATACCGCAAATATATACATGATATTAAAAAAAGATGCGTGTTTATTAAGATTAAAAATAACAGCGCGTTTATGTTATTTTTGCGACCGAACGGACGGCCCCTAAAGATCCAAAAGCAAAATATAGGGTCTTTCAATAAAGGCGCTTGAAATTTGTTGGGTTAGCAGCCATGTTGCTAAAGTAACATCTGAGAAATTTGTTGTCAATGCGAATCACCATGAAAGATTATAGTGTTGAACGTTTTACACTAGCTGACCTGGTGAACTTCGTATCACCTACAATCGCTGTTCGTCAGTTTCGTTAAAACTAAACTGACCGTACGTCCCGTTTTTGTCATGTCTTGCGTTTGTCCCGTCGTTTTCGCATATATAAGATCTGTTGTCAACGAACGATAGATCTTCGACTCTAAATACTAGATTTTTTTTCTATTTTAAAATTGCGCCTGTTGGCCCGTTGTTTCCGTTGTCTTAACGCGTTCTGTACCACACCGGTGTACCGATTGTAATTATTGTCATAATCAATACGCGGCCTGGCGGTGTAATTTTCCATACAAAATTATTTATATTGTTTTTCAGCTTTTCTTTAAGAATTTCCCTATTATTTTTCTTTCTAAACCTCCTCTTAGTCAAAGCGAACAAAAGAAAAAAATAAATATCCAAATCGGTTGTAAATTTTAACCTTAAAATGAACGGCAATTCATTTTTATATATAAGAAGATTTTAAAATTGAGTGTCGCCATTGAAAGATCCTATATAACTAGACTTATTATTAAAACCATCCCTCGTCGATTAATCTTGAACTAACGGCACATATTCATCTATTGACCGCACTACGTGTCACTTAACTTTCGAATACTTCCGTGTAATCCGGAAGGCTTTTGTATACAAATTTAATCGGTCGCCCGAATTCGCGCTTCGTACAATCGAAAGTCCATATACGAAACGCATAGAAATCGTTCTCGCCGAACGTGAAATCAATAATTCAATAAAGGCGTTGGATAAAATAGAGAGAAGAGACACTGTCGGTGCGTGACCGCGAATCCGAAACGAATATTTTCACGATGCAAAAATCGTTTAACAGTGCTGTAAATAATCGCCGGCGGAATAAGTAAACGCAACGGATTTCACTTGCTTTGCCAACAATGATAAAAAATGGCACGAGAAAAAAGCGCGGTATTGCGCGAAAATCTTGTTCGCGTTTTGTTCCAATGTTATGTCTAGGCTGATCGTATGTCCCGTTTTCGCCGGAACAGTCCCGTTTTTGTCGTGTTTTGCGTTCGTCCTGTCGTTTTCGTAAAATTGTTTGATCTATCCTATTTTTCCGGTTTTTATATTTAATTGTAATTACTTTTCTGAATATACAAAAAATTTTGAGTAAATATTAAAAAATAAACCAAAAAAAATAAGTAAATTGATAGTTTCATGGTGATATAGTTTGATCGACTAACAATAAGACGTTTGAAAAAAATTTTCGTCTAGCGGCGCTATTTTTACTTTGATTCTACAATTGCTTGTTGCAGAAATTAAAAAAGTTATAGCGTTTTATTTATTACAAAAAAAACAGGCACCTAATACAAAATTAAAAAAGTTATAGCGTTTTATTTATTACAAAAAAAACAGGCACCTAATACATGAAATATTGTATTTAATTTTCTTTATCTTGATGATTATTGTAATTATACATAGATTTATCCCCTATATATAATAGCGGATATCTGTCTGTCTGTCTGTCTGTGTGTGTGTGTGTGTGTGTGTGTGTGTGTGT